>JBAJFE010000061.1:600000-1015997 GCA_037903355.1 Trichuris trichiura | reverse complement strand
CGAAGTCAGCTTCGATGGCTCATACGTCGTCTTGAGAAGAAGGCATCTCTGGTGGCAATACGGAAGGGAGCCTTCAATCCCGGTGAAGGCAAAGAGAAGTTTTATGAAAATTGCTTGTTGATTTGCCTGCGCTGACGAGGGCCGAAGGTTGGGGCCGATAGCTCCGGCAGAAATGTTTCTGATAAAAAAAGTTCCTTAATAAGGAGAAAAAACGTTCATGGACGTATTTTTAAACTAATAAAGGTATGAGCGCGCAGTGGAGGGGTCGCGCATCATCGTCCAAGGAAGAGTTACTACCTGAGCGAAACAAAGACAAAGCTCCCTATTATTAAATAATTACTACGCCGAATATTTGGAAATAGCGTAAATGCATACACTTTTTATTGTAAGCTCTGACAGTAGTAAGAATAACCTCAATATTCCAATGGTAAGTGAACAATTTTCCATTGCTTTCATTTCTCTTGGTGATAATTATTTGTAGAATGAATAGTGAATGAGATTATGCTGTGATGTCTTTACTCTTATTTTAAAACGGTTTACCTTATACGCTGGGGTAGTTGAACCAGGCAACCAGTCGAGCGTACTAAAGGCGATCAGTAGTTCAATGATGTGGCCTATTAAAACTTAATGTTCGCTTGACAAACCCGTTGGCAACTGACTGTTCTAACGGCGTGTGCGTTAACGGTTCATCGGCACGTCGATGCTTTCCAACATTTCAGGAATATGAGAAATTATGTCTAATCCATGATGGTCAACAATCTGCAAATTTTGCGATAATGACTGTTAATAATTTAGGTTGTCCAACAAGCCTGCTTTTATCACTGACAAGTGCTTCCAATCCAGTATCAGCTCTTAACCTTACAAAGCGGTTAACTGCGATCATTTTCATACTGTCACTTTGTGCCCCTTTTCCCTACTGTGATTTTTGTTAGTCCTGTAAATTGTCATAATGAAATACCGTATATTACGGAGAGAGTCCCGCTTAATGTGCGATAAAGCTTTGAACCCAGGAGCTTTCGGGTCTTTTGAGACCCGTCCTCAGCGGTCTTAAGTTATGAATATAACATGTGAGCGACCTCACGATTCTGTCGTTTCTAATGCTTTAAAGCGCGTGTTTTAAAGTTTTCTGAAGGTGGTCTTTTTTCCTTTTTTTTTCATTCGTGTCATCCAGCTGTCCTCTTCTCGTGTTCCGTATAGCAAGTAGTGATTTGTGTGTCTGTTGCTTTGTCTTTGAACATTTTCTTCCAGTGTTAACTCAATTTTTTGTACCCTTTTTTTCCTTTCGTGTTCCATATTTGTCCATTTATTTTTGTTTGTCCATGTACTATGTAATTTTTTCTGCATACCACTTGTTCCATATGTCCTAATGATTTATTTCTGCACTCGTTCCTGGCGTTCTTGTATAACATCCATTTAATGAGCAGCAATCGTATCGCGTCACGATATTTGTCCATATTTTACTAATGTCTGCACCTTGATCTTGGTTTCAGGTCAGATTGTGTCTTATGTATTGGACTTCTTTGATTCTTCGTATTCGTAAGTTTATTTCATAACATAAGACTTGGTTGGAGCGCCAGGTTACTTTGTGCTGCAGGTTCTACCACCACAGAGGCCTGTGTAGCTTTCTCCATGGTTATTTTTGGATCTAATATTGGTCTACCTCGCCGTGTGGTTGGATTGCTACTGCCGTTAAGCATTGCCTATGCGTTACTGTAGCTTGTCAGCCTCCTTAACTGTTCATTAAAGCTATGTTCTAGGGTGTTGGCCGTTTCACCAATGTAAATCCCTGAGCAAGAACATTGAACCGCGTATACTAATAGTGTCCTTTGCTTGCTGCTATGTTAGCTTCCTCCGTGCGAAAAAGTGCTCTGAGGTTGGGCGAACTCTAGAAAATGATTCTGAAAGCTAATCTTCTTCCTAGCTGGATTATCTTTTCGCCTAAACGTGCCACATAGGGAATAACTAAACATGGACTGTGCAAAGTATTTCTTTCAGGAGATTCACGTCTCTGAAGCTTGTAGTTGAACACTTGGCCAATAAAAGAGTTAGGATACCCGATTTTGTAGAAACTCTTTCTATTGTAGTTAAATTCTGGCTGAAGATATTGAGGACTGCATAAATTGGTTGCTCTATCTATAATTCCGGAGAGGATACCACGCATTACTGATCGTGAGTAATGCGACGAAAAGTTGGATATACTGATCCGTTGGGGTGGGTTTTCTGTATACTCCCGTTTTAAGCCCTTCGTTTGCGCGAATAATTAAGGCGTCTAGAAAGGGTAGAGTTTTATTTTCTTCTTTTTCCATTGTGAAGACGATTTGCCTAAATTAAATCCCTTTCACAATGTGAAGGTGGTTTCGTTTCGCATGCAGTAAGGGAATCACTTCCCTTTTGATAACAAATTCTGCAAACAATCTAACGGAGTACCTATGGGCAGCCCCTCATCTCCTGTATAAGCAGAAAGTTTTATGGAAAGCTGTGAAAGCACCAAACCGTCTGCACAAGGGAAAAAGAAGAAAATAAAACTGTGCCCTTTATAGACGCCTTAATTATTCGCACAAACGAAGAGCTCGAAACCGGAGTATACAGAAAACCCACGCCCACGGGTCAGTATATCGACTTTTCGTCGCATTATCGACGATCAGTAGTGCGTGCTATCCTCTCCGGAATGATAGATAGAGCAACCAATTTATGCAGTCCTCAATATCTTCAGCCAGATCTTAACTACATTAGAAAGATTATCTACAAAAACGGGTGTCCTAACTCTTTTATTGGCCAAGTGTTCAACTACAAGCTTCGCAGACGTGAGTCTCCTGAACAAAATACTTTGCACAGTCCATGTTCAGTTATTCCTTATGTGGCACGTTTAGACGAAAAGGTTATCCGGCTTTGAAGAAGATTAGCTTTCAGAGTCATCTTCAGGAGTTCGCCCATCCTCAGAGCACTTTTTCGCACGGACAAAACTAAAATAGCAGCAAACAAAGGACACTATTAGTATACGCGGTTCAATGTTCTTGCTCAGGGATTTACATTGGTGAAACGGACAACACCCTGGAACATAGCTTTGACGAACACTTAAGAAGGCTGACACGTTACAGTAACGCAAAGGCAATGCTTAACGGCAGTAGCAATCCAACCGCACGGCGAAGTAGACCAATATTAGATCCAAAAACAACCATGGAGAAACCTACACGCGCCTCTGCGGTGGTAGAACCTGCAGCACGAAGTAACCAAGCGCTCCAACCAAGTCATATGTTATGAAATAGACTTACGAATACGAAGAATCAAAGACGTCCTATACATAAGACACAATCTGTCCTGAAACCAAGATCAAGGTGCAGACATAAGTAAAATTTGGACAAATATCGTGACGCGATACGATTGCTGCTCATTAAATGGATGTTATACAAGAACGCCAGGAACGAGTGCAGAAATAAATAATTAGCGCATATGGAACAAGTGGTAAGCAGACAAAATTACATAGTACATGGACAGACAAAAATAAATGGAGAAATACGGAACACGAAAGGAAAAAAAGGATACAAAAAAATTGGGTTCACAAAGGAAGAAAATGTTCAAAGACAAAGCAACAGACACACAAAGCACTACTAGCTATACGGAACACGAGAAGAAGACAGCTCGAAGACACGAATAAAAAAAAGGAAAGAAGACCACCTTCAGGAAACTTTAAAACACGCGCTTTAAAGCATTAGAAACGACAGAATCGTGAGGTCGCTCACAAGTTATATTCATAACTTAAGACCGCTGAGGACGGGTCTCAAAAGACCCGAAAGCTCCTGAGTTCAAAGCTTTATCCCACATTAAACGGTACTCTCTCCGTAATAAAGCTACCGTATATTACCACGCATAAGAACTCCCCCCTGCGTTAGCAAAGGATGGTAATGATTGGCCCAGCAACGATGACGTTCATTGCTCAAGTCTAGATCAATTCTGATTTGTCAGTTTTCCGTGAATGCTAGTCGGCCATTCAATTGAAACTGTCTTGCCCAAAGTGCAACGCAAAAACTGATCAGCTGCTGCTTAGCGCGCGTTGTAGAGCATTGCGTAGGCTACGAGAAATGAATTGTGTTGAATAGGTTTATTGGACGTCTATTACAACTGTTGCATGTAAAACACGAATGAACAGATTGTAGAAGCGGAAAGAAAGGATACATGACGCCGAAAACATTAAGTGCAGTGCCAAAACGGTAAAGCTAACAGTGCTCTTGGTCACTGTTTGGCATGTGGTCGTCCTCTGTGTCTTCCAACAGGGCAGAAATGGAGCACTTTTGGAAAGACTATAACAGTTTCCGTTTTTACTTTGCTCCACGCCTTTATAACGAACTGGCACAGCAAGCTGAGCGATGGAGCTCGCATTCGTCCGCTGGCTGTGTACGTCTTCTGCCCGTTCGTCATCCATTCTTTCCACTCTTCTCGCACGTAGTCTTTAAAGGGCTTATTAATGCAGACGTCCAGCGGCTGCATAGCTTTTCCTTTTTCATCGCTCACGTGCAGAATGCAATAAGTAAAACTGAAAAATTCTTTGGTTAAGGAAACTTATTCTTCCTTAGTCACATGGTTTTTTCAGTTGCTACTGAGAGAGTGATACAAAGTGACGCGCGATACGCGGAGACAAATTTAGAAGAAAATGAGGAAAGCAAGTGTGTTCAAACTGTCCCACTACGCCACCGTTACGTACGAACTAACGAAGCACAATCGTCCGTAGAAGCAACTTCATCCCACTTTAAGTGCCAAAGCTTAGGTAGCACCGCCTAATTTTTACAAGCACAAAGCGAACGGAGACGTAAACTGTTCAACAGTTCGGCGAAAGGACAACACATTTCATCCTCTTTGGTTACTATCAGCTAACATGTCACGTTACTCTTGTCTGTCTGATGCAGCAAAGGATGGGAAATCACAGCTCCTTGAAGTTTGATGATAACACGGCGTGACCTCTATCGATGATATCTGTAAGCTCAACCGATGACGGCTGCACGCTCAGTCAGTGGGTGCTCCTGCACCTGTAAGTATGCGCAATGGCTGTTGAAGTTTGATGATAACGCTGCTTGACCTATATCAATGATAATTGTTAGCTGAATCGATGAGAACTGTGCGCCCGTTCAGAACCGAGCTTTTAGTCATCCTCGATAAAGGTCAAGCAGCGTTATCATGAAACTTCAACAGCCATTGCGCATACTTACAGCTGCAGAAGCACCCACCGACTGAGCGTGCAGCCGTCGTCGATTGAGCTTACAGATATCATCGATAGAGGTCATGCCGTGTTATCATCAAACTTCAAGGAGCTGTGATTTCCCATCCTTTGCTGCATCAGACAGACAAGAGCAACGCGGCATGTTAGATGATAGTAACCAATGAGATCGAAATGTGTTGTTCTTTCGCCGAACTGTTGAACAGTTTACGTCTCCGTTCGCTTTGTGCTTGTAAAAATTAGGCGGTGTTACCTAACCTTTGGCACTTAAAGTGGGATGAAGTTGCTTCTACGGACGATTGTGCTTCGTTAGTTCGTACGTAACGGTGGCGTAGTGGGACAGTTTGAACACACTTGCTTTCCTCATTTTCTTCTAAATTTGTCTCCGCGTATCGC
Source organism: Trichuris trichiura (assembly GCA_037903355.1). Taxonomy (NCBI): domain Eukaryota; kingdom Metazoa; phylum Nematoda; class Enoplea; order Trichinellida; family Trichuridae; genus Trichuris; species Trichuris trichiura. Next base: position 1,010,392 of record JBAJFE010000061.1, on the reverse strand, counting down.
GCGTCACTTTGTATCACTCTCTCAGTAGCAACTGAAAAAACCATGTGACTAAGGAAGAATAAGTTTCCTTAACCAAAGAATTTTTCAGTTTTACTTATTGCATTCTGCACGTGAGCGATGAAAAAGGAAAAGCTATGCAGCCGCTGGACGTCTGCATTAATAAGCCCTTTAAAGACTACGTGCGAGAAGAGTGGAAAGAATGGATGACGAACGGGCAGAAGACGTACACAGCCAGCGGACGAATGCGAGCTCCATCGCTCAGCTTGCTGTGCCAGTTCGTTATAAAGGCGTGGAGCAAAGTAAAAACGGAAACTGTTATAGTCTTTCCAAAAGTGCTCCATTTCTGCCCTGTTGGAAGACACAGAGGACGACCACATGCCAAACAGTGACCAAGAGCACTGTTAGCTTTACCGTTTTGGCACTGCACTTAATGTTTTCGGCGTCATGTATCCTTTCTTTCCGCTTCTACAATCTGTTCATTCGTGTTTTACATGCAACAGTTGTAATAGACGTCCAATAAACCTATTCAACACAATTCATTTCTCGTAGCCTACGCAATGCTCTACAACGCGCGCTAAGCAGCAGCTGATCAGTTTTTGCGTTGCACTTTGGGCAAGACAGTTTCAATTGAATGGCCGACTAGCATTCACGGAAAACTGACAAATCAGAATTGATCTAGACTTGAGCAATGAACGTCATCGTTGCTGGGCCAATCATTACCATCCTTTGCTAACGCAGGGGGGAGTTCTTATGCGTGGTAATATACGGTAGCTTTATTACGGAGAGAGTACCGTTTAATGTGGGATAAAGCTTTGAACTCAGGAGCTTTCGGGTCTTTTGAGACCCGTCCTCAGCGGTCTTAAGTTATGAATATAACTTGTGAGCGACCTCACGATTCTGTCGTTTCTAATGCTTTAAAGCGCGTGTTTTAAAGTTTCCTGAAGGTGGTCTTCTTTCCTTTTTTTTATTCGTGTCTTCGAGCTGTCTTCTTCTCGTGTTCCGTATAGCTAGTAGTGCTTTGTGTGTCTGTTGCTTTGTCTTTGAACATTTTCTTCCTTTGTGAACCCAATTTTTTTGTATCCTTTTTTTCCTTTCGTGTTCCGTATTTCTCCATTTATTTTTGTCTGTCCATGTACTATGTAATTTTGTCTGCTTACCACTTGTTCCATATGCGCTAATTATTTATTTCTGCACTCGTTCCTGGCGTTCTTGTATAACATCCATTTAATGAGCAGCAATCGTATCGCGTCACGATATTTGTCCAAATTTTAACTTATGTCTGCACCTTGATCTTGGTTTCAGGACAGATTGTGTCTTATGTATAGGACGTCTTTGATTCTTCGTATTCGTAAGTCTATTTCATAACATATGACTTGGTTGGAGCGCTTGGTTACTTCGTGCTGCAGGTTCTACCACCGCAGAGGCGCGTGTAGGTTTCTCCATGGTTGTTTTTGGATCTAATATTGGTCTACTTCGCCGTGCGGTTGGATTGCTACTGCCGTTAAGCATTGCCTTTGCGTTACTGTAACGTGTCAGCCTTCTTAAGTGTTCGTCAAAGCTATGTTCCAGGGTGTTGTCCGTTTCACCAATGTAAATCCCTGAGCAAGAACATTGAACCGCGTATACTAATAGTGTCCTTTGTTTGCTGCTATTTTAGTTTTGTCCGTGCGAAAAAGTGCTCTGAGGATGGGCGAACTCCTGAAGATGACTCTGAAAGCTAATCTTCTTCAAAGCCGGATAACCTTTTCGTCTAAACGTGCCACATAAGGAATAACTGAACATGGACTGTGCAAAGTATTTTGTTCAGGAGACTCACGTCTGCGAAGCTTGTAGTTGAACACTTGGCCAATAAAAGAGTTAGGACACCCGTTTTTGTAGATAATCTTTCTAATGTAGTTAAGATCTGGCTGAAGATATTGAGGACTGCATAAATTGGTTGCTCTATCTATCATTCCGGAGAGGATAGCACGCACTACTGATCGTCGATAATGCGACGAAAAGTCGATATACTGACCCGTGGGCGTGGGTTTTCTGTATACTCCGGTTTCGAGCTCTTCGTTTGTGCGAATAATTAAGGCGTCTATAAAGGGCACAGTTTTATTTTCTTCTTTTTCCCTTGTGCAGACGGTTTGGTGCTTTCACAGCTTTCCATAAAACTTTCTGCTTATACAGGAGATGAGGGGCTGCCCATAGGTACTCCGTTAGATTGTTTGCAGAATTTGTTATCAAAAGGGAAGTGATTCCCTTACTGCATGCGAAACGAAACCACCTTCACATTGTGAAAGGGATTTAATTTAGGCAAATCGTCTTCACAATGGAAAAAGAAGAAAATAAAACTCTACCCTTTCTAGACGCCTTAATTATTCGCGCAAACGAAGGGCTTAAAACCGGAGTATACAGAAAACCCACGCCAACGGATCAGTATATCAACTTTTCGTCGCATTACTCACGATCAGTAATGCGTGGTATCCTCTCCGGAATGATAGATAGAGCAACCAATTTATGCAGTCCTCAATATCTTCAGCCAGAATGTAACTACAGTAGAAAGAGTTTCTACAAAATCGGGTATCCTAACTCTTTTATTGGCCAAGTGTTCAACTACAAGCTTCAGAGACGTGAATCTCCTGAAAGAAATACTTTGCACAGTCCATGTTTAGTTATTCCCTATGTGGCACGTTTAGGCGAAAAGATAATCCAGCTAGGAAGAAGATTAGCTTTCAGAATCATTTTCTAGAGTTCGCCCAACCTCAGAGCACTTTTTCGCACGGAGGAAGCTAACATAGCAGCAAGCAAAGGACACTATTAGTATACGCGGTTCAATGTTCTTGCTCAGGGATTTACATTGGTGAAACGGCCAACACCCTAGAACATAGCTTTAATGAACAGTTAAGGAGGCTGACAAGCTACAGTAACGCATAGGCAATGCTTAACGGCAGTAGCAATCCAACCACACGGCGAGGTAGACCAATATTAGATCCAAAAATAACCATGGAGAAAGCTACACAGGCCTCTGTGGTGGTAGAACCTGCAGCACAAAGTAACCTGGCGCTCCAACCAAGTCTTATGTTATGAAATAAACTTACGAATACGAAGAATCAAAGAAGTCCAATACATAAGACACAATCTGACCTGAAACCAAGATCAAGGTGCAGACATTAGTAAAATATGGACAAATATCGTGACGCGATACGATTGCTGCTCATTAAATGGATGTTATACAAGAACGCCAGGAACGAGTGCAGAAATAAATCATTAGGACATATGGAACAAGTGGTATGCAGAAAAAATTACATAGTACATGGACAAACAAAAATAAATGGACAAATATGGAACACGAAAGGAAAAAAAGGGTACAAAAAATTGAGTTAACACTGGAAGAAAATGTTCAAAGACAAAGCAACAGACACACAAATCACTACTTGCTATACGGAACACGAGAAGAGGACAGCTGGATGACACGAATGAAAAAAAAAGGAAAAAAGACCACCTTCAGAAAACTTTAAAACACGCGCTTTAAAGCATTAGAAACGACAGAATCGTGAGGTCGCTCACATGTTATATTCATAACTTAAGACCGCTGAGGACGGGTCTCAAAAGACCCGAAAGCTCCTGGGTTCAAAGCTTTATCGCACATTAAGCGGGACTCTCTCCGTAATAAAGCTATTTCATTATGAAAATTTACAGGATTAACAAAAATCACAGTAGGGAAAAGGGGCACAAAGTGACAGTAGGAAAATGATCGCAGTTAACCGCTTTGTAAGGTTAAGAGGTGATACTGGATTGGAAGCACTTGTCAATGTTAAAAGCAGGCTTGTTGGACAACCTAAATTATTAACACTCATTATCGCAAAATTTGCAGATTGTTGACCATCATGAATTGGACATAATTTCTCATATTCCTGAAATGTTGGAAAGCATCGACGTGCCGATGAAGCGTTAGCGCACACGCCGTTAGAACAGTCAGTTGCCAACGGGTTTGTTAAGGGAACATTAAGTTTTAATAGGCCACATCATTGAACTACTGATCGCCTTTTGTACGCTCGACTGGTTGCCTGGTTCAACTACCCCAACGTACAAGGTACACCGTTTTAATAAGAGTAAAGACATCACAGGATAATCTCATTCACTATTCATTCTACAAATAATTATCATCAAGAGAAATGAAAGCAATGGAAAATTGTTCACTTACCATTGGAATATTGAAGTTATTCTTACTACTGTCAGAGCTTACAATAAAAAGTGTATGCATTTACGTTATTTACAAATATTCAGCGTAGTAATTATTTAATAATAGGGAGCTTTGTCTTTGTTTCGCTCAGGTAGTAACTCTTCCTTGGACGATGATGCGCGATCCCTCCACTGCGCGCTCATACCTTTATTAGTTTAAAAATACGTCCATGAACGTTTTTTCTCCTTATTAAGGATCTTTTTTTATCAGAAACATTTCCGCCGGAGCTATCGGCCCCAACCTTCGGCCCTCGTCAGCGCAGGCGAATCAACAAGCAATTTTCATAAAACTTCTCTTTGCCTTCACCGGGATTGAAGGCTCCCTTCCGTATTGCCAACAGAGATGCCTTCTTCTCAAGACGACGTATGAGCCATCGAAGCTGACTTCGCCTGGCCGGTGTTCCTTCAGAGCAGGTTACACGCAGCCGTCCTATGTGAAACCGCAACACAGAATCATAAAAAGTGATGTACGTCATATAATGCTGGTAGTTTTCTCGGATATGGCCATCTCTTATCTCGTGCAGCTCGCTTCCGTGGTTTACAACCATTGCGTACACGACGCTTGGAAGTGTCCTTCTTGGACGAAATATTAACTGCTCACTATGTGACGAATGTTCAAGTTTATTCCTTCTCTCATTATTAGTCTCATATTCCACGGCCTTTTCTTTTTCAACGATGCTAAGCATTCGTTCCTGGAACTTGTCCTGCAGTTACTTTACTCATTTTCTAGGAATGTCATTCACCCTATCTCCTCCAACGAAGTCAATGCCTTTTTGTCTTAAGCGCTATTCTGTAAATGATCAAGTTTCCTTTATCCACTGTTTAACTGGTAAGAATGCATGATTTTCATGCTCTTTACCAGCCGCAGCATTCAGCGTGAACGAGCAGATTAATTTTACACGCGGAAAGAAAGACGATTATGAACCAAAAAGCTGGATGTAGAGCGAACAAATTACTTGTATAAATTCAGCTCACAATGGCGAGACCATTGCCATCACACAGCGTAATAAGTTGAATGAAGCCATCAGCATGGAATGTCTACAACGCAGCGCAAAGTTATTTTGAAGGACCGCGAGGGAGAAGCGCCATTCAGGTTATTGCAGCAAAATGCGGTATTCATTAGCTTAATGCGCTCCTTTACTAAGGTAAAAGTACAGCTCAATTGAGCTCTCCTCAGAACACAATATACAATTGAAAATTGTTCTTCTTTCACTTCATCTGCGTAGCAGCATGTTGCTTTTGTTAGGTCGTTTACTTCTTCTTCTTATTGATCTTCTTTGACACCTTGTTTGCTGCACCCTTTGTCGCTTGCAATGCAGTCTGACCACCTTTTTTCACCGTCGCTGCAAACTTCTTTGCGAATTTTTTCATGCCATTTCCCTTTGTCCTGCAGCGAGTTCAATTACAATGGTGAATGTATCTCCTGCGTTACTCACGTAGTTTGCTTTGCACCAGCGGCAGGATTGGCATTGGTTGTTTGTGGTGGCGGGGACCGTTTTGCTCGGCCTTTTGGTGCTGCTGTTGTTGTTGTTGTTGTTGTTGTTGGCTCCGTTGGCGGTGCGCTTTCCTGCCCTTGCTCTTTCGTCTAAATGGCGAGACTGTCATGTGGAAAACACCGAGAGTTCGTTTTCGAAAGCATGCCTCTGATGGCTCAGGCGTTTCTTGCGGTCCTGATTCTTCTTGACAGACTGCCTGAAGAAGTGCAGTTAGTAAAGTTCCAGTGACAATGGTTGATCCTCACTGTTGAAATAAAAAAGCCAAGCAAGAAGATGTAGGTGAACAGCATTGTTGCAGGTTGTTTCCAAACGGGACTCCCATCCCTTATATAGAGGACAGAGGATGAACGCGTAGTTCGATCGTTTTGCCACACGCATTTACTTTGTTGCAAATGTGAACAAGCTGATTTACATTCGATGCTGTTTTGCTGTTTCAAGGTGTGCCAGCGCCAGTGCGTATAGCAGCAAGAACGTACGTAATATTTCAATTTTTCTTGTTCGGAATGATCCCGCAATCGTCTTCTCGTCTAGTCCGGAAGCTGAATAAACTGTTTGAGCGTTTATCTAAAAGACTTGCTGATTGATGCAAGTTGAAACACATTTCGAGCTGCGGAGCAGCGCTTCATTGGTCAGAATAGGACGATGCTCGAAATGATGTCAATGCAGCCGCTTCATCGTTCTGCATATTGCGCGCTGTCATGAGCAATGCTGGTACATTGCGGCGATTCTGCTCAACACGTTCAACCTTTTTCAGTTCTCTCAAAGTGTGTTCACACTGTTCGTCCAGCTCAACTACCTAGCAGAGGAAGAGCGCTATTTACGTGCGTCCTCACTGTACGTGTGTGAACATTTTAGCCTCGCTATAGGTCTTACGCTAAAAGGAAAATGGTGGAACGCTTTGGCGACTGTGAGCAATCGTGCTTGAAAAATGGTGTTCGAAAAGTTATTCATAACCATGTACTGCTTTGAAGAATCCTTCTTATTTCTGCATTTCACGTATTAAGGACTCTTTTACGATTGCGAGCGAATTTTTCCTGTGCCCTCTATTCACATACGAAAAAGGCGCTAGGTTCTCATGGGCGCTGGGAAGAGCTTCGTCTTCTTGATAAATAATCTTTTGATCCGCTCTAAAGTATCAACAGGTTGCCGTACATCCTTCCGAATGACTCAATGTCCGTTTCCGCGAAAAAGGAGGGAGAATTTATGAAGCTGCATCAGAGTTGCAATTGTATGCACTTTGACTGCCAAGAGGCAGTGCACCTAAGGATAAGTGCAATCCTGAAGATAAGCTCATGCGTCTAGCAGCCGAGTCGTATTTAGGGATAGAATAGCAATTAAAAGCCAATCTTTGTGTCTTGGTACGGGACCATATATTTTCATAATGAGAAAACTTTGATACGGATCGGTTTCCGTTTGTGTATATAAGAGACTTTTGAGCTTTCCGGTCATTCGAGACCCGTCATCAGCGGTCTAATGTTGTCTCGCTGATGACGGGTCTCGAATTACCTGAAAGCTCCGCCGTCTCTTATATACATGAACGGGAACCGATCCGTAATAAAGTTTTCTCATTATAAAAGTCAGTCTGACCATTTAGTCGTCAGTGTCTGCTTAATTGCGAATTCGTAGCGAACAGCCTAATTCACTTCTGTTCAATGCTTCCAGAAATTCCGATCTCCGTTTTAACGAGACCATTACCAGATTTCTTTTGGCGACATAATCTGACAAAGAAGGAGGTGTGATCCTCGTGAACGAGTGGTATAAACAAAATTTAGTAAACCGGTGTGCGATTACGGGCGGTCGTGGTTGCTGTTTTTGTATTGAACAAAGCGATGAGTAATTTAAGTGAAGTAGTATTTGGCTTACGGTAGAAATATGGCAACAATTTTCGTAGCTAATTATCCTTTATTTGAAAGGAACATGCAAACATTAACCGTATGTAGTAGCAATGCACCCCGTACGATTGGAACTGAAACTTGAAGTAGCACAACGATTTAGCAGTGGATCTTCAAATACTACTTGTCTGCGGAAACCATAAGAACTTTAATGACTCATTTTCTTGGGAAAACAGTACAGCAGCTTCAAATATGCCACTTGTTGCTTTAATCTGAGGGAATTTTAACGAAACGGGGGAACAGTTTATTTTGTTTTTTGAACAGACCAGAATGCCATCGGAGTATCATTGCTGCCACGAAACAGTTAAAATAATACACACGTCCATGGCGCTTGCATTGCTTTCCGTTTATGCTTGCAAAGTTGAAACAGCAAAGCTAAGGGAAATGAAAGAATGTATTGACAATGCTAAAAGAATAAACGGTAGATGTGCGCGCACATGTCTACTGCTGGCTACATAATGTTTTTGTATGGAGAAGAATTCAGTTTCCAACCGATATGCAACAATGTTGTTCGCTTTCGTTTTCTGGCTTCGCTTCTTCATATCAACTGTGGGCATCTATTAATAGGATTAGCGTTCCATTAACCACGCTTCCTCAGGGAATCTGCCAGGAGCAGACTAGACAGCAGCCAGGAATGTCTGAGCGACAGGTGGCATTCTTTTCCAAATGAACTCATACAGTTCTCAGCAAACAGTTTCAATATTTAGAAAGAAGACGGCCAAGAAGGTGAGGATGTAAAAATGCATACAAGTCCCAACAACGACAGCAAAGCCAGGAGCCGGGTCAAACCCACTACCAGAAGCCAGTGTCCCACAGGGTTCGCAACCCACCGGTGCTTGTCAGGAGAGAGCTAAGTGAGTGACATAAGAAACACATTCACAACTGTTATCAGACTCACTGCGGGGCAAAGGGAAAACGCATCACAGGTTTTGCAAAGAAGTTCACAGGGAAGGTCGCAAAAGGTAGCAGGAAAGCTCTCAAAGCTACAAGGACTGCTGCGAAGAACGTGAAAGGCAGAGTGGTCAGGAAGAAGTTAACGAACTTAACGAAGCAACATGCTGGTGCACGGATGAAGTGGAGGAACGACGGTTTGCTAGTGCGTTCTGCACATGTGAAAGTACAACTGACCTGTAATTCCACTTCAGCAAAGATGTGAAATAAGTAAATGAATTTCCGTTTCGCTGTAATATCAATAACAAGTCTCACTCGCGCGGTCGTTCACGCAAATGCTATGCTGCGCTGTTGCCAATCTGTGATGGTGGCATCATTCAACTCGCTATACCTTCTGTCAGCTGTTATGTTTGCCTTTGTGAAACGAAACCACCCAACCAGTTCAGCTGCTCCAGGCTTTCCTCATGCCTGAAAAAAACGTTCATGCTCTTCAATTAAGCAGCTTGCTAACATACAACGCATGAACACATGCCAATACGTGAAATGCCAAAAACTTAAACGGAAGTAATCATGAAGCGAACTTATCACTGTGCAACTTATAAACAGCCACCATGGACAGAGGCCCTATTGTGGTTTGCACAGGGTGTTATTCACTAGCACACTGTGCGAAAAGACATCCGCTCAGCAGAGCAGCCATTCAGACCGAAATAGAAAGTTTTTATTCCGTAGAAGAATTGTTGCCGAATTAATTGCAGAGTGAAAAGTTTTCTACTCCGGATGAAGTCGTCCAATTTCGATTGCTCAATGGGCTAAGTGTAGTCAAAGGCTTTCTGCAAATGCGGGAGTACGGTTACAGAAAGCAATCCATTTTTACCAAGTGAATTGACGCACGAGCTCGTAGGTACTAATCCAGTATGATTTCTCATCTCGCCTGTCACCAATAGAAGAATCTCCTAATGGTTCAGCTCAACGTGCGTTATGTCTCACCACTCACGCTTTGAAAACTTCCTTTCAGAAGGCATTCTTGTATTGCCCATACTTTTCCTCAGTTTCTTTTCGTTATGACACATTTCAAGGGGCTATTTTCCACTGCTCCGTGGCCATAAGCTTCCTGGAATGTACCTTTCCTTGTAGTCTGTTTCCAACATCTCACTTGCTGCGAAGTTTCTTTCCAAGGATCTGGAAAAATGGGAACCGAGAAACAAACGTTTCCTTGTGGCAGCGTTTCTGCCGCTACAATTCAGTACGATTTCGTTGCTCAGTAATTTTCTGACAACGGGAGCAACAGCTCACAACGACTGTCTGTGCTTTGCCTGGCCGGTAAATAGTAAGCAAATGAATCCGTGAAAATCCCTTTTATTGTGACGCGCACTTCTAAGCACTCAAAATTAGGCTACTATCGCTAAACTTGGAACACCTATGGAGAGATGTTTTTACACCGGTTCAAAACTGCTTGGCCCGCACAGGTACTGCGCAGAAGTGCAGATAAATATATCCACAGAAAGTTGTTCCGTTGGAAGGAAGTACCTGACAAGCGAAGCTTAATGTAGACAGGGCGTAATAAAATACTTCCCTTGTTCCAATTAAACGAACTGCTCGTAAAAAGGAAGAAGCGCACGCCTGTACGCACATGCACACTTTTATTTTGCTGGGCAGGCATCTCTAGAAAACATGATCAGCAGAATCCGGGAACGGCCAAAGCAAACGGAAATGCGGATCACTTATTGTCGCAAATCAGTGGGCACGTACGCCACGAAGACGTGTCGCATGGTAAAAAAGCAACGATAAAAGAGGATGGCAAGAAAACGAAACAGCTACCGAAAAGATACCATCCAGGCGCGCCTGACGAGACATTGTGGCGCTTGAGATGCACCGGAATGAGACTCCCTAGCGCAGGGGTGGGGAACGTCCGGCCCGCGGGCCGGATACGGCCCGCAAGGCCATTCAATCCGGCCCGCGAGGCCATTTTCCGCCCACGCGCTGGGGCAACCGCACATGGATGCGAGATTCAGTGAAATGTGATTGTAGAAAGTTATTTTTCATAAAGCGATAAACGTATTTTAAGTGAATCCTAGTAAGAACATAAACCTTGCGTAACAAGCAGGGAGTGTCAGGCTGGCTCGGAAGACTGCGTTGCTGACAGGTCTCTGTCGATAAACCGACATTGTTAATCCTCGCTGACAAGCAGTAGGCGCCACTACAGTGTGTGTGCGCGCGTAAGTAGCGTGGACCATTGCTTCGTTCGAGATAAGGACTGTCCAGCTTGCTAGAGCACTTCTGCTTTTTTGCTCTCAGTACTCACTGGAGTAGTTCTCGCCTTCTCTTTCTATCGTTCTCATCGGTTTCCGCCGGCCACCTGTCCTTTAAGTTATCGAAGTACAAAAAAGTTATTTCGTTCTCTGCAGTTGCAATTATGTTCTTTACAACTGGGTTGCAGAATTGTCTCAAAATTCTGCCTTTTATCTCGGAGTTTCCTCGCCAGGGAAAAGCAGTTCCAAGCATCCCATGACGGGTGACTTAATAAACATACGTGCAAATAAAGCAGGCTGTTTTTCGTTTAAATAAGCTATACGGCCCGCGAACGGTCTTATAAACGTCTAAACGGCCCGCGGCACCAAAAAGGTTCCCCACCCCTGCCCTAGCGGCATTGTCACTCCACAGAACAGTTGGCCGCACGGCAGAGGGAATGCTGCCCGTCGAAAAGTATTGAACGGAATGGAAGCGATCGAAGTACGGTTGCCACAACGTAACGTACGCTGACCAGAATAAAAGGAAGATTATGAAATGGTGGTTGTCATATGCCAGAAATCGGTCTCGATTAGAATAAATTATTTCGTGTACCGAAACGTAGCTCATCGGAAGTAAGGACAAGTGAAAACCAGGAACGGCTTTTGCAAGGTAATTGAATGAGGTAATACGCGGTATATTTCAGGATAACATTGTCCAATCGCGGCATACACGGCTCGTCCGGAAAGACCAACCCTGAGCAGGCCACCGCATGCCAATTCTATCTCAGCTTGCTACCTACGCATAACACCTGACGTACTATCACATACACCGGCTCCAAAGGCATCGCAAAAGAAGACTTTGACGTGGAAGTAGGAAAGCGAACATACGCTACTCACAGTTTCTGATCATCAGAGGAGACCAATGGGCCATATCCTGAAGGACAAAGAATGCACTTTACGCTACAACTGCAGCAAATAAGAGAACATGAGGCGCAAATGAGCAAACTTCGGCAAAACAGATGTTCTCATAGAACACTCTCTTGGTAACACAAATTAAGGTTGCTTTAAGATGCACGTGACGTGCTGCATTTCGCTTATTGTGAGAAAACCACAGGTTACACAAGCAGCATTTTACCTGAAGGAATCTTTTCTTACTTTAAACTGTGCGAAGACATTGACCACAAAGTCCCACTGGCTGCCTCTCCTCTTCTAAATCAATTGCTGCATGCACCGCAAGTTCTTAAGCTTTTCTAAACGTCTTCATTTGTCGGTTACACTGCAACTGCTCGACGGCAGAATTAAGGGTAAGTAAATGTAACACATTTCTTGCGCAAAGTATGATTCAGTTTCTCGTCTAGGGACAGTGGCGACCACTGCTACAGCGTATCCTCACTGCCTCCTTGCTATTCCAACTTCCAGAAGTTACCTGTTCCTCGCTTTGCTTAATTCCTTCAACCCAGCAATCCAGTCATATGAATAGATTACCGCAGCCCAAGGCATCGAAAGCTGCTTACAGCTTCTTTGCCACGCTGCGCAGACTGTAAACAGCGGATAAACTAGATTGAATTGGAATTGCGCAATGTGTCTCGTCGGTAGCACAACAGTCAACTTCAGCCAGCCTTTTGATAGATGGAATCGTAATTGCCCTCCCATCTTAAATCTGTTCATCAATTCTTCTTTCGACACGTATTGCAAACTAACAATTCACAATGGCTCTGATGAGGAGCTTCGCCAAAGTGATGAACTGCTACATACAAATAGCGGCACGAGACTCAGGTGGGCAAGAAAAGTACTGCTTGGCTCGTCTGTTTCGTCAGAGACGTCAAAGCAAACAACTAAACTTCAGGTTTCAAACAAGCATCATTCCCTCCTTGCAAAGGCTACGCGTTAAAAGTGCTCATTCATTTTCCCAGTTGCTGATCCACAACGGATTGTAAACTACGCTAGCTTCCAATTGGGGAACCTTTTTGGGCATAGATATGAAGCAAAGCGTTAAGTATTCCGTTAAAATTAATCTATGATCAAAGACTCGCTACTGACAAGGCGCAGTAAAAATTCAATCGCAATCATAAAAGAGTCCTTAATACATGAGATGCAGAAATAAAAAAGATTCTTCAAATCAGTACACGGTTACGAATAAGTTTTCGGACACTATTTTTCAAGCACGATTGCTCACAGTCGATAAAGCGTTCCAGTATTTTCCTTTTAGCGAAAGACCTATAGCGAGGCTAAAATGTTCACACACGTACAGTGAGGACGCACGTAAAGGGCATTCTTCCTCCGCTAGGAAGTTGAGCTGGACGAACAGCGTGAACACATTTTGAGAGAACTGGAAAAGGTTGAGCGTGTTGAGCAGAATTGCCGCAATGTACCAGCATTGCTCATGACAGCGCGCAATATGCAGAACGATGAAGCGGCTGCATTGACATCAGTTCGAGCATCGTCCTATTCTGACCAATGAAGCGCTGCTCCGCAGCTCGAAATGTGTTTCAAGTTGCATCAATCAGCAAGTCTTTTAGATAAACGCTCAAACAGTTTATTCAGCTTCCCGACCAGACGAGAAGACGATTGCGGGATCATTCCGAACAAGAAAAATTGAAATATTACGTACGTTCTTGCTGCTATACGCACTGGCGCTCGCACACCTTGAAACAGCAAAACAGCATTGAATGTAAATCAGCTTGTTCACATTTGCAACAAAGTAAATGCGTGTGGCAAAACGATCGAACTACGCGTTCATCCTCTGTCCTCTATATAAGGGATGGGAGTCCCGTTTGGAAACAACCTGCAACAATGCTGTTCACCTACATCTTCTTGCTTGGCTTTTTTATTTCAACAGTGAGGATCAACCATTGTCACTGGAACTTTACTAACTGCACTTCTTCAGGCAGTCTGTCAAGAAGAATCAGGACCGCAAGAAACGCCTGAGCCATCAGAGGCATGCTTTCGAAAACGAACTCTCGGTGTTTTCCACATGACAGTCTCGCCATTTAGACGAAAGAGCAAGGGCAGGAAAGCGCACCGCCAACGGAGCCAACAACAACAACAACAACAACAACAGCAGCACCAAAAGGCCGAGCAAAACGGTCCCCGCCACCACAAACAACCAATGCCAATCCTGCCGCTGGTGCAAAGCAAACTACGTGAGTAACGCAGGGGATACATTCACCATTGTAATTGAACTCGCTGCAGGGCAAAGGGAAATGGCATGAAAAAATTCGCAAAGAAGTTTGCAGCGACGGTGAAAAAAGGTGGTCAGACTGCATTGCAAGCGACAAAGGGTGCAGCAAACAAGGTGTCAAAGAAGATCAATAAGAAGAAGAAGTAAATGACCTAACAAAAGCAACATGCTGCTACGCAGATGAAGTGAAAGAAGAACAATTTTCAATTGTATATTGTGTTCTGAGGAGAGCGCAATTGAGCTGTACTTTTACCTTAGTAAAGGAGCGCATTAAGGTAATGAATACCGCATTTTGCTGCAATAACCTGAATGGCGCTTCTCCCGCGCGGTCGTTCAAAAAAACTTTGCGCTGCGTTGTAGACATTCCATGCTGACGGCTTCATTCAACTTATTACGCTGTGTGATGGCCATGGTCTCGCCATTGTAAGCTGAATTTGTACAAGTAACTTGTTCGCTCTACATGTAGCTTTTTGGTTCATAATCGTCTTTCTTTCCGCGTGTAAAATTAATCTGCTCGTTCACGCTGAATGCTGCGGCTGGTAAAGAGCATGAAAATCATGCATTCTTACCAGTTAAAGAGTGGATGAAGGAAACCTGATCATTTACAGAATAGCGCTTAAGACAAAAAGGTGTTGACTTCGTTGTAGGAGATAGGGTGAATCACATTCCTTGAAAATGAGTAAAGCACGGGTGGGGAAGGTTCGGCTCGCGAGACAAGTTTCCGCCCACGCGCTGGGGCAGCCGCACATGGATGTGAGATTCGATGAAATGTGGTTGTGGGAGGTTATTTTTCACAAAGCGATAAACGTATTGTATGTGAATTCTAGTAAGAACATAAATCTTGCGTAACAAGGAGGGAGCATCAGGCTGGCCCGGAAGACTGAGTTGCTGACAGCTCTCTGTCAACAAACTGACATTGTTAGTCCTCGGTGACAAGTAGTAGGTGCCACTATAGTGTGTGTGCTCGCGTTAAAGTAGCGTGGAGCATTGCTTTTTCGAGATAACGACTGTGCAAGTTGCTAGTACACTTCTGCTTTCTTTTGCTCTCAGTAGTCACTGGCATCGTTCTCGCCTTCTCTTTCTATCGTCCTCGTCGGTTTGGGCAGGCTGCCTGTCGTTTATGTCTTCGAAGTACAAAAAGTTATTTCATTCTCTGTAGTTGCGATTATGTCTTTACAACTGGGTCGCAGAATTGTCTCAAAATTCTGCCTTTTATCTCGGAGTTCCCTCACCAGGGAAAAGCAGTTCCAAGCATCCCATTAGGGGTGACTTACTAAACGTATGTGCAAATGAAGCTGGTTGTTTTTCGTTTAAGTATGCTATACGGCCTGCGAACGGTCTTATAAACGTCTAAACGGCCCGCGGCACCGAAAAGGTTCCCCATCCTTGGCTTAAACCAAAGTAGCGCTACTTCATTGACTTGGTCGAAGGAAGTTCTCCTCCTTTTTCGCTGCATGTCTGTGCTTTCCTTATCATATGTTTCCAAGTAATCACGTTTACGTCTCCGGATGTTGTTAACGGTAGTCTTGCTGACATGAAACCGTTTTGCTGTATTCCTTTGACTGTTGGCTTCGAGCAAGTGGATAACTTCAACTTTCTCCTTCAATGCCAACTGTTTCGATTCTTTCTTTTCGGCCATGGTGCAAAGTTTAACCAGCTTGGTAGCTATTACAGCAGGGGTGGGGAACGTCCGGCCCGCGAGGCCGTTTTCTGCCCACGCGCTGGGGCAACCGCACATGGATGCGAGATTCAGTGAAATGTGATTGTGGGAGGTAATTTTTCATAAAGCGATAAACGTGTTGTATGTGAATCCTAGTAAGAACATAAATCTTGCGTAACAAGCAGGGACCAAACAAGCGTAACAAGCAAACTTGCGTAACAAGCAGGGACCTTGAAAGTCATCCCCTTGCTTTCCAGGTACTTTTTCGCTTCAGGAATGAAGCATTGGTTAAACCACTCCGTAAAAAGGATAACCGTCATCCACGCCTTCTTGTTGTGCTGCCAAAAGACCGGCTGGCAATTCTTGTTCTTGTTTCTGAGCGACCGAGGATTACGAGTTCGGTAGACAACGCCGGGCTTTATCATGTGTCCTGCAGCGTTGCCATAGAGCACAAGAGTGAGTCGATCTTTCAGTGGCTTGAATCCCGGAGCTTGCTTTGCGCTCTTGTGGATGCACGTGCGCTTTGGCATTTGCTTCCAAAATAATGCCGTCTCGTCACAATTGAAGATTTGTTCTTGGAGATATCCCTTTTGGTCCACTATCTCTTTGAATTCCTCTGGAAATGTCGAGGCAGCTACGCAATCAGCCGATGTCGCTTCTCCAGTGATCTTTAAGTTCTTGAGGTTGAAGCGCTTCACGTATTTGGCTAGCCATCCTTTGCTAGCAGTAGACCCTTTTCTCTCGTTCTCTACAACCGGGCCAGAGAAGTGCTCATATAAGCTCAGCGCTTTTTCCCGAATGACTTTCCCGTCGACAGGGACATTCTTCTGCGACATGTCCTCTATCCAAATCTTAGCGCTTTTTCGGCTTTCACGAGGACGTTGTTGCGGACTACAACAGCTCTTTCGCCAGTGAAGGGTCGGGATGCACGCTTGCTCGAATGTCAACTTCCTTCTGTTTTATCGTACGAATGGTGGATTCATTCTTTCCAATCCTGCGGCCCACTTTGGTAAATGACAATCCGCTTTTCAAAAGATCGAGGACTTCTACTTTCTCATGAAGAGTAAGGACGCTACGTTGTCTCTTAGCCCTAGAGGAACCGCTCTGTTCACTTAGTTGCCTTCTGTCAGCCATCTTCCTATGCGACACCAGTTAAACGACGCGAAAGTTCAGACCTACCATGCTGGAGAGAAACTGAGGTTTGGGCACGGCGAATAGGCTCGAAAACGCGCACGAAGCAATAACGAACAATCAGAAAAATGACAAGCCTTCATTAGCACTGTGCACGGTTAGAGAGCATTGTAGGAAGAAAAAGTCTTTCGCGCCCGGGAAGACGATCACGCTGTTGCTCAAGCAGGCAACGACATTGCTGCAATTATAATGCTAGCCAGCGATGCGCGTGTTTTTGCAAAAAAGATGACATCACTATTTCACGCCGGACGAATCGCGTTGTATAGAATCTCGCGGATAAAAAGTTCGCGTATAACGAGGGCCACCTGTATATGGTTTCGTTTTTAAAATCGTGCCATCAATTCAAACTGCACGTTCACAATACAGTTGCCTTTATTTTGTCGGCCGTACTTGTGGCAGATGCTGGTGAAGACGCACGGTTTACTCCAGAAAGCTACGTAAACCAAATACAGCTGAATGATGAATCATCACGAATGTAATCAAGAATACTGAACTCCTTTTAGGAACAGTTAAGCTTTCTAACATGTATTATAACAATAATACATTCACGGTTGGGTTGGCTGTTTAGCACAGTCCTTTCGTTGATGTCAAGGCGTAGATATTTCTGCAGTTGAGAATTTCGCTAGCTACCAAGGAAACTGCTATCATAGTGAGTGTAGGATCAACACGCGTTGAAACACGTGCAAAGTGGTCTCCGCACGGCAAACGCGACTGGGTCAAGATGGTTAGGTCAAAACGCTCGCATGTCAAGTTGTCAGAACGGCCAAGACTTGTCGTACCCTTTTCTGTTTTCCTCTTATAGCTTCTGATCTGCAGAGAACTTGACTAGCAGGTCATCTGTGCAGCCAGACGATTCTGTTCTGCGTGAACCGGTTGACTTGACCTTTACGCGTCTGTCGGATTACTCTGTTGGCCAACCTTGTTCAGCTTCTCTTGTTAGACACAACTGCACGGCTCGGCGAGCAAGATGGATGTGTTGTCAACTGTGAGCACAAACTTAATTTGCGTACAATCACTGACACTAAAAGGGCTCAATTTTCAGCAGTAGCTGTACACAGCATAAACTTAACCCAAAAACCGACTCTGCGCTAATTGTACATTTACAGTCACTGTCTGACAGGTGATTCACTAAAGCAATCTCGGCAGGGACGCAGTAAGGTCAACTTGGCCGGATCGCGATGAATGGAGTCATTGCCTGCTGAGAAAATTGCATGCACGTCAACAAAGTGTGACCTGCTGGGTCAAGTTATCCCAAAAGCGGAAACCATCGGGAGAAAACAGAAAAAACTATAAATTTCATTAGACAGTTGATGCTTTCTATTCTGTTCTCCACTGGACAAAGAACGAGACGTAAGTATGACAAGTTCTGTATCGCAGCAGAATAAGGAGAAGTTTGTTCACAACAGATATATATATAAGTTCGCCCAATTCAATCATTCAAAAGAAATTAAGTTTTGGAGATGCGACAAGCGGCATATATTCGGTTGTATGGCAAGACTACATACCTCTGCCGCTATGAATGAAGTCTTCAAGCAAGTGAATGGCCATTCTGACGACAGTGATCCTAATAAAGTTGAAGTAAACGCTTATTACGCTGCCATAAAGCGCAGAGCCGAAGAGACTCTGAAATCCCCGACGTAATTATAGTTGAGGAGTACAAGAAAACACATCCCAGTGTGAGGTCGCAGCTGCCAAGCAAAGAAGCCATGAAAAGGGTTATTCTGTGAAAAAGAGCATTGGTGAAACCAAGACCAATACAGTCTGCTAACGCGTGCCTGGCTAGACTAGCCTGCTAATGCTGCCGGTATGGAATTAATTATGAAATAAAGTTCTAAATCTAAAGCCTGGAAATAGGCGGCGCAGCATCGTGAATGAGCGTAACGCGGCATGGAAATTTGAAATATTTTTTCAGGAACACAATGCATTAACACAGGCATGCATTCTGCAGTGATCTAAGCTAGTTTAACGAGAACATAACTCAAAGCAACAATGACATGGCGAAAAGTCTTTTACAACCCAAAGATTTCTGACGTCTTAAAGTAGTAACAGTTTCCCAGAGAATACGACTTTTCCTAACGGGCGAGCAAAGTCACGCAACCACATATGCTTTCTTTCAGGTATCTTTCAGGTACTGTTTCAAAAAGTGTTCAAAAACTACTGTTCAAAAGCAGTGTCTTTCCGGTGCTGTTTTTCTCATGGCATAGACGAGATTTTCTGTTACATGATTAATCTTTTGGTTCACAGATTCGGCCTGTTTGTTGTATCTGTAAATAAACTTCAAAATGTCCTGCCAACGAATGGATAAGCAGATTGTTTCGAAAGACAGAATGTCTTTTAACAGGTTTAGGTTGTTTCATGGTTGATCTTCTGATTCACGGGTTTGGCCTATTTGATGTATCTGTAAGTAAACTTCAAAGTGCCCTACCAAAGAGTGGATGAACAAATTGTTAGAGAGAATACAGAACACTTTGGATACCGCATGTTTCGGAACTGCTTTTGTTCCGTCGGCAGCAGTGTGAGGGAGGAGCTCCCGCGCGACTGCGCGTTTCAGCATTTTTGTACTGTTTGGCATTGCTATAAATGTACTCTAATCTCACCAAAAGAGCACTACAGCATTCGTATTTTGGAGACCATAAGTCCCTTGGAGACAACTGATATGCACTGCGTTCGCATCAGTGTAACGTGCAAAATTATTAGCACAATATCGTAGACAAAATTTATGCTTTCTAATCGTTTAAAATTGTAAACCGTTTTATTTCAATTTCAAAATTTTGGTGCAGCTTGTCACTGACAGACTGAAAGCTACACGTGGGCCCAGTACAGCGAATCTGTTTTGGATTGCCAAGCTGACTGCAAACTAAATGACGTTTGCAGCAAATATAATAATGAAACTTGCAAAGACGACAGTGATACGAAAAGTGGACGTTCAGTACAGATTAAAATGGGACACAGAAAACAAAACATTAATTCAACGGGACACAGAAAATCCGTACAAAAGAAGCCAAGATTAAAATGGCATCTTTAATTTTTTTTTGAACTCAGAAAAGAGTTTGACCTCTCAGCTTTTGCTCTGCAGATAGAGTACGTCGATTCTGATCATTCTTGGCATTAAAGATGGCCAAGCATAGTACCCGCTCTTAACGTTAGAGGACAATTGATTCCTTTATTTAGCTTTCTTCCACGCATAACGTCATTGCTACCCATGAATGAGAGTGCCACGTAATTTCATTGTTATAAAACAATACGTCCTATTCATAGTAAACATAAAGTGAGATAAAAAAGAAAGGAGCAGAATGACAACATAGGCGACGATGTCACTAAGAGTGATAATGCTTATTAATATAGGTAAATTCGTCCAGCTATATCTATTACACTGCCATGTTTCTTCGATTAAGAGCAGTGCACAATATTTAACTAGAAACGGTTGAAACGTTACAGGAAGTATGCTTTCAGCATACAGTAAACATGCTTTAGCTGCAGGCGAAAAGTCCGGAAAATTTCAGTTTACTTCTACTAATCTTTCGTCATACATTTTACAATGAGAAACGTTATGCAGACACCAGTAGGGAGTAACATTTGTGATACGCGTTAGGAAAGCCTTGTCACCTAAAAAAATTATAAACAGGTGATAACCCCTAAATTAGTTGGTAAAAACTGAAAAAGAGTGAAAATATTACATTTTACAAAACAAGCAACCTAACAGAACACATTCCAGCTGAAACGGCTGAATGCAAAAATGTTGAATTTTTGAGCGCCAGTCTACAAACAACAGACAATTATCCGCGATTACAGCAGACCGATCAAGCAGATGGTGAAACAGGTAGAATGCACATTGTTGAACTTCAGTCACGTGGTGTTCGAACAACAAAAAGCGCTATATATTCAAGCATTTCAGGGCTTCAGTAAATCACAGAGGAAGCATGCAATTCTCACTTGTTATTGCGGCAACAATTCTTATCAGTATCGTCATAGACGAAACGGAAACAGCAGTAAGAAATGATCTCTTTGCGCGTTTCCAAAAAGCAAAATATGCGAAAATGGGATTTGTGAAAATGTTATCATATGATTCATTTTTCTCATTGCGCTCACAACACGCTGCAACCGTTACTACTGCCAAACGCATTTTTGATGTTACTCTGAAATTTTAGAAATTGGCTTCCATAGCAACCTATCATTCAGCAAAATTTTTCACAACATTTTTTTAGGGAGTTAGCAAAGCGAAGGCGAAGATTATATGCAGAGAAGAAAAGGTGTGCGCTTATAAACGGTCAATGTGGAAGCAATCGAAGAATAAAAGGAATTTCAAAGCATTTAAAGATTGTATGGACGATTGCGTTGAGGGTGAGCATATCACTGCGTATCCATTACGAGTTCCTCACATATTTTGCAAAAGAAACGTTTTCAAAAATAAGCAACAGAAGTCGAAACAGTAACATATATGTACGTTGAATTAAGTAATCTGCGGCGACTGAATAGCTACAAAACCTTTTCTTATCGCCTTCATGATGCTCCTTCCCTTTAAAAGAACCAGTAATATTATGATTCAATTAGTTTCCCTACCACTGGGACTAAAAAAATAAGATAACACAATATGACCTTATCCACTTCTTTACAGATGATGTGAAGTATGCATTAATATATCCATAATGATATCGTGGCTTTGATAAGAGCATAACGGCTTTTCTCTGCTGTTCAACTGTTTTACCAGTTAGCCTATTTTGTTGATAGCGGGTGTGACTAGCACCGTGCATGCACGTACCATGGTGCTTGCTATTTTTAGACAAAACTAAAGGAGAAAACCTGAAGTCCATTTAGCGAACTGCTCCGCACATCGGCGAAGAAGAAGTAAAGTTGCCAACGCTTCTTCAGCTCAACAGATTTCAAAAAGACTTGATAAACCTGCATGTGACAATGGAATAGGCTTGAAAGTACCATGCAATATTAAATATTCTTAAATTAATCGAAATGACCATAAGAACTTTTCATGTCATATGGTAGTAACAATTCCACGCAGTGAGCAACGCATTGCTTAATTTTTGCTTCAATCAAAGACTATACTACCTTAAAGTTTCATAGTTGATCTTCTGGTTCACGGGTTTGGCCTGTTTGATGTATCTGTAAGTAAACTTCAAAGTGCCCTACCAACGAATGGATGAGCAAATTGTTAGAGAAATCACAGAACGATTTGCTCATCGATTCGTTGGTAGGGCACTTTGAAGTTTACTTACAGATACATCAACAGGCCAAACCCGTGAACCAGAAGATCAACTACAAAACAACCTAAGCCTATTAAAAGACACCCCGTCTTTCGAAACTACCTTAAAGTTTGGAAAAGAAATTTTTTCTGCACAGACTGTCAGTAAAAAAGTCTAGTTACTTAAAACGCAAGCGTTTATTACCTGTTCACACAATAAATGGGACCAGGCTGCTCCTGAGAGTTTTGTTAATTAAACGTTAAAAAGTATCTTGTCTTGTTTTTATCTGTGCATTTTTCAATCACGTACGGCTATTCAGAAAGCCTTCACGAGTGCGGTGATGGTGGCTTTAGAACCAATGGTGGTTCTGCCACTACGTTTGCGCTGAAGACTGGAACAGCGGCTTCTCGAAAGCTTCGCTGAATAAAAGTTTTCACGACCTGAGGGCACCGTACTTCAATTTTGCAACTGCACGCGCCCTTTCGAAAGAGTTTCATTTTTAATGAACTACGATAAATGTTATACTTTGAGATTAGTATTGCTTTGATCGATTATTCATGCGGAGTTTCATATCAATACAATTATGAGACTGCAAACTATGTTGCCCTACCTTGCAAAGGTTCCTGTTTTAAAAAAGCTGAAGCTGGGCGAATTAGGTAAAAAAGGCAAACACCAAACCAAGCACTATTATACTGAAACGCCTATCAGGTATCTTTGTGCATCGGTACGTTTTAAAAAACATATGCAAAAGCTAAGAGTGAGACTAAGAAAACTTCTGAGAATGTGTCATACTCAGAAGGAATAATAAAGAATAGACACACGCAAATGCTCAAAAGCGGGTGATTGGGTTGCAAACGCTGGTCCTCATGAAGCGTTTAAAGCACAGAACATGGTAAGATAGAATACATATTGTTACATTAGGATACGGAAACTGAAATTAAAATATGTTACATAGTCCCGCTAGTCAAAGTTTAGAGTGAGAGCAAATTGCGGAGGAAACCCACAACTGCCACTTGTCGGCACAGCAGCAGTCCTTTTCAGTATCATTATAATCTATATGGACGCTATCGTACGAAGAGATTCGTTCATGGAGTAGCGGAAAGACAAATACACGGAAGAGTATGAACACATAAACGGCAAGGGTCTCCAACCAATTTTTAAGCTTAGTACAAGAAATTGCTGTAACGCACCCGTAGCTGGAAATATGATCATGTACTGATCCTACGAGAATGCTGCAGCTGGTATGGCTAATGTACCTAATTCAGTAAACGACGCGACGGCAGACAAGCTTCGACATAAAAGAAAATTGGAAACATTTGAACATGTCATATTTTACAAAAGAAAGCTAATTCCCGGAGGTGATTCAGTGCCTGCATTTAATAAAAAGTGGTTCGCCCTAAAACCTAAACCAGCCTAAAAATGCATTAGAAGAATAGATACTGCCTATTAAGAATTACATGGAATGTGTGCAAAGCACATTATAGCAAACCTTTCGCTCATTACTGGTTACGCCGCAAAACATGAACAGTGGCAAGTCGGCGGGTACCGTGGAACTCAGTTGATGTGATCTGCTGAAAATAAAAGTCGCTGATGCCATTAATTAAGGCTCAAAAAAAATATGCATGTCACTGTCTCTCAAGTTTATATTCACAATAGTGTGTAACAGCGAAATGTCGCAACAACTAAAAAGTTGCAGATGAAACACCTCACAGCATTTTATTTCGTTCTATCATTGCCAAACTGAATTGTTAAGACATAACGAGCTAAAGCTATGGATGACTGGAAAATGTGGTGTCTTGGTACGGGAACAAATGTTTTCATAATGTAAAAGTTTTATTACGGATGTATTCCCGTTTAATGTTCTAAATAACTCCGTGGACGCACAAGTTACATCCGTAATTCACAACCGCTGAAGACGGGTCTCGGTCGACCCGAAAGCTCCGGAGTAATTTATCACATTAAACGGGAAAAACTCCGTAATAAAACTTTTACATTATGACTGGAACTCTGAAACGCACAGAGCAGCATCTAAACGCCACGTGATCCAGTTTGTACAGAAAGTTAAAATACCTATAGCGAAGCTTTTGAGATGTTCGCCGCACTGTCGGCGTAGAACCTCAGCAGCCGTATGTTCTATAGATTCGACGCTGTTGAGGCGATCAGAAAAATCTTGAATGCATCGCCTTCAATAGCTTTAATGTTCTGTCAACCGGATGGCTTCAGAAGGAAGAAATGAAAACCAATGTCCCCATCAGTTACATGCAGGTCACTTCCTTGCCTTGGTGGAAGGAGGCATATGAAACTCACAGCACATGATCGTTTTCGGATCAAGCGGATATGGACGCAATAGAACAATAAAAAGTACAACTCAACCATTCACAAGTCGCGTAACTTGCTAACATTTAAATTTATTTTTTTCAAAACCTCTGTCACTAACATAACTTGCAGTAGGCATACCTAACAATTCTCAGAAACCTAACGTTTCATTAAAGCTAACTTACATTGGCTTTTTTGCCGCATATTTTTCTCTTTCTGGAAATCCCTTTCGATTCGCACGAAGCACCACACTCATGTATTAGAGACATTATTACTCAGTTGGCGATTGTGATTCAAGCCTGAAAGTTCACTGCATGAAAACAAATGGTTGCTCGCGATTTTATTCTTACCTGTACTGGTCCATTAAATCATATTTTAAAAAAATAATACATTAACCGCTCGCTGGCTACTTCTTTTCCGCAGCAGTCGAAAAGACGAATTCAAGGAAAGCACCTAGTCTTTTCGCTTAGAAGAATTATGTGCCATTAGTAGCGACCACGTATGGAGATTTCATTTTTCTATGTAAATAAGGTCATTTTTGGCAGACAGAGGCAAGCAAAGGCACGAAAGCAGCGTTTTAACTAAAGTGGGGCAAGCAGGTACGCGTAGGAAGATAATGAAAGTGTTTGTCGTTCTTAGTAGCGTAATTCTCAAATTTGCAACACTAAATTAGCCCTTATGGACTAGTCCTAACCATCATCTGAACACATAGTAGAAGTATGCATCCACGTTGTTGAAACATCTGAGGAACAACATCCTAAATCAAGAGCAAACACTTGTGCCATCTGCGGACAAAAATGTATTAAACCTGACGTTGCTGTGGGAATTGACATTGGCAGCTCTAAATCTAGAAGCTAATACGTTTTCCCAAATGAAAACTTTATTCATATGAACAAAACACACATGAAGACGGTATATAATCAAGCACCTTTGAAGAGTCAGTAAGTCACAGAGGAATCATGAAGTATTCGCTTGCTATTATTGCTGCTATGCTTATCTTCGCCGTTATGTTTGGAACAGAGGCTCTGGTAAGGAACTAACTTAATTTTAGCAGAATCAATGACAATCACAAGCAAACCCTTTCTTTTGTGAAACATTAAGCGATGTTGCCCACTTTACTCAAGTCAGCTAGCAAACATCCTTAGAAATACTGAAAAGGACTCATGGCAATGCTGA
The DNA here is from genome assembly GCA_037903355.1 of Trichuris trichiura. Lineage (NCBI taxonomy): Eukaryota > Metazoa > Nematoda > Enoplea > Trichinellida > Trichuridae > Trichuris > Trichuris trichiura. Next base: position 984,939 of record JBAJFE010000061.1, on the reverse strand, counting down.
CCTGTAGTAATGACATCCAATGTCGAACGTTTTTTTCAGCCACTACGGACTAACTCAGGAGGTCAGCCACTACGGACTAATTCAGGAGGAGCAATATTGGCAAGTTGCAGACCATGCGGATTAAGGTAAGTGCAAACCTGTTAGAGAAAGATGGGCCAAGACACAAGCTAGAGGTGATTTCAATGGATTCCAGACTTCCGACGGTGAGTGTCACTTTTCTCATCTACCTCTATGTTGCTTGACAGTCTGAAATAAATTACGAAAACAAAACCAAGATACAGAATACTACTACCACCACCAATACTACTACCACCACCACTACTACTACTACCACTACTACTACTACTACTACTACTACTACTACTACTACTACTACTACTACTACTACTACTACTACTACTACTACTACTACTACTACTACTACTACTACTACTACTACTACTACTACTACTACTACTACTACTACTACTACTACTACTACTACTACTACTACTACTACTACTACTACTACTACTACTACTACTACTACTACTACTACTACTACTACTACTACTACTACTACTACTACTACTACTACTACTACTACTACTACTACTACTACTACTACTACTACTACTACTACTACTACTACTACTACTACTACTACTACTACTACTACTACTACTACTACTACTACTACTACTACTACTACTACTACTACTACTACTACTACTACTACTACTACTACTACTACTACTACTACTACTACTACTACTACTACTACTACTACTACTACTACTACTACTACTACTACTACTACTACTACTACTACTACTACTACTACTACTACTACTACTACTACTACTACTACTACTACTACTACTACTACTACTACTACTACTACTACTACTACTACTACTACTACTACTACTACTACTACTACTACTACTACTACTACTACTACTACTACTACTACTACTACTACTACTACTACTACTACTACTACTACTACTACTGACACCGCGGGGTATAAGCTGAAAGCAAAATAAGGCCAATGCTTATTCAGCTACAGTAACTACTTAGTCGGTTTACTGGAAAGGAAAGCATATTTAAACGAGGATTTGAGGGGTGAAGGCACGAGAGCGGTTATTTATTCGTATGTTTTAAGAATCTTAACCGAACTTCTATTTTTCATGCAGTAATTCAACACTTTCAACTGTAATTCAAGCTAAATGGATGCTTGTGATCATGCATCATGACCCAATGAAGAAACATTTTACTTGCAATGTAAGAGTTTTCGAAGCGACCAGTAAAATAAGCCTTTACGTCCATTCAATCATTTCGCGTAACTGATGTTTAAGAAGTGAAAAAATTATAAATCATTACCATTCTTTCCTCTTGCGGTAACTGATTTAATTTGATAAAGTAAATCATATTTTTTGATTGCAATGCTACGTTGTGAAACTTTTTTAGGGAAAACGGCAACAGGTCAACCGGGTAATGTTACAGAGAAAACGAGGTTAGGAAGCACGAAGACACGCACCACCTCAAGATGCTAAGCAAACGACTGTACAAAAGAAATAATGCCATGAATCTCTTACTGTGAACTGGATAGTAAAATATGAATATCTGAGGGTGCTTGAATGCATGCAGGAGAATTACGAACGTATTCAAAAACGCTCCAGTTTACTTATTGACAACTTCGGATATAAACAGTTTTTCAAAGCCTCTGTTCACGAAGTACTCTGGACCTGTGGCAGGGGTGAAGTGCTCAATTTCATTCACTGTTTATTTTTTCTTTTAAACATGCAAAAAATGCAAAAGAGTGAAATGCAGTCTTTACGAGACATGTCGCATGACAAAGCTTTATCAGTATGAGAGAACATAGCACCTCTTGCCATGCAAAGCCTTTCGCATCAGTAATTCCCTGAAATTGCAAGTATTGAGAATACAATGGAATTTATGGCCATTCTTTTGGAGCACATTTTGCACATCAACTGGGCAAGCAAAGATTGAGTATTAAAAAAGGAAATAGACTATTAGAAGCGATAAGCTCACGGGGTTAAGTTGCCTTTTCAAAAGCTCTTAAGCTTACCCTGCGTTTACGTTATCGAATTCATGTCACTTCAGGTACAAAGGTACCGTCCACTGAATGACCTAGAAGGACCGCATGTTGACCAGGCATCGCTTCTTCAAAAAGCAACCTTCTCTTGTCTATGCAACAAGGCGGGTCTAGAAAACACACTGCTGCAACTGACATCCAAGAAAATGCTATTATTTTCTTCAGATAGAATGCCTCAGTTTCTCGCCACAGTGACATGTATCTGTAGCCAGATTGTTGCCAAGTTATTATCACAATCAAGACGACTTTGGATAAAGAACTTTGTTGCGACGTCAGCCTTCGGGTATTACGTAATACACATGACAAAAAACTCCATGACCTTTTTCTCACACCTGACTTCACCTGCGTAACATTGAAAAGGTGGCCACAGTAAGGTTGGCATCCCTGCTGTAATTTTGCCAACGTCAAATGCTACGCTTTAAAAAGCAACAGGAGTGGCAACAATAATGAAAACAACACAAAACTTTTAAAACATCGACTTTCTTCGTTCGCAAATAATGGCCAAACAGGGATACCATCTTGCTACCATCAACACCATGAAGAGCATCACTGCTACAAAACTGACTTTCTCTGAAACATTGACAAACGAAATATCATCTGCTCAGTTGAAAATAAGAAGTATCAAGTTCAGTAAAGAATAACGGCAATGAATACAGGAAACATTATGCCCGCAATAGCCATAGAGACTGCAAATTTCTTAGAAGTCAGTACAAACTTCACTAAGAGATTTCTCCCTTTATTCTTTCGAAATAGACAGTTTTCCCTTACCTGAAAACATGACATGATTAGCGTGCGGCGGTAGTGTATTGATCATAGAAGCGCGTCGGTCATTTAAGCATTACTTGCCTTGTCATGACATGATGCTTGGTAGAAACTTGAGTATCCAAAATGGTTTCCACAAGCGATTATCCGGATAATGATGATAGAAGATCAGGATCACGACTGTACTTTCAGTTTCTTTTACAAAGAATATTATTCAGGTTTGCAGTAAGAGTACCAATACACAGTCAGTGGAATTAAACAGAAAACATCCAATCAAAAGGTGGATAAATGGAAAAATATTATCGTGACTAAGCGGTAAAAGCTTTCAGAATGAGCATATGTTTCCTCTTTCTCCAGAGTGGAAATCTGTCATTGGATTAAGTGCCTTAAAAAAAGTTATATGCAAAATCAGATTTTATCTCAGCAGCACACCGTATTATCCTTTTATTAAGACAGATCTGGACATGAAATACTTCATAACATTTCAATCGATTTTATTATTGCTTGGTAAAACGAGATATGACGGCAGTATGAAGTGCCTTCTTACACAGTTCAGCTCTCTGCACTCTGACCATTACCTAACGCAAGCGTCGGTTTCGTCCGCCGTTTCTTCCGCTTACGGTCTTTCTCCACCTCGTCAGGATCGATGCCTTCAATTATCATCTGCTTACGACGGTTTATTTTTCGCTGTTCACCGAATTTCTGTTCGTCTAATTTTAGCCGAGCTTCGCGCTTTGCTACCAACACTTCAGTTACGTATTGGGAAACTTTGTGATCGCTCAATTTCAGCTCCTTTAGCTTGCAACCAATGGTATCTTCAATGGCATGTACCAGAGCAATGTCGAATTGAGTAACGAATGTAACTGCTTTGCCAGGCCGACCAGCGCGTGCTGACCGGCCTACACGATGCACATAGGTCTTCGGCTCCGCTGGAATATTATGGTTAATGACTAGATCGACAAACGGCAAATCGAGGCCTCTCGAAGCAACGTCTGTACAGATAAGCACCTTAAATAGGCAATTACAATCAAAGAAAGAAAAAAGCCATTTTTCCTACTTTCAATCTGTTTGATTTGAACAAAGCGAAGGACGAGAGTCGTTCTCGTTGTGCTATCATTGAATGCAGTGCGCCAACCCGAAAACCCAAATCATTGAACATCAACGAAAGCGACTGGCATTCATAACATGAATGTGAGAAGATTAGTACGGATGTATGAGGATTTTTTTCAGTGAACAGCTTCACTGCGTAGACAACGTACGCGTCTTTAACGTCCTTTGGACAAAGAACATAGCGTTGCTCCAAAGTGTCAACGGTCACTGTTGAACTCTCCTCTTGCCAAAAGTAGGGCTTTTTAACGCTTACTTCTTGTACCCTTGACAATGCGTCCGTTATGGTCGCGCTGAAGTCAGCAAATACGGACACAATAATGCGAGCTGCAAAAGTAAGTTACCTGAATAAAAGTGTTTGCCGAGATTTGGCAATTTTTTGGAAAATACTTTCCAGTTGGAGGTCAAACTGACCTTCCAACAGGCGATCTGCTTCGTCCAAAACCAAAAATCGGATTTTGGCAAACCAGTTCTCTTCGCTACGTGACACAATATGATCGGCTAATCGACCTGGTGTTGCAATAACCACGTGAGGCTGTTCGGCCAATTCTTTAGCTTGCTCAATCGAATCCCGACCTAGAAAACAGATCCAATCTTATTCCGTTCATCTAGTCGGAAACGTTAAACACTTACCGCCCACTATTATACTAGTTCGAAGACCTAAAGGCATGCCGAGGGCTGTAAATTGCTCACCGATTTGAAAAGCCAACTCTCTGGAGGGAGTGAGCACCAGAGCAAAAATACCATACGGGTCTTCGCTCAAGACTTGTATTATTGGCAAAGCAAAGGCTAATGTCTTGCCGGAACCAGTTTTCGAGCAGCCAATGACGTCCTTACCGGCTAGTATTTGAGGTATACAATTTACTTGAACTGGTGTAGGATCTTTGATGCCCACAGCAGAACAGCACCCAGACAGCCATGAGCTTATGCCGAGGGATTCGAATTGCTGGGCCACTTCCTTTACGATTACTTGGGCGATGCTCATTCTTTTTAAAATGAAGCTAACGAAGAAAAAGTAACTAAATTTGAAATATTTAATTCTGGGATATATGGGATGTTAAGGAATGACACCGTTCAATTCACCCATTCTATCACTAGTCAGCAACACCTAAAATAGAATCAGAATATAACCAGTAAATAAAACAGTAAATCAGAAGGATACTGTCAGGAAGGCGGCTAACACAGCAATTCCAGCAGTTGAATAAGTAAAAGCAGATAACAATGACTTGATCACAACACCGTACAAAAACGAAAACAACCACGTAGTCAAAATATAACATATATAGGCTTATAATTCCCTACAGACTGTTAGACAACAATAACTTCAAACTTTCTTTACTAATTAAATTTGCTGCTTCGATTAATAGTTTGCTTGTGATACCACAATGATAAACTATAATTGTATAGAACTAATCCAAGGTTTAGAAATACCCTATGTGTTTCTACTAGACTACTGACCCTGTTAGCTCTTCACCAGCAAGCTACCGACCGATAACAAAAGCGAAATTACGCATAGCAAGGAAATTCAATTACTTTTTTGAACACGACTTGTAAAATTACGCGCGTACATAAAAATTATTCAAAATTAACAAAAAATTTATTACTACTTGCCAAAAGTGAGGAACTCAAGCAACAGCCAAGAATGAACGAAACCAAAATGAGTAAACTTGCAAATACTACAGTAATGGTACTAAGGTACGTTCTTTAACTGAGTTGCAATGTAGTTCACCACTTCATCATTCCTTCGCAATTTAGTGTTTAAACAGCAATGACTTGCATACCAAATCTCATCTGCTTTTAAAAAATTAATTGCCAGAAATATTTAGTCACAAGTGTGCTCCAAAGGAAGAGTAACTAACTGCGTTGCTTTGGTCAGCTGTATGTTGGCGTACCATAAAATGTAGCCATAACATCCAACACGCGGTTACGGAGAAGATATTCATATCTTCAGGAAGACATGTGCACGTCCTCATACTGAGCTTGATAATACACCGACTCGAGTAACGGAGATGAGTCTAACGCCGCAACACATTTCAGTCTCTATAACAAACTGATTATTTAAGTGACTCCGAGCTCAGAAGTATAAAATATAGCGTCTTAAAATTCTGTAGAAAGCGCGGAACCAAATTTTGAAGTTTTAGCAATCACTGTGTTAGAACTAGTCTTCGTTGCTGTGTTAAAGTTGTTCACTCTACGTAATGTTTACTGATCTAAGCTTCTTATTCTTGATGGCTAAGTATTTTTCCTCGCGGTTTCACACACTTAGGGAAGCTGTTTACAGTAAGAACTTGATTAGCAGGTTCTTTGACTTCGCCATTGAATGTCTGAATGTCTTTAAAATTGCCACTTCTCATATGAGCCTGCATACTTTGGTTATTTTGAAGTTGATTTTATTGTACCAATTCTATCAATTTCTATATCGTTTGATTACATTTACCTCTGTGAAAATTGTTTTTTGGTCTATCTGACACTTTTAGCTTATTTCAGAGTATTGTATTAGGATGCGCACATCTTATGTTCTTCGTATAGCGTGGTTTAACTTTTTCTTGCAGTACAGCTGAATCTTTTTGTAGCACTTTCTCGCTGATAGTTTTTTAAGTATCACTTTAGCAAAAAGTAAACGTCCGGCATGTATTCTGCAAGCAGCATACAATAATTTGATGCAGTATTTCTGATGCTTCACGACGTTGCCCTTCGCCAGTATGCAAATGGTGCTGAAAACAATGATGCACAAGCTTGTTCATGTACTCCTGTCTTAGGAGCATTGTTTGCACCAACAAGAGTTCCCTTGAAAGCTTCTTTCTGTTTTGAATGTAGTAAATGCAGCAGTTCGACATTTGAACTTTATTTCCGGTTAATTTGCACATTAATGGACGCAGTAACAATTCAAGCGTTTGAAAGTTGTCAGACAATGTCCTTCTTCCGTTACGTAGCCTACAATTGACAGCACATTATGATTTGGTCACCGCTTAAACGGTTGTCCCATTTTTGGCAATTTTCCAAACATTACACAACCGGTTGTATTTTTTCTTTTAACCGCATTGGCTTGTCAGCAGTTGTTCACCTCCTACAGTTTCAGGTAGGAAAGCTGTTGGTCTGAGGATGTCTTCTTTTGATAGTATACTTTTACGATTGCTTACACTTGTGATCGCTTCTGAGCGAATAGTTGTCATCGGCTTTGGTGAGAACTGCTATTTGCAGAAACTTGATAAGCGCATTTTTGTAGACAAGTACGGGTTATGCCCTTTATTTGAACTTCCACTTCTAACAATGAAGAAATGTAAGACAGATATAGAATGCAGTGGACATTCGAAGTGTTGCGAGACTCTGCGCGGTAACTATTGCATGTCTACGGATAGCCAAAGGGGTAACGCGTGTATTATCAAGCATTTGATTGCTGGATGTCTGGTTTGATTAAATTTCAGTCATCTGTCCCGGTGGGAAAATGTCGGTTGGAATATGCGGCAACAATCTGCAGTGTCCGTCAAGCTATGAATGTTTAAATGAGATTTGTTGCCCCTTTGAAAAGCCCGGAGATTGTCCAGTTTTGGTCATTCCAGAAAGCTTCGACCTTGAGCACTTCGATTCATGCGAAAACGACTATGAATGTACGGGCATTCGAAAGTGTTGTCCTACACTTCTTGGGTTACGTTGCCTTTTACCCGAAGCGAGGGCAGTTTCTTCCACGTTACATTATTCTAAACCAACAAGAAGATTTTCCTACCGGCCGGTAAGGCATTTTATTCAGTCAGAGTATTATGGAAGAGCAAAGGGTTTCACAGAACTGACGACGATGCACAAAGGATAGTTAACTGTGTTAGTAGTTTACCGTGCCGCGAAGAAGCATTCGAGCAGACGAAATATATAGGATAAACTTCAATTGCTTCATTAGCGCTTTCTAATGCTGTCTGAAGTAATAGTAGCACCTTTAGCCGTCAAGTTCAGCTGGCCTTATTAACGGTTTCATCAGTATGCTAACTTAATCTGCGCCGTTTGAATATGCAGTCCTGGACATGCATACAAGCTTTTAGTACAATTTTTTATGCATACTTTACAGGATACTTATGCTTAAAGTTGTTTGCTTTCAGTTTTACAGAAAACGTCCAGTGCCACTTGAAGAGGAGCTGATCGACGATTCGAATTTCGCATATACTCGTAGAAAAGATGCCTATTTTGAATCAGGTTACTACAACCTCTTCAATTAACCATGAAAATGATTGAGGCCATCCAACGAACATGTCGCACTACGGTGCCTTCCTTGCGTAATTGAAATATCGAAATTTTACTGGTTTAGCTTTAATCATAGTCTGAATGTATCTGCTGAAACGTAGATAACTGTTTTTATTCTAAATTCTCATATCGCCGAAATGTCAATGCACTATTTCATGGTTTGTCATTTTTCTCTAAAACAAGTTGAGCGCTTAAACTTAAACATTTCAACTTGTGTGCTTGTCGTACCTTGTGCACTGCCTTAAACTGAGCAAAAATGTGGAATAAATTTTCTTACCAACAATTTACTGAAATATTATAAAATATGCTTCAGAATATTTTTAATGTTTATGGAACTGTTCAGTTTTATAGGTTCGTCCAAGCCTAATAGCTGTCTGGCGAAGTCTGGTTATGAGAATGCCGATTTTTGATTATTGCATTAATACATAAAAAGGTGTAACTAGAGACACATGGTTTAACGTGCACAAGGACGAATGCCTCATGGCAGAGATACATTACTTTCGTTCACTGTAATCTAAATTAGGAGCTGCAGGTTAGGATCAATTTATTAGTGTGCTTATGTCGACTGTTCGCATGGAAGAATGTTTCGCGTAGTAGGCAGAGCGAAGTATTGTAGTTTTCAAAGCACGGGATTCATGCATTCTTCAGCGAGTACGTGGAAACAACACTTTTTCATTCCAATACAATCGTAGTCGTCTGTGCAAAGTGGTCCTAGGATGGAGTAAGGGCGCTTGTCAGGCGCCGCATCCGTGCAAGATCCGTTCTTAGGCGCGGCTGCAAGAATAATACGCCATTAGTTTTCCAATGACGTGTAAAAACAATTAGAACACTATCGTGATGAAAAAAGCAAAGTGCACAATTTTATAGGTCATTTTCCTAGCGAGAACTTAAAAAAATTTAATTACTCGTATCATGAGTATCGCATTTAGTTTTAATACGTTGGTCGGGTACCTCTTGTGAACATTTCTTCATTATACTGCTCTGATGTTGGAAAATTTAAGAGCTATAAATAATTCCTTGATGTTTAGTAAAATCTCTTTACTAAATCCATTTAAGTTTGAGTAAGGGAGACTGTCTATGAGGAAACTCCGTCTAAGAAAACGACATGGTAACTATTCATGATGAAGAAATTTATTACGGATATGTCCCGTTTGTTTTCTATATAGAGGCTTCAGAGCTTTCGGGTCATTCGAGACCCATCATCAGCGGTCTTAAGTGTAAATATCTGATGATGGGTCTCGAATGACCTGAAAGCTCCGGAGCCTCTTTATATAGAAAACAAACGGGACATATCCGCAATAAATTTCTTCATCATGAAAACATAATGTCCCGTACAAAGAAACCACGTTTTCAAAATGGTAACTATTAACAGTATTTTTAGTATCTTTAGCTTGACTCGCTGCATTCAGAATTTAAAGCGTTTAGAAAGTTGCGTTTCTACACTTCTACCTGGGCGCCTATGGCTTCCTAAGCAGCGGAACGTCAGGTCAGTTGGGCAACATTTTTCAGATCCAAAGCAGTCTGCATCACCATTGCACAGCTTGGCCGCTAGCATATATTGATCCGGTAGAACTGACGGGCAGTGGCCATCCTTTCTCTGATATCCAATAGCTGGAAGAAATGAGAAATGCGTATAGCATAGCATGTTGTGCCAGTTTTGTCATTTGATTTTAAAAACGATGAAAAATTATGTAATATCCAGTTGATCGTCTTTCATTCGAATGGAATAACCGTCTTGTAACATTCGTGCAATTCAATACATTGCTAAACGTTATGTAAATGTGAATGAATAAATTAGCTGACTTACTCAGTATGTGTTTGGGATCCATACATTTAGTTTCAGCGTCAACTTGGCAACACTTTTGCTTTTCGGGGCAATCAGTATCGTGTGTACAATTTTTCCGGTATCTTCGCAAGTGGCGGGCTTGCGGACAAAGCCCTTCTTTAGCTCTTGCTAAAACACTCGCGAATGACATAAAAACGAAACCACCTTCAGTACTGAATGCGGGTACGCAAAGTACAGCTAGTTACAGTCAAGCGTCTGTTGGCACCTCAATGGTTTCACCTAGTTTAGATTTCTTAGCGGACTAAAGCTATTTTATGTTGATAGTGGTAGAAGTATTCTTTGCTTCTGTGAAACGGGGTAATAACGCAGGTTTTCAGAAATTGAGAGGCAGCACAGTTTCCGTTGCGACTTACAACAGCGTGATGCTTATCAGCAACACTGTAATGACGCAGAAAGGACTTTTTATAAAATTCATTCAACGTTTTTAATTTTCGTTGAGGCATAGTGGTTTCCTGTGTAAGTATGAAACGTGCTCGACCTTCTCACACTGAAGTTGGAACGCGGGTCATCAAAAAGAGCTTCATTTGCCTATTTATACGTTTGGTGTGCTGTTCTACTATTAATGAGGCATTCATCCGGCCTCTGAATAGCGCATATTGTAGAATATTTCTAGTGCAGGGCCCGTGTTCTAAGGGCTAATCTGGATTTCGGAATTATCCGGATAACAGAGATAGCTCACTATACCGTACGAAGAATGCATGCTCCTCTTCAGTAAGCACGGGCTCATCCACTTCTGCTCTCACTGACAAACTTGAAAAGCGGCGCCGGTTTGAATTAGTTGCCCATTAAGGATTTTTTCTTAATCAAAAAATCGTGCGCGTTTTGCAGAACCAACACAAAAGTGTCTATCTTTGACAGCAAGTTTCAGTTTCGAAGACCCTTTGAAACAGCACAGTAAAGTCTCAAAAAATGCTGAAATCGTATTCTACGAAACAGCAACTCAGTACTGTCAGACCAGAGTGACGTGGGAATATTCGAGCACGAATAATCTACGGAGAACATTTTAAGCTATGGTTCGATTAGGCATTAATCAGTTAATTAAAGTCCTACAAAAACAGTGCCGTTTCAATTTTTATAGGCGGCCGCCCTTATCGAAAAAAAACAAAAAATTGGAAAGAAGTTCTTTCAGTAGTCAACGGCACAATAGCCTGAACATTTTTAGTGTTCTCATAGACCGATGCGGAACGGGGAGGTCCCAATTGAGGAGGCCTAATAATAATCTCTGTTTGGTCGTTTATTAAGTGAAGTCGAATTACGCGAAGCGTTTCTCCAAGCAAAAAGAGTACTGCAGTTCAGCATGAACAGGGCTTTTTGTTAACTAGCAAAACAAGATGCATTGTCTTTGCAATTGTGAATCTACTAATACTTTGGATAGCAAATTGCGTTTTGGAACGTCCGATTCTGAAGTCATTAAATTTCTCTTCAATTTCTTTTGTATTAAAATGATCTCTGCAAGTGTTATGGAAATAGACTTACGTCTTGGTTCCATTGGTTTGACACAGAGTCCTTGGCAGCATAACAGATCCTCTGGGCACTCATTTTCTACACACCTGGTTGAATTTCGCCTATGATCCTTCGTTATGACCGGGCATTCCGGAAAGTCGTAGTCGAATGGAGTAGCTGAATGATGCAACGGTGATATTGTTTGCTCCAGTTGTATCTTGCACATAGTAAGTGACCGGCAAGAATAAGTTAGACATATTTGCAGCACTATTAACTTACGTTTTCTGGTCGTAATAAGAAAGCGCATTTTTAAATGGAATCAGAACGTTATTTTAAAAATGGTTCCGTTATAGGAAGTCGGCTGCCTTTTATCCTTTACATCAGAATGCTTTATGCACGAAAAATATGCAACTTATAGATATGTTCACTTATCTTCCCTTGCGTTACGATAATACAACGTTAAAAGCAGTAGAAAAGTGATATTTCCCATCTCCGATTAATTTGAATGGCTGTACGTATCATTATTTTGAATTTCCTTTTGAAACATGGCTGTTTCTGTATTAGCGAGTGATTTACAGCTGACTGATTAGCACGATAAATATGTTCAGTATGATATCAATGAGAAGATTAATAGAAAAGATAGCGTAGGCCTTCTTTGGGACCTTCTTTGGATTAACTTTTAATATATTCACGTGTGATCCTTGTCGCTACAGTACTGCAAGTCAGACGTCTATGATTCGCCAGATTAGTTCATATCTTTAAAATTGTACCTTTATCTCGTCTTGATTATTCACGCTTTTTGTTTCCAGAAAGAAATTTCTGTCTTTCCTAGCTCCCTTATAATGTGTTGCAAAATTTTCAGGCATAAGGAAAAGATTTGCTTAGAACAAGAAAAGACTGCAGTTAGCGTATATTGAGTCCTGGTAATTCCTTGTTTACTACTTGTAAATTTTTTTTACTGTTGTACTTGTACTATTCTTTGTATGCTTTTTTTGCGTTTTGAATTTGATTTATTACTCATAAAAATAAAGTATGGTTGGCTATGCAAGTTTTCAAAAAATATCCTCTTCGAGGAAATGTCATTAAAGTAAATTGCCGGAATGTACTAATAATATTAACCCTGGTTACTTACAGTTGATTCCAGAGAAGAAAAAGGCGAATATCAGAATAGCAGCAGCCGACTTAAGCATTGTTAACTATGACTATCGCACATGTTCATTGCGTATATGTATTTATATATACAATCGTCTCGTGCCGAATACATATAGTGCATCGGCGTTAGATGTTGCACCTTCATTTTTAATGAGTTTTTCCAGTTGCACTAAGGCAAGCGAGTGGATTCAGGCATGTACCTATTGTTCTGCAAACAAAGAGGAGCTCTTGCCGAGGCTGATGTGCTGCACGTGAAAGTTTGGTAATGATGAATCACGCGATTAACGTTAATAAATTTTTTGCGAACGATTTGCACAAATCTGTCGAGAGTAGGAGAGCGGTTTGGCAATAAGCTTTTTTAAGCTTCTTCACCGGCGCACTTGATGTTAGAACGTCTGGCGAACAAGATGATTATCTCGTTGAAAATGACGAATAGTAAAGTAACGTAAGCGACAACCTTATCTGCAAGGCTGCTGCAACTGAACACAAATTTTTTTCTTGGTTTGATGCATATGCAAATTTATCGTTGTGGTACTGGTTTTGCGTGTTATGCTAATCAGCGTCTATAAGGTAAAAGACTTAGGAGCCACGCGGCATCATTTCAGGTCCCTGAAAGCAGTATTGACTTTTCTATGTCTGATATAAGCGTTAATGCCTCGTTTTAATTACTGTTAATACAAACAGCTAGGTAATCGGTAAAACGATTACCTATGGACGCTTGCGGTTAGCTGGAAGATATTATTACTGCTTTAAAGATTCCATTACTCCGTGACAGAAGAATTGGAACTTAATTCGAAAGTTCATCTGCTCGTTTAACACCCATACAGAAAAAATAGGAAAATTATCGTAACTAGAGAAACCATGCAGTTTTATGAATGTCGCAGTTATTTGGGGCGAAGTGACAGTAAGGATGGTGCCATCATGTTACGTGAGGATTGAGTCTTTATCTGCTACATTATCCTTTATTTCGGATTCCAAATATCAGATCCGATGTTCACCATAGTTTCATAATCTTTTGCTCCGCTTTTAACTTTTGCCGGCTTTTTCTCTTCTGAAAGCGAGGTACAACAATGAGACTTCTCAAAAGGAGTATATCTATATAACAGCTTTTAAACAATTGTAATCTAAAATTGCTATTAATGATGGGCTTCAAATCTTAGTTATTTAATTGCCGTTAATCGAACTCGAAAACTGTGACTGTTTAAGCTGTTGGCGGGAAAGAGACAAATAACACTTAATGGTGTACAGAGTAACATCTGACTGCGCAGACAAAGCAGCATGATTTTATTAGAATTTTGATGTTAAAATGTTAATATGTTTTGAACAGTTCATGAGTGGTATAATGCGTGGCAGTCAATTTTCTTAACCGTATTTGTATTGCACCTTTAGTTTTTTGCCAATATTATTTATGTAGGAAAAAATAAGAACTTTTGATGATTAGCAGATTTAGTAAAATAACCAACAGTTACCTTGTTTAACCTCGGCTATCGAAGGGATCTTGCGCATGGTTTCCATTTCAGAATCCGCCCTAGCATTGCCGGCTCTGGGGTCGTACCAACCTTGCTTAGGTTTTACTATCTCACGCATACGTTTGTCCATAGGTGACGGTGATTCCGGACTGATCGCTGGTGAGGGCTTGCTTGCAACCGGTGTAGCTGGACTGGCTGGCGACTGAATTTCCAGTTCAACATGCACTTCTGAATCTTCCTTTTTCTTACAGCACGCTGATCTACGCCATCGACAGCATGTGATGGACAACAGGCTGATAAAAATAAATCCTCCCAACCATAGAAACGGCACTAAATACGCAACCGATTCTTTTGGACCAATGCTTTGGATCAGGGTCATTCTAAAGTGGCCAATATTTAATGAATAGAATTAATTAGCAGAGAACTGATGCTGTATTGCCAGCTGGAGCGCCATATAAGGAGTCAACATTTGTTTTTTCCGCATATACATGCAGTTTGAAATATTTCTTTCAAATTTACAGTTTTCAGGTATGAACTGATACAGTAACCTTTGATTGTGTTGAAAATTTAACTAATACCTTGTCGGCAGCTGATCCAACGACTTTCCAGCAGCGTTTAATACATGGCGAACAACCCGGCGGAAAGAATAGCAAAATGCATTAGAAAATTTTCTTCTTCTCGGACGCTTTAAAAGTCCTGCTACGGGCGCGATACATCCTGCTAATCTGTTGTTTTAAAGTGACCAGAAATTAAACAATATTGCTTAAAAGGCTCGTTGAGTACGAAACGTTTTATTGTTTATAAGGATTCCATACATTTTATAAAAGTTCAAACGGCAGCCGAATTTGGCTTTAAGTGTCAACTCGGGAGTCCTCCTTCTTACCGTTGCAAATCTATCAATAACTTTTTTCGCAACTGCCTTCGTTTGATTATGCCGAACGGGTACTAGACCGCGTTATAACACATACTTGCAGTAGCCAATTCAAGCTAAAGTAGTGCACAAAAAAGGCATGCTTTAGACAATGGGGGCTCGGCTGTTTTTTTCACAACCTACAAGTGCCAATGAAGTGTGCGTATTCTCAAAAATTACTAATTCCATAAAGTTAGACCACACCAGGTTTTGAAGTGAACTCCATCACTTCAGTTCAAGTGGAACTTGTCTTTTTCTCTACCTTAAATCAGAATCAGATTGGCTCAAGCATTGACTTATGTTCTTAAATAAGGAATGTAGGACTGTTCTTAGGGTGGGCTCTAACAATGGTTGTTGTTGTTGTGACACCTTGGAAAGGAAATAGCGTGTTCTTCTCAAGGCAGAGAATGAAATTAGAATTTAAACGACTTCCTGACGAATACCAGAAAACCGTAAGCCTCTGCGTATATTGCGAACTTCATATCCGCTCGTTGGCACCACTGCTCGTCGTCATACACTATAACGCACAAGGAAACATATTCGCTTTATTCGAATTTCAGTAATCACACACCATTTTGCTGCAAACAGTTCAGTTTTAACAGAATACCACAAGGTATATCAATATGCTTTGAAAGTTGAGTAATGTAATGGGTCATACGTTTTCTGAACTGCCAACTGGCTGTGTTTCTACGCGCGTTATGTCTCCTTATTGAATATTTAAATTGCTTTGGCCACCTTAACGTCATAAATGGACTTCATCAGCTTTAATTAAACTCTTTAACCTTATCGCTTAGTTCATTTTATCCATTGGCTTTCGTCCCCTGCTTTATTTCATTTATTTACTTGACAACTTGCCTTATATTTTTTCAGCCTTAGCGATTTCGCCTCAGTTCCTTAGGTAGTTTACTTTCTTAACCTTTAAACCGCCCTTTTAACCTCCTTGAAAACTATATCAGCTTTTTTGCTGCAGCTGAGTCAGCTCTGATAACAGAGCAGTATAAGCTCTAAAAGTTCTGCAGAACAAAAGAATTGGAAAAACAAAAGGGGGTCATTCTGCGTGTTTCCCAAAAAGCTTTCTTTCAAATAATGATAAACGCAACTTGTATAATATTCTCGGCATGTCATTTTCGTCCTATATGCACTTTCAGTTTCGCAAACGCGAAACTGTCATTCTCCGTGTTTCCCAAAAAGCTTTCTTTCAAATAATGATAAACGCAACTTGTGTAATATTCTCAGCATGTCATTTTCGTTATATATCCACTTTCAGCTTCGCAAACGCGATTGCTTCATCAATTTAAACGGTAAATATTATTAATATTTAAAATATACATTGAACTACTCTATCGCCATTTGAAGACCATTTCCAGCACATATTAGTTAACAGAGGAAACCACTCCTTCACAGCCATGCTAAAATGCTATTCAGTACATTAAGAAGGATTGAAGCTTTACTGATGGTTTCACAAAACCAACATTCCGGTTTCACAGTTTCATCCAGTGACTTCACCAGGGTTGTCTTCGAAAATCGCAGTCAGACTCTTTAAGTCTACAAACAGTAAAGCTGGAAATGAATGCGTGTTGTACAGCACTGTATGGTTATCATTTGCACATACTGCTTAATCATAACTTGTTTGGTGCCTAAACTTTTCTCCAGCGGGTCGCTTTAAAAATGATTTATGTTTTTTTGGCTAGTTTGGAAGCCCATGATAAACAGTAAGCTAACGTGCGCACTTCTTGTGCAGTAAGTTACTAATTTGTTAATACAAAATTTTCTCACACTAAAGATAGAGCTACTTGACGGCTAAATGCGACGTCGCATTGCTGCGCAGTGGAAATCTTAACGCATTCTCCCTTTCAATTCAATATTACGAAAATCTTTGAATTCTTTGTCCAAAAATAAAGTGCAATGTCAGATAAAGAGAAAAGCTCACTTTTAAGAAAAACCAGCAGGCAATCGAGATAGAAACGCCAAGACATTGTCGATTGTGAGCAATAACCCGACGATCCGCAAGTCGACGTTGGCCTGGGAGTGACTTGCTAAAAAGATTTCACAGTAGCATGCGAGAGTTGTTAGGCAGTATTTTTAAAAATTTGACATTGACTTGCAAAGAATTCAAATTATAAAATTAAAGAGGCAAACATTTTGCTTAATGGAGTTTGTGATTCACACTGAAACTTACGTTCTTCCTTTCCTCCGCTTCCGTTACAGACATTAGAGCGGAGAAGAGTATAGCTATGGCAAATGGAAGTGATAGCTGCATTATTCCGATGTGATCTGCCAATGCCCAGAGATACCCTCTTATATACGGCTTTCTAAGACATCTGATTAAGGAGGTCTGCAGTTTTCCTTGGTGACGAAGTATTGACTCTCAGTATCACCGCAAAGCTTACTTCGACTTGCAAAATGCAGGCAGTATTCAAAAGATGGCAGCGTAAAAAGAATGGCTAATTGTAAGTCGTGTTGCACCGTCTACCTTTCAATAGTGGCTTAGAGCAGTAACGTTTGTTCTTTCGCACTTGCCATGCAAATCGTTGAATGGTACTACTTTGCACTCGACTAATAATGGAAATACTGGAAAGTTACGCAAACTGCTATGCTATAGAAAATTCACTTTGCAAGCTTTCCAGCAATTCCTGGCGATAGCGTTTGTCCGACTTGAGCAGTTTAATGCTTATCGCTGAGCGTCTGCAAAGTTTATTGTGATGGCATTTAGAACTTATTTTGGACCTTATGTTTTAGTGGCCCAGCGGAAGTTGAAGAGGCAACTTCAAAGAGGTCAATGCGCAACACTACAAAGCAGTGAAGTTTGATTGACCTCGTTATTAACGGTTGCTGGCCCGTGGAACACCTGCTGAGGAATTCCGTTATGTTTAGGCTTAGGCTTAGGCTAGGGCAGGACAAGATGGCCGGCATTGTTGTTTTAGTTCCACTTGACCTCCTTGAAGTTGCCGCCTTATTTTCCGGTAGCCCACTAAGACACAAGCCCTCGAAATTTTCTTTTTCTGAGGTGCTTTAGAAGTCTTGCTCCCAGTGCGGTACATCCCGTTAATCTGTTGTTTCAAAGTGAGCAGAAACTAAGCAATATCACTCAAAAAAGACGCGTTGAGTACGAAATGTTTTACTGCTTATAATCTTCGCATGCATTTTATAAAAGTTGAAACAGGAGTCCATTTTCACTTTTAAACGTCAGCTCGGGAGTCCTCCTTCTTACCGTTGCAAATTTATCAATAACTTTTTTCACGACTGGCTTTGTTTGACTATACTGAACGGGTAATATACAGCGCCATCACACGTTCTTGCCGTAGTCAATTTAAGCTAAAGTAATGCGCAAAACAGGCATGCTTTAGACAATGGGAAATCAGCTGCTTTTCTCCAACCTACAAGTGCCAATGAAGTGTGCGTTTTCTCAAAAATTACTAATTCCATAAAGTTAGATCACACGAGGTTTTGAAGCGATCTCCATCACTTCAGTTCAAGTGGAACTTGTCTTTTTCTCTACCTTAAATCAGAATTAGATTGGCTCAAGGATTGACTTATGTTCTTAAATAAGGAATGCAGGAATATTCTTAGGGTGGGCTCTAACACTGGCGTTTGTCTTTGTGACATCTTGGAAAGGAAATAGCGTGTTTTTCTCAAGGCAGAGAATGAAATTAGAATTTAAATGACTTCTTGACGACCACCAGAAAACCGTAAGCCTCTGCATATGTTGCATACTTCATATCTGTTCGTTGGGACCACTGATCGTCGTCATACAGTATGCTGCACAAGGAAACATATTCGCTTTGTTCGAAGTTCACTAATCGTTTACCATTTTGCTACGAACAGTTCAGTTTTGACAAAATATCGTAAAGCATATCAACATGATTTGAAAGTTGAGTAACGTAATGGGTCATATATTTTCTAAATTGCCAACTGGCTGTTTCTACGCGCGTTATATCTCCTTATTGAATATTTAAATTGCTTTGACCACATTAGTACCAGAAGTAGACTTCATCAGCCTCAGTTTAGTTCTTCAGCCTTATCGCTTAATTTATTTTATCCATAAGTTTTCGTCCTCTGCTTTATTCTATTTATGTACTTTACAACTTGCCATATATTTCTTCAGCCTTAGTGGTTTCGTCTCAACTCATCAGTAGTTCACTTTCTTAATCTTTAAACTGTCCATTTATTCCACTTGAAAACTATCTCAACTTTCTCGTTGCGTCCGAATCAGCTCTGGTAACGGAGCATGATAAGCTATAAAAGCTGTGCCAAATAAAAGAATTGGAAAAACGAAAGGGAACTATTCCGTGTGCTTCGCAAAAGCTTTGTCTCAAATAATGGTAAACGCAACCTGCATAATATTTTCGGCTTCTCATCTTCCTGCTATATGCACTTTCGCGTCCGAAAACGCAATTGCTTCTCAAATTTGAACGGTAAAGATTATTAATGTTAAAAACATATATTGTGAAAGTTTTATTACGGAAGTATTCCCGTAATAAAACTTTTACAAAATGAAAACATACGCTCCCGTACCAAGTAACCACATTTTCAAAAATATATATTGAACTACTCTACTGCCATTTGAAGATGATTTCCACCGCATATTAGTTAACGGAGGAAATCGCTCGTTTAGAGCCATGCTAAACTGCTATTCAGTACATTAAGAAGGATTGAAGCTTTACTGATGGTTTCACAAAACCAACATTCCGGTTTCACAGTTTCATTCAGTGGCTTCACCAGTCAAATATTAAAATTAAGCAAGCAAACATTTTGCTTATTAGAGTAAACGATTTGCACTAAAACAAACGTTCTCAGTTACCTGAGCTTCCGTTACAGACATTACAGCGGGAAAGAGAATAGCTATGGCAAAAACAAGCGATAGTTGCATTTTTCTGATGTGATCTGCCAATGCCCAGAGAAACACTCTTATATACTGCTTTCTAAGACATCTCATTAAGGAGGGCTGCAGTTTTGCTTAGCGACGAGGTATTGACTTTCAGTATCGACACAAAGCTCAGTTCGAATTGCAAAATGCTGCTAGTATTAAAATGATGGGAGCGTAAAAAGAAAAAATAATTGTAAGTCGCCTTGCACCGTCTGCCCTTCAGTAGTGGCTTAGAGAAGTAGCGTTCATTCTTTCGCACTTGCCATGCAAATTGTTCAATGGTACTGCTTTGCAGTCGACTAATAATGGAAATCCTGGAAAGCTACGCAAACTGCTATGCTATAGAAAATTCGCTTTGCAAGTCTTCCAGCAAGTCCTTTCGATAGTGTTTATCAGACTTGAGCAATTCAATGCTTATCAGTGAGTGTCCGCACAGTTTATTGTGATGGCATTTAGAACAATTTTTTTTTACTTTTGTTAACGTCCGAAACCAATACGCGCATTAGGTTGCCAATGAGCATTATAGTAACAGTACGATGTTTTTTCAAGAACTTATAGTGACACAGTATGACTGAAAAATGTGGGACATTTGTGGCTGCACGGCATCGCATTTTCAGTAATCTGAGTTAGCGGATTAATATCTTTCAGTATAATTGTTGGAGCATCCTGACGACGCCTACTCACCCTCCTACAGCGTCTAACCTGCTTTTGTTAGTTGGTTGTAGTGCTGTGCCTTTCACTCGCGTGTTGCCTGTTTATGAGTTAAGCTGTCTTACTCGCTGTCCAATTTCTACAATGGTTATGGGTCCAGCAGCATCGTTTCTGCGCCAGTGAAGGTAACGTTCACTTGTAAGTGTGTGCAAGCGTAACCGTCATTATTGCAATGTCAGTGGCGAATATGCCCACTGCCATGTCCGCAGTAATCGCCAAGTTAAGTGGACTCAACTACGCTACGTGTTGCTTCCAGATGAAGGTTGTGCTAATGGAATCTGACCTCTGGACTACAGTGCAGCCAGGGGAAGGCCGCCCAGACACACAGTCCGTTGAGAAGCTACGTTTTTACGATTCTCGCCAGCGAAAAACGCTAGGCAAAATTTGCCTAGCAATTGGTGACGAAGAACAAGAGCATGTGCAGCATTTGTCTTCACCTAATGAAGTTTGGGAAGAACTTCAGAAGCTTTATGCGCCGAAAGACAGTAAGTTTCGAGTGATTCAATTAAGGAGTCGACTGTATTCCGAAAAGGTGGAAACCCATACAAGTATGGACAGCTATTTGGCAACTATGAATCATTTGGTCACGGAGCTTGTGAGCACGGGAGATAAGATAAGCGACAATTACATTGCGATGACAATCATTTCTGGACTCTCTGACGACTGGAACAACGTTGTGTCTGCTATTTGCAATCTTCCAGCTTCAGAATTTTCCCGCGCAACAGTGAAGCAGAGACTGCTAGCTGAGTCACAGAGAAAAAGCGACGACCCGAGCAAAGGCACGAAGGCTTTAGCCGCGGCTAGAGCAACAGCTGCGACACGGTCGGCTGCAAAGAGTTTTGGAAGAGCACATGTGACTTGCTACAAATGCTCAAAAAAGGGCCATTACGTTAAAGAATGCAAAAGCAACCTATGTCACTGGAAACAAAAAAAGGTGTTGCTGAAGACAGAAAAACTCGGATCTCTCGTTCGAACCTGTTTGCGTCTTGTGGAGCAATATCAGCAGAATTGACAAGTGCTTGAATTATTGACTCAGGGACAACTTGTCACATGTCGCCGGAAGCGCAATACTTCCCAAAGCGAAAGAGGAACTGTTTCTCTAACACGCCAGTTCGAATCGCCGGTGGATCAGCGTTCTCTATGGCCAATGTTGGCGCAGTTGTGGCTAAATTAAGTAGCGACAAGGGTCTCAATGAATTTGTAGCGGAAAACACCAACTTCGAGCCAGGCATCTAAAGAGGAGTCCTGTTTGTCGCCCAAGCGGTTGTAAATGACGGTAAAGTAATCTTTGACAAGAGAGGTTGTCGCTTCTACGATGCAGACAACAATCTTATGATTGAAGCTAAAAGGCGTGGGCGTCTGTGTGTTATGAACACATCGCCAAGCCGAAACTACCCGACCGTCGTTAAAAACTGTACTGCAGAGCGTAAGATGTTCGACCTGAATATCTAGCATCAGCAATTGATGCATGTAAGTAAGGACAGAATTCTGCGAATGGTCATAAGTAAATCTATAATTGGTCTTAACTGTAAATCAACTACCCCAAAAAAGTTGTGATGATTGCCTGAAGAGCAAGTCCTCGCGTCAACCATTCGACACAATTCTTCTGCACTAATACAAAAAGGAAACCGTTCCTTTGGCTCTGGTTCATTAGGACCTTATGGGACCGTTTGATGAACCAAGTTGGAGAAATGCAAAATACACGCTTTTTATCATTGACGATGCGGCGCGGTACGTGAGTGTGTTCTTTTTAAACAGCAAAGCTTGTGTGCTGGGCAAGTTCAAATCGTGGAAGACATTGGCTGAACGGCCAACTGGAAGGAACCTGCTGAAAATCTGGACCAACAATAAACTTGAATTCTGGTCAAGAAATTGGGTGACTTTCTGCAATGCGCATTGCATCTTTCATCAGCGCACTATGGTCTACACCTCGCAGTAAAACGGCGTTGCAGAGCGAATGAATCGCACGTTAATGGACCTCGTCCAGAGTACTAATCTTCTAAAAGGTGGGCGGACTGAACTGACAAATACGGCAGCCTATATCAGAAACCGAGTGACAAATCGCGACGATGAACCGAAAACTCCTTTCGAACTTTGGTTCGGACGAAAGCCAAGCGTTCGCTACCTTAGAACGTGCGGATGTAAAGTGTTGACTCACATACCCAAACTGCAAGGAAGTTCCAAAGGAGCTGAGGGCACGCACCGGCTGTTTGGTCAGATAAGCCTTGAAAGGGAAGGGGGTGGTGAATCTGGATGGGCAACATGCAAGGAGTCATTGAGTCACGCAATTGCGCTTTCAAGGAGAACAGTCTCAGCGAAAAAGCTTGGGATTGCTCATACCCAACTGTCGACGATGTGTATTCCAAGGTCGCCTTTCCAGAGAAAGAGCTGAATGCTGACAGCTACCCCCGAGTTTGCTTGCCAAATGGACTAACAATCAAGGATAATGCACAACCACGCGCTGAGCCATATCGTGTGGAGGACCAAACGACAAGAGAGCCAAGTCAAGAAGTCACAAGGGAGAAACCCTCAAAGTGTCATGTCAGGATGGAACAAGCAAGGAGCCACCCGATGACGCTAAGGAGCCAAAAGAAGGCGCCATTTTCGAGCGAAGAACTCGCTCCAGTGGACACCATCATTTCGCAGTCATTGCAAGAAAAGTTTACTAACGCAACGGATCATATACTTTTTTAACTGCAAACTGGATATGTTTCTACGCGCGTTATATCTCTTTATTGAATATTTAAATTGAACTGGCCATGTTGATATCATAAATAGATTTCATCAGCTTTAATTTAATTGCTTCACCTTATCGCTTATTTCATTTTATCCACTAGCTTTTGTTACCTGCTATACTGTTTATATACTTGACAACTTGCCTTGTATTTCTTCAGCCTTAGTGGTTTCGTCTCAACTCATCAGTAGTTCACTTTCTTAACCTTTAAACTGGCCATTTATTCTACTTGAAAACTATCTCAACTTTCTCGTTGCGTTCGAATCAGCTCTGATAACGGAGCATGATAAGCTGTAAAAGCTTTGCGTAATAGAAGAATCAGAAAAACAAAAAGGGACTATTCAGCGTGTCTCGCAAAAGCCTTTGTCTCGAATAATCGTAGACGCAAGCTGTATGAGATTTTCGCTTTATTATCTTCCTCCTACACGCACTTTCGCCTTCGCAAATGCGATTGCTTCATAAATTTAAACGGTAAATATTATTAATATTTAGAATATACATTGAACTACTCTATCGCCATTTGAAAACCATTTCCAGCACATATTGGTTAACACAGGAAACCACTCCTTCACAGCCATGCTAAAATGCTATTCAGTACATTAAGAAGGACTGATGCTTTACTAGTAATTTCACAAAACCAACATTCCGGTTTCACAGTTTCATCCAGTGGCTTCACCAGGGTTGTCTCAGGAAGACGCTGCCAGACTCTTTAATTCTACAAACAGTAAAGCGGGAAATGAATGCGTGTTGTACAGCACTGTATGGTTATCACTTGCACATACTGCTTAATCTAAACTTGTTTGGTGCCTAAAGTTTTCTCTAGCGGGTAGCTTTAAAACTGATTTATGTTTTTTTGGCTAGTTTGGAAGCCCATGATAAACAGTAAACTAACGTTCGCACTTCTTGTGCTGTAAGTTACTAATTTGTTAACACAAAATTTTCTCACACTAAAGATAGAGCTACTTGACGGCTAAATGCGACGTTGCATTGCTGCGCAGTGGAAATCTTAACGCATTCTCCCTTTCAATTCAATATTACGAAAATCTTTGAATTCTTTGTCCAAGAATAAAGTACAATGTCGGATAAAGAGAAAACCTTACGTTTAAGACAAGCCAGCAGGCACTTGATATAGAAGTGCCAAGACATTGTCGATTGTGAGCAATAATCCGACGGTCCGCAAGTCGACATTGGCGTGGGGGTGACTTGCTAAAAAGATTTGACAGTAGCATGCGAGAGTTGTTAGGCAGTATTTTTAAAAATTTGACATTGATTTGCAAAGAATTCAAATTATAAAATTAAAGAGGCAAACATTTTGCTTAATGGAGTTTGTGATTCGCACTGAAACTTACGTTCTTCCTTTCCTCCGTTTCCGTTACAGACATTAGAGCGGAGAAGAGTATAGCTATGGCAAATGGAAGTGATAGCTGCATTATTTCGATGTGATCTGCCAATGCCCAGAGATACCCTCTTATATACGGCTTTCTAAGACATCTGATTAAGGAGGTCTGCAGTTTTCCTTGGTGACGAAGTATTGACTCTCAGTATCACCGCAAAGCTTACTTCGACTTGCAAAATGCAGGCAGTATTCAAAAGATGGCAGCGTAAAAAGAATGGCTAATTGTAAGTCGTCTTGCACCGTCTACCTTTCAATAGTGGCTTAGAGCAGTAACGTTTGTTCTTTCGCACTTGCCATGCAAATCGTTGAATGGTACTACTTTGCAGTCGACTAATAATGGAAATACTGGAAAGTTACGCAAACTGCTATGCTATAGAAAATTCACTTTGCAAGCTTTCCAGCAATTCCTGGCGATAGCGTTTATCCGACTTGAGCAGTTTAATGCTTATCGCTGAGCGTCTGCAAAGTTTATTGTGATGGCATTTAGAACTTATTTTGGACCTTATGTTTTAGTGGCCCAGCGGAAGTTGAAGAGGCAACTTCAAAGAGGTCAATGCGCAACACTACAAAGCAGTGAAGTTTGATTGACCCCGTTATTAACGGTTACTGGCCCGTGGAATACCTGCTGAGGAATTCCGTTATGTTTAGGCTTAGGCTTAGGCTAGGGCAGGACAAGATGGCCGGCATTGTTGTTTTAGTTCCACTTGACCTCCTTGAAGTTGCCGCCTTATTTTCCGGTAGCCCACTAATACACAAGCCCTCAAAATTTTCTTCTTCTGAGGTGCTTTAAAAGTCTTGCTCCCAGCGCAGTACATCCCGTTAATCTGTTGTTTCAAAGTGACCAGAAACTAAGCAATATCACTCAAAAAAGACGCGTTGAGTACGAAATGTTTTACTGCTTATAATCTTCGCATGCATTTTATAAAAGTTGAAACAGGAGTCCATTTTCACTTTTAAACGTCAGCTCGGGAGTCCTCCTTCTTACCGTTGCAAATTTATCAATAACTTTTTTCATGACTGGCTTTGTTTGATTATACTGAACGGGTAGTATACAGCGCCATCACACGTTCTTGCCGTAGTCAATTTAAGCTAAAGTAATGCGCAAAACAGGCATGCTTTAGACAATGGGAAATCAGCTGCTTTTCTCCAACCTACAAGTACCAATGAAGTGTGCGTTTTCTCAAAAATTACTAATTCCATAAAGTTAGACCACACGAGGTTTTGAAGCGAACTCCATCATTTCAGTTCAAGTGGAACTTGTCTTTTTCTCTACCTTAAATCAGAATCAGATTGGCTCAAGCATTGACTGATGTTCTTAAATAAGGAATGCAGGAATGTTCTTAGGGTGGGCTCTATCACTGGTGTTTGTCTTTGTGACATCTTGGAAAGGAAATAGCGTGTTCTTCTCAAGGCAGATAATGAAATCAGTAATTAAACGACTTCTTGACGACCACCAGAAAACCGTGAGCCTCTGCATATGTTGCATACTTCATATCTGTTCGTTGGGACCACTGATCGTCGTCATACAGTATGCTGCACAAGGAAACATATTCGCTTTGTTCGAAGTTCACTAATCGTTTACCATTTTGCTACGAACAGTTCAGTTTTGAGAAAATATCGTAAAGCATATCAATATGATTTGAAAGTTGAGTAACGTAATCGGTCATATATTTTCTGAATTGCCAACTGGCTGTTTCTACGCGCGTTATATCTCCTTATTGAATATTTAAATTGCTTTGACCACATTAGTACCAGAAGTAAACTTCATCAGCCTCAGTCTAGTTCTTCAGCCATATCGCTTAATTTATTTTATCCATAAGCTTTCGTCCTCTGCTTTATTCTATTTATGTACTTAACAACTTGCCATATATTTCTTCAGCCTTAGTGGTTTCGTCTCAACTCATCAGTAGTTCACTTTCTTAATCTTTAAACTGTCCATTTATTCCACTTGAAAACTATCTCAACTTTCTCGTTGCGTCCGAATCAGCTCTGATAACGGAGCATGATAAGCTATAAAAGCTGTGCGTAATAAAGAATTGGAAAAACGAAAGGGAACTATTCCGTGTGCTTCGCCAAAGCTTTGTCTCAAGTAATGTTAAACGCAACCTGCATAATATTTTCGGCTTCTCATCTTCCTGCTATATGCACTTTCGCGTTCGAAAACGCGATTGCTTCTCAAATTTGAACGGTAAAAATTATTAATGTTAAAAATATATATTGAACTACTCTACTGCCATTTGAAGGCGATTTCCACCGCAGATTAGTTAACGGAGGAAATCGCTCGTTTAGAGCCATGCTAAACTGCTATTCAGTACATTAAGAAGGATTGAAGCTTTACTGATGGTTTAACAAAACCAACATTCCGGTTTCACTGTTTCATCCAGTGGCTTCACCAGTCAAATAGTAAAATAAAACAAGCAAACATTTTGCTTAGTAGAGTAAACGATTTGCACCAGAACGAACGTTCTCTGTTACCTAAGCTTCCGTTACAGACATTACAGCGGAAAAGGGAATAGCTATGGCAAAAACAAGCGATAGTTGCATTATTCTGATGTGATCTGCCAATGCCCAGAGAAACACTCCTATATACTGCTTTCTAAGATATCTCATTAACGAGGGCTGCAGTTTTGCTTAGCGACGAGGTATTGACTTTCAGTATCGACACAAAGCTCAGTTCGAATTGCAAAATGCTGCCAGTATTAAAATGATGGGAGCGTAAAAAGAAAAAATAATTGTAAGTCGCCTTGCACCGTGTGCCCTTCAGTAGTGGGTTAGAGAAGTAGCGTTTATTCTTTCGCACTTGCCATGCAAATTGTTCAATGGTACTGCTTTGCAGTCGACTAATAATGGAAATCCTGGAAAGCTACGCAAACTGCTATGCTATAGAAAATTCGCTTTGCGAGTCTTCCAGCAATTCCTTTCGATAGTGTTTATCAGACTTGAGCAATTCAATTCTTATCACTGAGTGTCCGCACAGTTTATTGTGATGGCATTTAGAGCAATTTTTTTTACTTTTGTTAACGTCCGAAACCAATATGCGCATTAGGTTGCAGTGAACATTATAGTAATAGTATGATGTTTTTTCAAGAACTTATGGTGGCACAGTATGACCGAAAAATGACCAAAGTATGACCGAATTCAGTACATTAAGAAGGATTGAAGCTTTACTGGTGGTTTCACAAAACCAACATTCCGGTTTCACAGTTTCATCCAGTGGCTTCACCAGGGTTGTCTTAGGAAGACGCAGTCGGACTCTTTAATTCTACAAAAAGTAAAGCGGGAAATGAGCGCCAGTTGTACAGCACTTTATGGTTAAGATTTCCACGTACTGCTTAGTCATAACTTGTTTGGTGCCTAAAGTTTCCCTTTACTGGTCGCTTTAATATTGATTCGTATTTTTGTGGCTAGTTGGAAACGTCCTAATAAACAGCAAACTAATGTGCACATTTTTTGTGTTGTAAGTTACTAATTTGTTAATTCAAAATTTTCTCACGCTAAACATACAGCTACATAACAGCTGAGTGCGACATCGCCTTGCTGCGCCTTGGAAATTTTAACGTATGTTTTTCCTCCATTCAAAACATTGAAAACTTTAAACTCTTTGCCTGAGAGTAAAGTACGAAGTCGAATAATGGGAAAAGCTCACTTTTAATACAAGCGTTCACACAGTCGTAGTAGGCGTCAAGATCACTTTTACCCCTTGACTTTAACCACTGTCTTTTCACCCTAACGCAACGCACCGACGATCTGCACATTCTGATCGCTTCCCCGGAGTTGACTTGCTAAAATAATCAGACACTAGCATGCAAGCGTTGTTAGGCAGCGTTTTAAAAATTTTCTAAAAGACTTGTGAAGTCGAATAGTAAAATTAAACAACTAAAAATTTTGCTTAGCGGAGTATGCGATTCGGACTAAAACTTACGCTTTCAATTCCCTGCGCTTCCGTTGCAGACATTACAGCGGAGAAAAGGATAGCTATGGCAAATGGAAGTGATAACAGCATTATTCTGATGTGACCTGCCGATGCCCAGAGATATCCTCTTATATACTGCTTTCTAAGACATCTCATTAAGGGGGCTGCAGTTTTGCTTAGTGACGAAGTAATGACTTTCAGTATCACCGCAAAGCTTACTTCGACTTGCAAAATGCTGCCAGTATTCAAAAGATGGGAGCGTAAAAAGAACGGCTAATTGTAAGTCGTCTTGCACCGTCTCCCCTTCAATAGTGGCATAGAGCAGTAACGTTTGTTCTTTCACAGTTGTTATGCAAATCGTCGAATGGTACTGCTTTGCAGTCGACTAATAATGGAAATCCTGGAAAGTTATGCAAACTGCTATGCTATAGAACATTCACTTTGCGGGCCTTCCAGCAATTATTGGCGATAGTGTTTATCCGACTTGAGCAGTTTAATGATTATCAGTGAATGTCTGCACAGTTTATGGTGATGGCATTCAGAACTTATTTGCTTACTTTTGTTTCTAAATCTCAAATGCAAATTGCGTTACCAATGAATACTATAGTAACTGTATGATGTCTTTTCAAGAAGTTATCATGACACAATCTGATTGAAAAATGTGGAACATTTGTGGCTGCATGACATCACTTTTTCAGTAGTCTAAGTTAGCTGCTTGACAGTTTTCAATATAATTTATTGGCAATGCCTGTAGATTAGTAGAGAGCGTAACATTTGTTTAGCCTATTTACATTTTTTGATAGCCTGAATACAGTTATGTGCACTGTAATTAAGTTTAAGAGTTTAAACGCTTATAATCGAAGCCAGTTTTTCTAAGCCTTGTAACGAACGAAACTTGTAACAATAGTAGCCTAAGTTCAACTGGAGTTCAGCGAATTAATGTCAGTTTGAAGCCGGTCCAACCCAGCAGTAGGATGCGATGCGACCTATGACACTGACGTCACCATGGACTTCGTCAGCTGCTCAAAAAATTTATTGCTCATCTAATGTCCATTTTTTACGCTACGGGTTCGAAGGATCGTCGTTTGACCAAGACGATTTTGTCGTGAGCCTCTCCTTCCTCAGGCAAGTCACGTAGTTGATAAGTTCTTCCAACCATTTCGTCCGTGTTTTCAGAACTTCCGTTGACTGACATGAAAGAATAGGCTTCGGTGATGAACGTCGGAAACGGGAACGTATGCTCGTGTATCCCGGCCTGAGGCGCCACTAAATGTCAGCAAAAAAGCGGTATGATATTTGGGAGAGCGCTGGCTCGACAGAATGTAAGTGACCGTACGTTTAATCGTATCATAAAACACCGGAAAGCAAGTGACGCAATAAAGACTGAACGTGCCCGTGATGGACCATATAAATCAAACAAGTATCGCCTCAGGCGTTGGCGAGTTTCCAACATATCCGCCCCTCATGACCGGTTATGACAGCTTTCGCGTAAGCTGTTACAGTTTCGATTTTAGAATCCGCCCTGGCATTGCCCAATTTGGGGTCATACCCACCTTGCATTGGTTTTACTATAGGTTCCATAGGTCACAGTGATTCCAGACTGATTGCTGGTGAGGGCTCCTTTGCAACCGGTGTAGCTGAACTGGCTGGCGACGAAACTTCCATTTCAACGTGTACCTCTGTATCTTCCTTTTTCTTACAGCACGCTGATCTACGCCATTGACAACATGTGACAGATAACAGGCTGACAAAATTAAATCCTCGCAACCATAGAAACAGCACTAAATATGCAACCGATTCTCTTGGACCAATGCTTTGGGTAGGAGTTTTCCAAAAGTGGCCAATATTTGATGAATAGCATCGATTACCAGCTGATTAAATGTGTATTGCTAGCCAGAGCGCCATATAGGAGTGAACATTTGTTTTTTCCGCTTATGCTTGCAGTTTGAAATAGTTCTTTTCAAGTTTACAGTTTTCACGTATGAACTGATACAGTAACCTTTGATTGTGTTGAACGTTTAAATCATACCTCGTCGGCAGCTGATCGAAGGACTTCCCAGCAATATTTAATACATGGCAAACGACCCCGCGGAAAGAATAGCAAAATGCATTAGAAAATTTTCTTTTTCTGAGATGCTTTAAGTCTTGCTCCCGGCGTGATACATCCTGCTAATCTGTTGTTTCAAAGCGACGAGAAATTAAGCACGACCACTCAAAGAAGACGCATTGAGTACGAAATGTTTTACTGTTTATAAGCACGGTATACATTTTATAAAAGTTGGAATAGCAGCCCAATTTGTCTTTTAAACGTCAGCTCAGAAGTCGTCCTTCTCACCATTGCAGATCTATCAAACTTCCTTCGTAACTGCTCTTGTTTTACTATGCTGAACGGGTAGTAGACTGGGTCATCACACATGCTTGCAGTAGTCAATCTAAGCTGAAGTAATGCAATAGGCTGAGCTTCTCAAAAATAACTAATTCCATAACGTTAGACCACACGAAGTTTTGGAGCAAACTCCATCGCTTGAGTTCAAGCGGAACTTGTGTTTTTCTCTAACTTAAATCAGAATCAGGTTGGCTCAAACATTGACTTATGTTCTTAAATAAGGAATGTAGGACTGTTCTTAGGGCGGGCTCTAACAATGGTTGTTGTTATTGTGACACCTTTGAAAGGAAATAGCGTGTTCTTCTCAAGGCAGAGAATGAAATTAGAATTTAAACGACTTCCTGACGACCACCAGAAAACCGTAAGCCTCTGCGTATATTGCGAACTTGATATCCGCTCGTTGGCACCGCTGATCGTCATCATACAGTATGCTGCACAAGGAAACATATTCTCTTTTTTCGATGTTCAGATATCACACGGTCTTTTGCTACGAACAGTTTAGTTTTAACAGAATACCACAAAGTATATCAATATGCTTTGAAAGTTTACTAACGCAATGAATCATACATTTTCTGAATTGCCAACCAGGTGTGTGTTCCTACGTGCGTTATATCTCTTTATTGAATATTTAAGCTGATTTGACAACATTAGTAGACTTCATCTGCTTTAATTTAGTTCTTTAACCTTATCGCTTAGTTCATTTTATCCATTAGCTTTCGTCCCCTGTTTTATTGTATTTGTGTACTTGACAACTTACCTTATATTTCTTCATCCTTTGTGGTTTCGTCTCGACCCCTTAAGTAGTTTACTTTCTTAATCTGTAAACTGTTCATTTATCCTACTTGAAAACTATCTCAACTTTTTCGCTGCAGCCAAATCAGCTCTGATAAGGGGGCATGATAAGCTCTACAAGCTTTGCGTAATAAGAGAATCAGAAAAACGAAAAGGGGCCATTCCGCATTTTGTGGAAAGCTTTTTCACAAATAATGGTAAACGCAACGTGGAGAATATTTTCGGCTTAGCATCTTCCTGCTATATGCACTTTCGCGTTCGCAAACGCGATTGCTTCTCAAATTTAAACGGTAAATATTATTAATATTAAAAATATATATTGAACTACTCTATCGCCATTTGAAGACGCTTTCCACCGCTCCCTACTTACCAGAGGAAGTCATTTGTTTGCAGCTATGCTAAAATGCTATTCGATAGAAAGAAAAGGAGTGCAGCTTTACTGGTGGTTTCACAAGGTCAAACTTCCGGTTTCAAAGTTTCATCCAGTGGCTTCACCAGGACTGAATTGAGGAGAAGGTGTGATCATTTGCTTCTACAAACAGTAAAGCGAGAAATGAGCGAATGTTGTACAGCACTGTATGGTTATGATTTCCACGTACTGCTTAGTCATAACTTCTTTGGTGCCTAAAGTTTCCTCTTGCTGGTCGCTTTAATAAAGATTTATATTTTTATGGCTAGTTTGGAAGTTCACGATAAACAGCAAACTAATGTGCGCATTTTTTGTGTTGTAAGTTACTAATTTGTTAATTCAAAATTTTCTCACGCTACATATACAACTAATTAACAGCTGAATGCGACGTTGCCTTGCTGCGCACTGCAAATCCTAACGCACTGTCCTTTTCCATTCAATATATTGAAAATCTTTAAATTCTTTTCCTGAGAATAAAGTACAAAGTCGGATAGAGCGAAAAACTCACTTTTCTTACAATCCTCCATGCAGTTTTTAAGGGCGTCCAAATTATTTTTAGTCTTTGACATCAAAAACGTTCTTATCATCCAAAAGCAAGGCTTCGTCAGTAGGCAGCTCCTCCCCAGGTTCCACCCTTCGGGTCCATAAAATGTTCTGACAGTATCCTGCAAGCATTGTTAGACAGTATTTTTAAAAATTTCAAATCGACTTGCAAAGAACTCAAATAGTAAAATTAAACAAGCAAACATTTTGCTCAGTAGAGTAAGCGATTTGCACTAAAACGAAGGTTCTGTTACCTGAGCTTCCGTTACAGACATTACAGCGGAGAAGAGGATAGCTATGGCAAAAGCAAGTGATAGCTGCATTATTCTGATGTGACCTGCCGATGCCCAGAGATATCCTCTTATATACTGCTTTCTAAGACTTCTCGTTAAGGAGGGCTGCAGTTTTGCTTAGTGACGAAGTATTGACGAAAAGCTCATCTCGACTTGCAAAGTGCAGCCAGTGTTCAAAAGATCGGAGAGTCAAAAGAATGGCTAATTCGTTTTGCACCGTCACCCCTTCAATAGTGGCTTAGAGCAGTAACGTTTGTTCTTTCAGACTTGTCATGCAAATTGTTCAATGCTACAGCTTTGCAGTCGACTAATAATGGAAATCCTGGAAAGTTATGCAAACTGCTATGCTATGGAACATTTACTTTGGAAGCTTTCCAGCAATTCCTGGCGATAGTGTTTATCCGACTTAAGCAGTTTAATGATTATTCGTGTGTCTGCACAATGTATTGTGATGGCATTTAGTACTTATTTTCTTACTTTTGCTTCCAAAACTCAAATGCACATTGCGTTGCCAATGAATATTATAGTAACAGTATGATGTTTTTTCAAGAAGTTATCATGACACAATATGACTGAAAAATGTGCAACATTTGTGGCTGCACGACACATTTTCAGTATTCTAAGTTAGCTGCTTAATAGTTTTCAATATAATTTATTGGCAACGTCTATAGATTAGTAGAGAGCGTAAGGCTTATTTACTTTTTTGGATAGCCTGAGTACGGTTATATATAGCCTAATTATGTTTAAATTTCAAACCCTGATAATGGACTCTATTTTTTCTAAGTGCTGTAACGGGTGAAACATAAAACAATAGTAGCCGAAGTACAACTGGTAACTTTCAAACAGTCCGTTGATGATACACTCATTTTTTGACTATGGACACTGCAATCCACGCGATTAAGCTATTTCAAGCACAGATTGAAATAATACTGCAATATTCAAGAAAGATTTAAAAAGCCTCAATTTTTGCGTTGCTATAAATTTAAGCAACAGGAAAACTGATAAATAATTTTAACATCCATCTCTACCTGCCGTTTGTCCTGTTGCCTAGAATTAATAAAATTCCCTTAATTTGTGAAATCACTCTATTGCCTTTTGAATCCTTTATGGCGGCCGTTCGAACCAGTTTCTTAAAATATTTTTACGAAACCAAAAACTTGTACATCGTTGCTTTAACGTAAGCCAGGACTTCCCTGAGTGAAAGTATAACAGTAATACAGGTGAAACTTGGTTGGCCAACCTTAGCTGACCCAATCCTGGTTTCGCTCCTTTTTTTAGGCTACACATCGACTGATCCTCTTCTACCGGAAGTAACTATTGGACTCTAACATTTAAAACCTTTTTCTTTTCTCCAAACGATTAAGTCAATTTGATCATTTCCCTAAAAGCAGAAAAGTTACGCTACACAATGGCTCTCCTAATTTATGGGGTTAATTGCTTAACAAAAGGTAAGCTAACGCTTGCAATACTTGTAGAAAAGGAGGAATAATACATCCACCGTATTCAGCAAAGATGTTCAAGCTACTACGCTGACACAGTACATTCAAACAACTGTTGTTTCGTTGAAGACTTAAATTTACTGAACAGTCGAACTATACCGGCGGGCATTTTTCGCAGATAGTTGGTACTTGAGCACTGTCAGTTGGCGCAGGTGTGACTTGTCTGAAGTACAATATTGACAATTTGCAAGTCCTTGTTGTTGTTCCGAAGTGAGTCTGAAGGACCCAAAGGTAAGCGCTGCTAAAACGGAACGACTGCTGCACATCTGCAAAGTGCCGACTCAGTTTTTTTGAAAGAATAGAATGAAGTCGACCAGAATCTTTCTATTTCTCCTGCTGGCCGTTTCTTTAACATCACCTCTCCTGTCTGAATAAATTCGTTATTTGAATCACCGCAGTAGGAAGTGAGGTTCGCATATTAGAGATTCTAGGGCACTTGAAAATATTTCTTCATAAAAATGATTGAGAACCAGTAAAAATCTTTCTATAAGGTAGTGTTGGACTTGACTAGTTGTAGGCAGTCTGGATTCATAGTAAAACATTACTTTGGCAACCCCAATGGTGTCATATGCCTTTACTGGAAAAATGGCTCGACATTAACTTGTTGACTTCTCCATCGATTTCAACATTTGTTTCAGTGAAAGAGTATTGCCACGTTGGCAATTCTTCGGCCGTTACAGGAATCACCTGCGCACAGACTCCCTACAAAACAGAATTGCAGCGCAAACCGTTTAATAAACTTGTAAATAGACACTGCTAATGGCATTTGTTTGTTGGAATAAGATACATTTGGTTCATATGCTGCAAGAAAATTGTTTTAAAAAAAATACACAACACGAGCTGAATACCTTGCAAAGAAAGCTGTTACTCTGAGCTCTCTTCCGCCCCACCTGATTAGAAGTACTTCTTTGAATCATAAGGCATTTAAACATGTTACTCATAAAGAAAATAACCGCCATCAATCGGAGGTATGCTAAAGCTAATGACGTGCATTAGCGATATAAACAAAAGCTAGTTACAAATTCATTTGAATAATTAAGATTCAGAGTAACAAACCAAGATGTAAACGAAGTGAGATTGCTAAAGCATAGATCTACCATTGTAATAAAGATATACTTTTTAAAATTTGCTGTTTCAAATCTAAAACTGTGAAAAATTGACAGTTACTTTACACTGCTTTTCAGCGAGTTTTCACGTAAGAAAACAATGCTATTTCGCAACTATAACAATTGTATAGCAGCGTGCAGACTTTGGCTGCAAAGACTGTCAAATACTGACACAAATATGTGATGGAATTGATTCATTTCGCTATTACCTCGTGCGTATTCGAACCGGTAGCTGCGATCAAAGCTTTTTCAGCGACTACGCTTACTTCCGCATCGTACCGTCTAGCCATTTTGTTTACTTTGGACAAAAATTGCTTTTCTTCTTTGGTGCATTTTCCAAGTTCCAAAAAAATACTGCGAACAATATAACGCTTAGAGGCGAGAACTCTGCTTATGTTTTCCACTCCGAATACCCATGTGCCATCCTTTTCGATGTTATTCAAAGCGGAACTGAAAATGTAAAATTGTACTTCGGTCACGGCTTTATCCCGTATCTGCGTAAATCTGTAAGGCAACTTAAAAATTCCCTACCAGCGGATAGATGAGCAAATTTTTAGCGAAGAAATAGAAATGAACACCAACGTCGAATACGAATGAAACGCCTCAAACCATCTTACCGAAAACTAAAGATGTACGATTGGAAACCTAGCAACTACTAAAAGCTGTATAGGATAACGTTAATTTTAGCGACTAGCAAAAGGTCGACTAGAAATAGCCGATGAAGTAGGGTTAGTTTACGGAAATCTTCAAGCTAAAAAAATATGACGGAACGCATTTCGCAACTGTCACGCGTTTAGATAAAAAAGAAAGCACAAAAAAAGTCAACTGAAAGCAAAAGAAAATGATTTCCACGGCAAAGCACCAGTTGGACATGACATACGACAAAGATGACCACATAAAGACTCACACTTTTTTTCGAAAAGCACCCACGTCCTTGACATTAAAATTGCAGGTGGAAAAACTATCAAGTTTCTCTCGAACCTTTTTAACTTTTACGCTGCTGCGATGTCTGAATTTCTCGTACCACAGCGGATAGTTTGGATTGACAAATCGCATCCATTTTTTCATTTTTTAAAACGCCTAAAATAAGCTATAAACGTGCATTTTAGCAAAGTAATGGAAACTTTGGCATACATGATTCATGGCAACTGTGAAATATACGCTGCGTACTAAACTATTTTACAAAGACATGAACGAAAAGCTACGTAGTAATCAGGTACAACTTACAGTAATAATATACGTAGGTTCTAGTTTATTTCGTATTGTGAGCTATTGTTCTAGCGCGTAAGATTTGTGGAAAGGTTTTTCTTACGGGGATTAAAAAATATTAATTCATAAAGTTTGCGTGAAAAGCTCAAAGTGACCGAAGACGTCGTCCCCCGTGGAAAGAATGGAAAATGTTTGCGAAAGTGTCAGAAAAAGAGTAAAATAAGATTAGGCAAAATTTTTTAATAAGCAAAGGTTCTATTAGAAAAGTTTTTGACGCGAACGTACGTGAAGATAAAAGGGCTAGTCATTAACATAATTTTTCCATGGGTGGAAGTTGTAATGGGAAACTTTTTAGGTTGGGCGGAGACGAAACTTTTCTTTCCAAAAGAGGTAACGCTAAAGAAGTGTTTAGAAACCACTGGTAGTCCCATGCAGCTTAGCCTAACCATACCTTTTCGGGTAAACCGCCAAGTACGTTTCGTGTGAACCTAGCTTCCTTACGACTAAACTAGTTTCATAGTGTAGCTTGCTTTATAGATCTGAACGTCAGCATTTCATAGGAACAGGCCTGCAGCATCTTTACTTGGTTTATCTTAATAAAGTTTACTGAATAAGCGATGACAGCGACATGCGAAAGTCGATCAGTCCACGCCCACAACATCCTTAGTGCAACGTAGCCTGTTTCATCGTAGCTTTAATTTCACTGCAGCCTTTTTTGCACGTTGCCAACAGTGTACGCATATTGCGCATCTGATTTCAACTCATTATAGGCGGTTGTTTGATTTTCAGGTTTGTTGCACCGAGTTCTTAGAAAGTAATACAGTCTTCCTAAGGATAATTTTTCACGCTTTTGATTCCCAAGGAGAAATTTCTTAAGCGCGGAGGAAGTTTAAGTTCTCTTATTCCCCGCTAACTTCATTGCAATCATTCAGCATCCGTTGGAAGAAGAGGAGCGTGCACCTTGTGTTGCTAACGTCAGCGTTGAATGAAATATATTTTGCTGTTTTGATGTTTTCATTACGAAGTATATTTAGCCTTCAGGTTCACAAAAAATAAGAGACTGTTTTGTTTTCAAGGAAGAAATGATTGAACATTGCCTTTCCTGGAACTCAAATGAGCCATTACTATCTAAAGGGCGCAGAACGCTAAGATCAACGAGTTATCTTGATTTAAATAATTTTTGGCATATGCACTAGCGCGGCACTTCATTTAGGCATATTCACAGACTAAAACCCGAAAAGGGATCTTCAACGCTACTGTAGATAGGTGTTGTGGTGCTTTTCTCGTACTATTATCTTTGTTTTTTGTACATTCTTTGCACAAACGATTAATTGCCTATTAATATGCTTGGATGCTGCTTTTCTATGTCCATTGGAAAGCCGCGTCTTTAGATAACGTTTCTCGCGTAGTCAGCTGATTGCCCTTCGTTTGTGATCTGCCCTAGCCGCTGAAATTATCGAATGCAGGTCATTGGCGCTTGCTGAGAGTCTACGGTTACCACTAGATTTCTGTTTTACCTTGAACGCTGCTCTTTATCAGCTGACCTACGCATTCGCCACTCTATACTATCTCTAGAAAATAAAAATTTGCCGTTTAGCTATTTGCCATCAAGCATCGATATTGGGGCGCTGAAATGCACCATCAAATTTACATGCAAGCAGCGATACGTTGCTGAAGGATGGCCGGCGCGGAGGTGAGTTCTAATATCGCTCCATGAATTACCATGTTGCTTATGTTTGAATGCAAAATAATTGCTCTATAAATTTGACTTGTGTTATTTGCATGTTTAAACGAAGTTAGCCTTAGAGAACTTTGCACTTGCGGTTAGAAGTTATCGACCTGGTTTTCCTTAGGGCAAAGTAACGACGCCCTTCTTTCCGGTACCGCCTGCATAGGAGGTCCTACTTCGTTTTTTATTCTTAAAATGCTGCTGGCGACGTGTAGAATAAAATGCTGTAAGTCAGCGATGGTTGAGCAGCATCCTTATGGACATGCGAATGCCTTTTGGCTGTGCAGTACTGTTAATGCAAGTTGAAAAACGGATGCTCCCATAATGCTCGTATGCTTTAAGATCTAACCAGCTTCAATGTGCCCAATTATTGGTATGATTAAATTAAGTCCATCTTTTTTAACAAGTACCAAAATATTTCCATTCCTCCTATGACTTAACGCAGTGTAGATTGATTTTCATGGCTCTTTTTGTCACTTGTTCCTTAGGTTTCCTTTTCAACTTGCGACACTGCCTAATTAAGCTGAAAAAACCCTTTTGTTCACTTGACAGCAGCTGCATCAGAACCGAGTTGCTATGTTCAAGCAAACGCGCTATGGCTCTTGCGACAAAGTCACTCGTTGATCTATTTACCACTCGGTTAACCGCCATACACGATTGTCTACTTTCTGAAGACTGCTTGCGTGAACACTTAGCAAATTGTACCTATTAGAAAACAGGCGGTGTCGACCTTTAGTGTGAGTAAACCGGAATGCTCTGCAACAGGTTTGAATTCACGGAATCTCCCCGTCGGTCAATGACCAGTTCACAGTCTCTGTATGCCGTATAGAATTTCGTCCCTTAGTCTGCAACAATGTCTATTAGTGGGTCTAAGTTAACACAAATTCAGGAATTCCAGTATGACAGTTCAAGAGGTGATTTGCGGGTTCGCCCAGACAAGTACTCGAGGACGAGCGGATTGCTCGTTGTGTTTTGGAGATGCTAACCGCAGAGCATTGCCAACTACGTTGTGTAGGTTTGCTATTGTGCCAACTGGAGTAGTCCAGTATTTTGCAATTTATTTAAGCATGACATTGCTTTGATAATAGCTGAATGGTCAAATGGTTTCTTATCCAACTAAGCTAATTTTAAGTGTTGTGGTTGGCGATAATGAGTTCGCAGTTGCCTTCATTGCATTGTCAGCAGTTTTACTTTTTTGTTGCAATATGTTTTTCGTTAATACAGGCGTGGTACTGGCTAGCTAAGCCTTCTTAAAAACTTCCTCGTTCTAGCGC
This sequence comes from Trichuris trichiura, assembly GCA_037903355.1. NCBI lineage: Eukaryota > Metazoa > Nematoda > Enoplea > Trichinellida > Trichuridae > Trichuris > Trichuris trichiura. Next base: position 945,058 of record JBAJFE010000061.1, on the reverse strand, counting down.
GCTTCAATCACTACAGGTTTGTCGTGGAAAGATTGGAAATAAAATTTAAGAGCCACTGTCTCGAGCTAATCGGTAAAGAAAAGTGACATTGAAGGAAGGATGAGCCTGTCACGAAGGTTTCTCGGCGCTGTATGGGAATGCTTGCTTGTTGCATCGAAAATTTAACAAAGCACGATTCCTGCTGATATTTATTAAACAATCGTTTAGAAATATGCTTCTGGTCTGTCTGAATTCCAAATGCCATTTGAACAAGATGTAAAATCAACCGAACAGCCACCCGAACCTGACAAAGCTGCTCCAAAACTTATTAGCTTGGAACGACTATCTCACGTAAAAGGTTTCGTTTCAGAAAGCTGTTGCGTAAAGATTTGTCGTCTTAGAGTACAGCCGATATGCCCGCACCTACGCAGAGTCTTTACATGGAAGTTCCTTCCGTTGCGCTGACTCTTCCGGTACTTATATTGACCTGCCGAAAGCGAGCCAATAATTTGTTTGTTGATAGGAACTTGCGCCAAGCGAAAATGTAGTCCCGCCGTCTGGTGTTCAATGGGAATTTAAGTTGTCCTCCCCTTTGGCTTTTTGGGAACCACCCGTGAAAGTCAACAACCAACAGTCGGCGGAGCAATTAGGGTTTGTTGAACGTATACGTCAATCTTCACTGTGCAATGGACATAACGGGTAGGCTGTGTTTTCTTTTCTCTCACTTGTCACACTGCTTTGTTCTTCCATTATTGCACGGTAAAGCTAATTTTGCATTGTACTGTTGCCGTGAATATTTCTAATAAGTAATACGGAAAACTTTTTCCAACTTCTAACGATTATCTAATAGCAGTAGCTGTATTTCAAAGCAAGAAATCGATCAGCTGTTACAGACAGACCCTAATACCTGAATTCACTAGTTAATTTAAATATTTGAATTTAAAGTTTCAAATATTAAAAACAGCGCCATTTCTTGGCTCGTCAATCATATTTTCAATGAAAAAAATTTCCTTGCAGCCTGTTAAGGCAATTTTTTGCAATAAATTTGCAATACCCTGTCGAAGGCAGCGTTCCGCAGAAAAAATAGTGTTTACTCTAAATGCACCATTGAGTAGGGAATGTACATTTTTCAAATTTCGCCTTAGGGGGTTGCGAGCACTTTTGAGGGTACCGAACAACCAGAAAAACTACGCAACTTTTTAAAAAGTTGAGTCATTCACTGGTGGGCTAGCGTATTCGGTTTCAGATTCTGCGAAAGTTCGAATGAAATGCTGTACAATTCCGGGTCGGACGAGTCGTGCTCAAGTTTCTCCGCTCAACGAGACCCGGGCGCTGCCGACTCGTCGCTACGACTTGACGAAGACTTGAACGAACTGCGCAGTTCTGGTAATGGTACAGTCGCCATAGAAGAGCTGGAAAGTTTTGCTCGTTACTTCAAGAAGACGAGAATTCGACTTGGCAAGACCAGTGCGGAAGGAATTGATTCCATTTACAGTTCACGTTGCTTTTTAAGGTTTTACTCAAGGTGATGTCGGTTGCGCGATGGGTCGTCTTTACAACTTTGCTTTTTCGCAAACAACCATTTCCCGATTTGAAGCTTTGAATTTGAGCTTCAAGAATATGTGCAAGTTGAAACCGCGCTTGGAGAAATGGCTGACGGACACTGAGGAGACGCTGAAAAATGGCACATTCGATTGTAAGGTGAGTAATCCTATTTTTTGCTACTATAAACCGGGCGAACAGCGACGAAAAACGCGACGTTCCTTCCTCCATAATTCAACATACTAGTTTTCTTGAAAGAGCGCTCATCCTTCAAACATGCGGCAAAAACCTAAGGGTTGTAACGCTTTTGCGAATGCTTAAGAAAGCGCGGAAAAAGAGTCTCTCACGAGCTTTGCAGTTGTACTCGTTGGCCAAAGCTGTTATACGCAAAAGGCGACAGACAGCATTATTTTATAAATACTTTTTGAATATAAGGTGGTGAACATTATAACGCTTTCACGTTTCCATTAGTGCCTATATCGAAGACTCGATTGTGTGAAGTCGCAGAGGTGAACCTGAGCATCTTTAAGCAAAAGAGTCATCAAGCAGGCGTTGATAACTGATCTTCCGAAAGAGAATTAAATTATTGTTGTATCCCCATGCCTGGCTGGATCTCAGCAACTGCGTAGATCAGTTTTTTTGGGGATCGAAGCTTAAAATACATGAAACGAACGGCAATATGATTCGCCGAATACCCTCGATTACATCAGTCTTTCGTTGTACGAATTACAACGTCCCAAGTAGTATTAATATAATCGAAATTTTGCTATACTTAATTTTTGGGCGTAAAGTTGGTTGTGGGTAATTCTTCTCATCAGCTGCGCGTTTCTGCGTTACCCTGGAGTTCTACAAAAATTTTACGTTTCAGTGAAGAGTATATTTTGTTGACTCGATGCTTCAGGCTTGCCATACGATCACTACCAGTTTTTAAATAATGCTATCTCATTGTATTCCTGCGTTCAAATTTCTCGGTCCCTGCCGACAGCTTATTCATACAACATATACGTTCTTACCTTTTTCGAAAAGTTCAATTCATTCGTCAGTTATGCAAATTACTTCTTTGCTACTTCAGCAACATTTGAGCGCCGACCGTTGAAAATTGTTCGTTTATGTTTGCTACGCTTCCAATGGGTTTTTGGGAGGTTCAAGTTCCCATTGCAAATGGCTAATTCTGCGTAACGAAGGGGAAGTACACATTATCTATGCATACGAAATTCAAATACTGACCTAGATGCTCTTGTGGTTTAATAAATTTTGCCTAATCATCTTTTGCAACTTTCCATCGCTCTTTTTTTAATCGTCTGCCTCATACAGTAAGCTTAAGAGTTCTCAGGTACAAGTTTTTAATTCAAAATGCTTTTTCAAAAAGCGCTCGCTAAATTCAATGTTGCTGCAGTGATAATTATGTTGCGCTTCGCTTGAGCAGCTGGACGAGCGCGCCAATTCAGACACGTTTGGCGTTATGACCGGAAAATTTTGGCTAGAATAAAGCCGGCGAATCTAAAAGCTTAAACGGAGAGCTTTTGAAGGAAGCTTGATTCAGAAGCAATATGAAAAGGGGGATGCAATGATAGAACACAGCAAAGTTCCGCTCTAGAGCTAATGCATTAATAGTTTCAAAATGCAAGGGTTTCGAGCTAGATACATTGCCCCATAGTTGTTATCGTTTCGAGATGTTTTTTTCTGGCAGTCGGAAAAGCAGGCTGAAGAAGAGGAAGACAATGAAAACAAGTGGAATGCCGGCGCGCTGGACGATGCCATATCAGCGCTTGAACAGGCGGCGATTTGCAACATCTTTTGGAATCACTCCAGGTGGAATCGATTGCGTTGGAATTCCTTTTGGACGCCGGTGAATACGTCCGCTTTGGCTAATTGTGGCAGTAGCAATGACGATGACGATTCCTCGTTTTCTCGTTCTTCGTTCAATCATTGGAACTCTACTAGTTGGCACAGTCAGCAAGTGAAGCAAGCAATAACCGTTGCCTATATGTTTACCAGCGAAAATTCTTCCAATGACCATAGCAAGTTTTCGTCCAGTTCAAACGGCCTCTTCAAGCCATGACAAAATAATCAATGACCTCTGCAGGAAAGAAAACTTTTAAACTTTTGGCGTGGTTCCGCATACTCGATTGACCATTAGAGTAGTTGCATTCGTTTGTCCATACGTTGTGGTAATTTGAATTTGCAATTGCGTTAGCCAGCTTTTCATGCGCAACTAACGGGCTAACTTTGATGTTATTTTTTTTGCACGATATGCTGCAATGTTGGTGTTTTGCGGTTGCACTGCTTGAAAGGCGTATTGTCTTGTTTCTTTAGGTGACGGACGTTAGACACTGCTTTGAACAGTCGTACAACTAATTCAACTGATAAGCTAATTGATTTTCAGGTTTTGAAAGCTTCCATTGATACTACGGTTTGCCCGAGAAGGCGGAAACGCCGCACGAACATTGAAGGCAAAATGCGAGACATTCTTGAGGGTGAATTTCAGGCTTGCAATCGTCCACATCCAAGCAGGTTGGACCAACTGGCTAATCAACTGTGTCTCGACAGAGAGGTACTTTTTTGAATAGTAGTAACAATAATAGCAAAAACAGCAGCGACATTCACTTATTCTGTAATAATAATAATAATAATAATAATAATAATAATAATAATAATAATAATAATAATAATAATAATGCATGTGCGTAGGTTGTTCGAGTTTGGTTTTGCAATCGTCGGCAGAAAGAGAAGAAGGAATGCCGCGATTGTCTGAACGAAATGGCCGGCCGAAAATGTAGCGCCCACTCATGCGGCTTCCTCGTATATACGCATGATTCAAGGCTTCCACTCGGCGGGACAGCAGATAATTTGTGCCAGATTAACGACAGCAGCAGAAGCAGCCCTTAGGAACACCCTCCGCCTGAACAAGTTGTAGTTGTGCAATATCAGAGAGCGAGTTTTATAATGTTGCAGATGAAAATTGGTTTTACGTAGCGACTTTACCTTTCATGGCTAAGATTGTTTTGGTCCGCAGGACCGCTGCATCCACGGCCTGATGCGTTATGGCCCTACAAGTATTGCTTCTCACTTTGCGCGAGTTGCGTTTCTGTTTGCGTATTGTTACGTTGAACGTTTCGCCGTTACCGGTGCTTCATTAAAATTGCAATGGTTCGTTTGCTCACCGGATACCGTACGCCTGCAACTTTATAATAATTATTTTTTCTGTTGGGAACGTTGGTTAGTTTTGCCAGCCGCAAAAGGGGAGTAATTTTTAAAAATTTTTTTAATCACTAATTTCGAATCATGATAAACGTAAAGGCACACCTAATCTAGATAGGTCTGCTTTGATATGACGAAAAGGTCCATTGGGGTTTTGGCGTTTTTGAGAGCCGCCGCGGTGAGGTCAATGTCATCTACTGGTTGTATAAGGCATTTCAAAATGTGCGTTCTTGATTGGTCGTAATAGCGCGCCAAACGCTGCACGCTTTTCAGGCATCTTTCCCTTTCAGCGTCGTCGTATTTGGAAAGTGCGTAAGTTTGCTGAATGGCGTTCATTTCTCCGTCGAGGTCAGTAACCATGCCAGCTCTAAGGACAAAAGAAAGAAATACTATTAATATATAAAAATATGATTTGTCAACTTGGAATAAAAAGCCATTTAAGTCACGTATTCAAAACGTCGTAAAAAGTCACATGTTGTCCTGTACCTTTTGAGATAGTAGTCAACTTGATCATTCATCATAGTTTCTATATCCAGGTGGATTTGCGTCAGATGTCTGACTACATCCATTGCCTCCTCGTACAGGTCAGGTTTAAAGTTGTACAATTTGGTTAGGCAAAGCTTTCCATAGCAGCACGCATCTTTGAAGTCACGATAGGCGTCAGTAATCAATGGCCACACTGTTTCATGGATTACTTCAATCATTCGTTCGCTCTTCTTCAACATATCCGGATCGTCTGTTGTTAAGTTATATTCCTGCAGCATCTGAAAACATCTAGTAAGTCGATGGGCGAATCATCCAAAAAAAAACAAGAAATGACTTTAGCAAAAAGAATTAATTTTTCCCAGAAAATTTGCTATATTATATGAATAGATAAGTTTTACAAGAATAAACTTAAGCCTTTACGCGGCTGGCAAGAAAGACAAATGAAAAGTCGAATTTAAAATGACCATTAGCGCTTTGCTTTCTTCTGAAAAATTACAATTCTTTCCCGGAAAAATTTTGAAAACGTGTTTTGCCCAGCCTTGCGAAGAGAGCTGCCATTTTCGTTAATGCTCAATGTTTTTTAAAACTTTGACGTAATTTAAACTCAAATTTTTTTCCTTCACCGGCTTTCTGTCTCAATACAAAAGCTGGAAGCGAACGGTTTACAATCCATGCACTTACTGTAAAGATTTTGAAAACTATTTTCCAAACTAGGGGCTAAAGAAGAGAAATCTTGCTAACTAACTTTGCACTCTTCTTCGCTTAAATGTTTATTCTTTTCTTCAACAGCTTTCTTCTGCCAGCGTGCGATTAGTTGCTTGTGCATGCGAACCAAGGCAGCTTCCTTTTCAGGAAATGCGTGCATTATCAGGGCACGCTGCTGCTGCATGAACCCAGCTTGAAATATTTTTTCGCCCTCGTCGAACATCCTATCGAATTTTACGGCTGAAAATTGGGCGAACTGCTTTAGGTGGAGGAAAGAGACTTTGCCCACGTGGCTTGACGTGCCCACTTTCCCATAATCATTGTCTGCCTGTTCCCTGACTTCAGTTTTTCGCGCCGTTTCTTCAACGCCTACTTTTTCCTGTTCTCCTTCCGGGTGGCACTCGGCATCAGCCGTTTTATCAATTTGATTTTCTTGCTGAGCAGCTGCCGCTGCCGCTTGGACTGCTTTACCTTGCCCGTCTTTTCCATTATTTTCAAATTTTTCCTCCGTCTCGTTCCAAAAGGAAACCCATTGGTCAGTTTCTTCCGGCTCATTGGTGCTTTGAAAGGCGTGAAATTTGGGAATTAATTTTGCCGTCTGAAATTTAATTAGATCCAAGCGTTTTGCATACCAAAATTTGCGCGAAGGGAACATTTAGCTGTGCGCGCTTTAGGCATACTGTAACTAGACAAACGCAGGTTCTTTTTTAAAAAGCGTGCCCGCTTTTCTGTTCTGTCCTTATCTAATGCAGCGAGCCTTAACAGAGCAGAAAGTACGATCAAGAGCTGAAGTTACGCTTAAGAAAAAAATTATATGGAACACTTAACTCGCAGTGAACAGTTCGAAAGGATAACTGTCTTTTGACTTATTTTTAACAAGCTATCCGATAATGCTTACCTGTCTGCTGAGCCTTGCCGCCTGCTCAAGTATTTTGTTATGACCTGACAATCTAAACATTGATTTTTTCATATCTGCTTCCTTCTACTGCCTCAGCAAGCACCGAACTGTTTAGCGTAGCAGTTTCACCTTCAGCTGTTTCGCGTTTAAACTTTAATAAACGGCTTACTTTAAAACATAAGCGCAGGAATGCGTTGGTTAAAAACTCTCATAAACAGAAATGTGCGCTGCTAGACGGAAACGTATAGTTATACTAGCTGATGGATTACTATACCTTACCGAACGACGTTGAACGCCAGAAGAGGATAATTGTAATTCGTTACGAAATACAGTTTACCAAAACAGTTGGTTAACCCATTGTTTCCTTTAATAATTAGCAGTAAATTTTTTTGAATTAATAGAATATTGCCAGCTGACGCGTTTGAAGTTTAAAAAATTTACTCCGCGCTCGAACAGGCGTTTAATTTTGCGAAATACGCAATAATATTTCAACATGAATACTGTAGCGTAGTAACCTGCATCCATTGAAGATGGACGATTTTTCGAAGGCGTTCTAGAGCAAGCATTCGTTCAACATTTTAACCAGCTAGTTTGCAGAACGCCTATCAAAGGGAAAAGTGAAAGGCAAGCAGGAGCATCAGTTATGGCGCATTTATAAGTGATGCTCAGGTTGAAGAGCTCATCTCGGGAATCATTTCTTCCACAATGCAAAACTTTCGAACGAGTACCTTAAAAGGATTATTACGCATATGAAAAAAGACGCACAGGGAATCGTACTCTCCACTCTTTAAAGGATAACGTGAAAACCGATTGCGCCGCTTTGGCTGTCTCGCCGTTTGATAGGCGCTTTTTCTTTGCATCTTCGGCTTGAAACCCATCTCGAGGCTTAAGCGGCTCTTAAATTCAAAATCAACTCGGAAAATAAAAAAACACGCTAAATACATACCCAAGCTGATACCACCTTCATTCACGACGATATTGACCAAGCCGTCCTAGAAAAAAAATACTGCAGCCGAAGCCTTAATGATTACGTAAATTTACATGAACCAAAAAAGTCAAATGGAACAAGTTCTCCACAGTGGTGGAGAATTTGGTAGGATGCAAAATAAATCGGAAGAAGTTAACAGGTTTCTTGCTGTTATTGCGGTAGGCCTTTTTCAAATACTTGTACATGTGCTCACAAGCACGGGTGGTAATGTCGGCTTCTTCGGAAGCATTCTGCAAGTAGGTTTAGTTGAGGTTGCTTAAACTGGAACTCAAAGACTATACCTCGGCTACCACCTTTCGAACAGACCTTGCAACTGGACCTTCCGGAGTTCCCGCCGCCCTCCGACGCTTTGCTTTTGGTAATTCTACTTGCGGAGCGCCGCTGGTTGCGGTCAAGCATTGACTGAAATTACATGATCACTTATGTTACTTAAGGCTTCGCAGGTTTACTAGCTTTGCGGTACGGATACGAGATGCATTTCCGAAGCGCACTCTTGGCCGAAAGCTGCCCACTTGTTAAATGGCGAACAGGCTATGTCTAGGTAATGAAAGGTATTCTCGTCTTTTTTTTTGTTGATGAAGCCGATCTAAACCATTAGTATAACGCAAAACGCATTGCACAAAGAAGCTATAGTGACTTACCAGCTTTGACCCGAACTCCTCGGCACTGAAATCTCTTAAGTTAGTGGAAAACTCCGATGAGCCTTCCAACATCCTTTCTGCCACTCCTTTAACTACGGACACATCGAGAGAGCATTCATACGGACGGTCCACTGGCAAAGACATAAAGTGAAAACCAAAAAAGCGAAAGGAAATAGAGACCTAGTTCGAGCAACGCGTTGCTTTCATTCATAATTTCCGACAATTTGTTTGCATCGAACGGGATGGACTGTGACTTCATGTCTAAACGTAATCAATGCACTAAAAACAACAGGTTCAGATTTCTTACTTTCAATAAGCGATAGCAAGTAATGGAAACCACCTCTAACCAAAAGCCGTTGCAACAATTTTTCGTCAATACTCATTTTCTGAAAAACTAACGAGTGTTAACAGATTCGAGGGTAGCGGTGGAAGCTGAGAGGCGAGCGCTCTGGCAAAACCTAAATGAAGAGACATTATTCTCTTAAAACTTCATCCACTTAAGGGGAAATTTGAACAAGGCAGCACGTTACAAAAGCAGACAATTGAGCCGAAAAAGCATTAGACAAACAGTAAGACACCCCACCGAAAAGGGGACAATATAGGTCCCGAAGAAGTTGTCGAACAAACAGTTTACATATCTACCCACGATGCCTATAGATGATAGTAAACAAGGGCACACTTACGTAAAACAAAAGTTACTTTGCAGAATCGTAGAGTCAAAAACAAACAACAACGTTAGAAAACGCAGAGGCTACAAACTAAGGAGATAGCACCCGCGACTACAGTATGAACGTGGCAACTAACCTGACCACTAGTTAAAAGTAGCTTTAGTACTCGCAGCTGCATTGTCAAGAATCGTATGCACTTCTGTTTCCAGTAATACCACAACCATACATTTTGTGTTACATAAACTTTGTTTCGCATATAAAGTTTAGATAGGCAAATAGAGAGTCGAAATTTCCATATTTGAATGCTTAAGTGCTAGTTGAAATCTGAAGGGTAAAATCTTGAACGCAATATCGTACGCAAATTAACAAGTACTGCTACCGATTACTTATTCGTCTTTAGGCCAATAAGTCGGAAAACCCAAGTTTTCCACAGCCGGAGAGCGTGAAGGTTTCTCTTAATTTGAGCTCACAAGTAATGCGTGCGCTTTGTATGTGCACAAATTAGGATTTGGATAGCCGATTTAACTGAGCTGTTTTCATTTCTTGCCAACGGACTGACAGTACAGTCGCCATTGAAAAATATGGGTGAAAGCGGAACGCGGAATAAAAATCCATCTTTTAAATTTCAAATTTTAAGATTGTTTTATTGAGGGCGCTATTGAGGCGTATCAATATCTGCAGCTGCTAATCTGAGACATTTGTTTAAAATGATGCTCAGGTGCTTAAACTTTCTCGCAAAGCGAACTGCATGGATGCTCACGGTATATTACAATAACAGGCCGGCTGTTATTAATAATTCATCAAGAAAACATGTTTGAAACCAGAAATTTTGCAATTCCCGTCTCGCCGAAAGATTACTATTTCGAAATAATGAATTAGCTTGCGTAATTTTTAGGACGAAATGAACAAAGAGAACAACTTAATTAATTTTCCATAATTTAAAAAAACAAAAAGATTTTTCCAGTTATCCCTCGGCAACTACACAGTAATCTGAGCAGGAAGAAAAGAAACGTAGCCACAATCTATCAACAACAAATAAAGGGGCTTAGAATGAACAAAACATAGTTCTAGCTCATTAATAGACTCAGTAAATACGCCGTTACTCTGGCGTCAAAACGTGGCTGTTCCGTTTTGCGAACGGCAGTGCTAATGAAGCCAGCGTTTAAACGAGTCGTTCACCGTATTAAGCGGCAAGTTAACAAGCCGCGAAAGGCGACATGTAAATACACTTTCTGGTCTTTTTGTTCATGCGCAGAACCATATGAGAAATGCAGGTTCTTTTCTAGCAAGTCTTCTACAATTCTGTTCTGCTCTTTTTGACGAGCATGCCAAACTATCCTATTCTGCCCTTGTTTAATCAAAAACCAAAACGTAAGCCTTACTTTTTTATTTAGGCCTAAAGAAGGGCAGAACAGGATGGCCAGCGAAGTTACAGTATGACGTGAGCTTCATAGTAGATCTTCAGATTCACGGGTTTGGCCTGTTGGATGTATCTGTAAGTAAACTTCAAAGTGCCCTACCAACGGATGGATGAGCAAATTGTAAGAGAAAAAATACAGAACAATTTGTATACCGTACGTTTCGGAACTGCTCGTGTTCCGTCGTCAGCAGTGTTGGGGAGAAGGTGTTTATTCGGTAAGGGGTTTATATAGCGCATGGGTACAATGGGTGTTTGATTAGTTGGGTAGGGCGCAGCATTGGAATTTATTAATCGGCGCAGCCCGACCCCAAACCTAAGCAGTTCAGAACGGGGGATCATTAAAAGTCTAAAATCTAGAACGGACATTGTGATTACGAAGGCTGACAAAGGTAATACGGTTGTTATACTAGATAGGAACATCTACACACAAAAGATAAATGAGCTCCTCAGCAACTCCGTTTATCGTCCCATAAAACAAGACCCGACCGATAAGACCCGAAAACTTTTGCAAAATATGTTAGACTCCTTCGCCAATGAATTCCAAGACCCAATTATTTCTAAAATAAACCGTAGTCTCTCATACATCAGTAACACTAGGTGCCCTGAACTTTACGGCCTTCCCAAAATCCACAAACCAGGGGTCCCTCTAAGACCAGTTGTCTCCAGCATTAATAGTGTCACCTCAAGACTTTGTTCATACAGTAGAACCTCCATAAGTTGACCACCCAAGGGACCGGGGAAAACTGGTCAACATAGGAGGCTGTGGGTATATTATATTATTAACGTGCGGACCAACCAAGTGGTCAAAATTCGGTCAACTTAGGGAGGTGGTCGACATAGAGAGGTGGTCAACTTCGGAGGTTCTACTGTATCCAAAAACTATAATCCAACCCCTAACCGGTAAACGCGAGTCCAATGTTAAAAATTGTAAAGAATTTTGTTCCACACTAAAAGACACAAAGATGCAGCCCGGTGACATCATGGTCAGTTACGATGTAAAAGACCTTTTCACAAGCGTTCCCATAAAACATACCATCAACTTGCTTCAAACTCTGTTAGATGCGGACGACACCATCTTGCAGAGGACGAAATTAAACCCCACCCACATAGTTAAATTAGTGTCGTTCTGCATGCGCGAGGGCAACTACTTCAGATTCCAGGATAGTTTCTTCTCACAAAAGGACGGTGCGCCTATGGGCAGTCCACTCTCCTACATACTTGCGGAGATCTTCATGGAACATCTCGAAGAAAAAGCCTTCAGCACTCTGCAAGACTGTGCCCCTCCTATCCTTTTCAAAAGATATGTAGACGACATCTTTGCCATCATAAAATCAGCCAGTGAAGAAACTCTCTTGGAACATGTTGGAGTTGTTGCGCCAGACACCTGTCTGACAGATAAGAGCAGAGGTGTTAATGGACGTCGGTCACTACCAAAGGCGGGATTAACGATGATGGATGATGTCCATTGTTGGCCACTCTGTGACCCGTCTAATGTCGTTAATCCAAGGCCGTGAGAACAACGACGTCTGGGAGCTGTCTAGACGCTCCCTATTTAAAGCCCTCTCGCTCACCTCAGTTTGTCTCTCCCTCCTCGCTGATCTCTGTCACCTCCCGTATATCGCAAGCTCGTTCTACCATCACTTTACCATTTTACTGTATAACCAATAAAAGCTATTTCCATCATGCCTGACTTAGAAGGCGCAACCTTCCAACAGAACACTTGAATAGTCTCTTCCCCAACCAGATAACGCCAACCATTGAGAAGGAAAATAATTGTAAACTCCCTTTTCTAGATGTCTTAGTCATTAAACAAGGGAATAAGTTAAAAACAACAGTTTATAGAAAACCCACCCACTCTGACCGGCACCTAAACTTTTCTTCTCATCACCCTATTTCAGTTAAAAGAGGTATAGTTAAAGGGATGGTTGACAGGGCCCTAACGGTTTGTGACCCCGAATATTTAAACACAGAATTAAGACACATTTATAACACATTATGCAGTAACGGGTACCCCAGTAAATTCATCAATTCCATTATTAAACAGTGCCAACAAAATAAACCTTCATCACCGTCCCCGCCTGATAACCAACAACGCCTGGTGCTGCTCCTTCCCTACTACAGTGGTTTAAGTGAACGAATCAGGAGACTGGGGCGCTCCTTAAATTTCAACGTAAGATTTAAAAGTTCATGTAATCTTCGTTCGATTGTGAGAAATGACAAAATCAAGGTTCCTTTTGACAGCAGACCCAGTGTCATTTACCAAATAAAGTGTGGTTGCAACGCCTCCTACATAGGAGAAACGGGCAACACTTTACTTAAGAGATTCGGCCAACACATGAAGAATGTGTTGACATACAAGAACGCCGAACGAAGACTCAATGGGGTACAGGCCACCGGCCGAGGGCGTCCACCGACAACGGACCCGCAAAAAGCCATGGAGAACGCGATAAGTGCCTCAGTGATCGTTGAGCACGCATCTCGGTGCACACTCGACCCGCACCCGAAGATCATATGCCACGAAAACTTATTACATCTTAGGCGTATTAAGGAGGCTCTGTACATCCAGAGCAACTCCACTATCAATCGCGACAATGGCGTGGAGGTTAGTGAAGTATGGGCTGCGCCGATTAATAAATTCCAATGCTGCGCCCTACCCAACTAATCAAACACCCATTGTACCCATGCGCTATATAAACCCCTTACCGAATAAACACCTTCTCCCCAACACTGCTGACGACGGAACACGAGCAGTTCCGAAACGTACGGTATACAAATTGTTCTGTATTTTTTCTTACAATTTGCTCATCCATCCGTTGGTAGGGCATTTTGAAGTTTACTTACAGATACATCCAACAGGCCAAACCCGTGAATCTGAAGATCTACTATGAAACTATTCAAGCCTGTTAAAAGACATCCTGTCTTTCGAAACATGACGTGAGCTGTAAAATTGACAAGACCGCCTAAAATCATGATCTAAAGAGCCCAGGAGCTTGCACCAGGCGTGAATCTAAAATTGGCATCGCGGCAACCGTGCAGCTGAGCAAGACTGTGTTACAACAGACGTATAAGAAATTAGCTAACACGGGAACCACAGTTAAGCGTCGACTACTCAACCAACTTCTTCGGATGACTATGAAAATTATATCCAGCTCAAATAATCAGATGGTGGCAGAGTAATTTGAGGTATCGGATAAACAGACTGGTCACAATGATTTGCGCGCAGATGATAGATAATGTGGGTTTCTCGGTTTTGCAGCCCACCGTCATACCGCAACGTTGCCGATTATCTTCCTCTTGACGCGAAAATAATGTCCTATTTATAGTAGTCGATTAGAACCCGAAAAATACTTCGTTGACATTGTGTACCTACATTTCCCTTTCTGCCGCAGAGATTACTGTATATGAGCGAGCGGATAACTGAAGAGATCCGAATAAGAATACCTCTGACAGAAATCGCCCGCTTGGAGTGATCGCTTTTGTCCTGTCGTTCATAAAGCAAAACTCTTCCACCCCAATATGCGTCAGACTGGAGAACAGTTTAATGCCGCGCAGACATTTTGTTTCGATCAACGTAAATAAAAGAACAATAATAATAACATTGAAATTTAAACTCTCGGCTAAGAAAGAATGAGCGTTATCAACATCAATTTAATTTCAGAGTTTAAATGATGGAGTTTCTCATCTTTAATACACCTTTACAGTTACGGTGCAACTGCTAGATTCAGGCCTGACGTTTTACTTCGTTCATTTTTGACGAACAACGAAAAGATTTCATCAAGCAGGATAAATATGCGGGAATTGAGAAGTGAATGAAAACCGTCGGAAGTAACGAATTTACAGCGAATCGGTCCCTTCTGCAGAACGGACGTATCAACGTAATAAGGCTCCTTTCAAAACTCTGCAATGTGCTTGTCAGGGTGAAGGATATCTACCGCACGAAAGGAATTCCGCTTGGTACAACGGCACGGTATTTCGTGTACTTTGTACCGAAAAAAAGAACAAGCAATAGTTCTTCCGTTCGAATTCGTTCAGCCAAAAACTTCCAGCTGATTACTGCGTAAAGTACTGTGCAAATCGGATTGCACAGAAGAACCTGCGTGCCAACGGACCACAGCAACCATCCAGTGTATGATGGATGTCGGCAGATTGAATAAACACCGTTAGTAATAAGTTGATGTTCAGGTCTTCTTCGAAAACTGACAAGATGAGTGAAGCAATCACCCGCGTTAACTATAGCGGCCTTTCGAAGAATTTCACCAATCAAAACCAACGCAAGGCCAACGTATGTGATCAGCGGCTGTCTCTTGGCGTTGGGAAATTGGTACAACTCTACGACGTACTCGAACCAACTGGAAATGGCGGCAATCCAATATTCTACAGAGTGATTTAGCAGAAATGAATCGGTCGACAGTGATTTGCTCGAAAAGAGGGCAATGGAAAAGAATTCCGAAAAATGGAAAAAGCTCAAAACGCATAAATAAAGACCGACACTGCTTGGTTGTCTCCAGAATCCCTTTGTGCACAAATAGAGGCCCACCGCGTAGACACAGCCAAGGAGCATGGAGCAAGCAACCACTTGCCGCAACGAGTCATCGTTGATGACATAGTGAATAATGCAAGCGATGGCACAACAAGAAAACAAAACAGAGCAACATAAAAACTTGTTCGAAAACAGCAAATAAAAGTAGATCACGCAAGAAGAGGAAAAGCACAGGAAAGAGGCTACCGCATGCCTAAATGGTGTTTCCATCGGAAAGTAAATTCAAAAGAGACCAACTGGAGACGGCGAAGTCCGCACAAAGACAACACCGCGTCTTTTCGCAAACATCTATCTTACCATATACTCGCAGAAACAAATTAGGAGTAAGAAAAAAACAAAAAACGTTAAGGAGGTCCCGTGAGTTCAGGAACGCAAAAAACGTTAGACAACGAAAAAAGTACAAATCAAGAAAACCGTTTCCATTAACACAAATACGTTAGGCGCTTCCAAGTTACAGTATGACGTTGAACACGAGCATAATTAAACTGCCGTTTTTCGGATAGTAATTTTTCCTCGGAATTCTTTGCTTTGTAATACTCCTTTTGCAAGTTTTACGTTTGCGTGCCAGTGACAATTCAGGTAATGTTGTGATTTGTGCAGATGATAACCGTCACGTTGTTACGTTATTTAAGAAATATGCTGCCGGCTAAGCCGGTGGATCATCCAGTTCAGGTCGCTGATCAAGTTATACTTGTCGATAAAGGCCTTAGCGGCACTGTCGCTTACACGGGTACAACAAAATTTTCTCCGGGAAAATGGATCGGCGTTATCCTGGACGAACCGAAAGGGAAAAACAACGGGACCGTTCAGGGACGCGAGTATTTCCGTTGTGACCCAAACCATGGCATTTTCGTCCGTGAGTCACAGGTTTGGCTTGTTGCTTTTTCTTAAGGTTGTTTACAAGCCTTTTGAAGGTGCGCCTGATAGATAAAATTAGCGATGAGTCTCTAATACCCTCATCAAATGCTCCGGTTTCTGGGCTGCCGAGGCCAAAAGCGATTTCGCGGCCGCTACGGAAAGGTAAAAAAAAGTTTGATTGATTCATTTTTCCGGCAACGTTTCGCGCTACGCTTTTTCTCAGACATTAATTGTTGTTGCCTTACTTTTCGTGCTTGGGCGTTCGGATCACTGACTTAGCAAATCGACAATTCCAATCATTTACCCTTCCGTATTGAACATGATAGTTTCTATTATCTTTTGTTGGCTTTTCTAAATTCGTATTATGATTTTTGATTTTCAAAATGCAACATCTCTTACCATTAATGCTATGCTTTTGCGTTTACTCACCAGGACGCAATCCAACAGTTTTTTTCTGCATTCCACTGGCTTTATGTCATTCATAAAGTAGTTGCCTTTCTCTCGAGCTTTCACAGGCCGCGTTATAATGCTAAATCCTTAGATAAAATGTATCCGCATCTACATGTTCGTCCGTTTTTCCCGGCGGTACTGCTTCTCTGCAAATCTGTTTCCTAAATAATTAAAGTTGAGACGAAGCTTAAGGCTGACAGTTTAAAACCAGTGTACTTAGTCCACACTCGTTTGCTAGCTTTACTTGTTAGCCGGAGGTAAGCGTAAAAAGCTTGCGTTCATTGAACCTTATTATCATTTTCTAGAACGTACCAGGAAGTAAACTCTTTTCACTCAAGAAGATTCTCAGGTTAGCTCTGTTGTAAATTTCATACTGCTTCTCCGAAGGTGGCGAATCTGTTTAGCCAGCAAATGTTAGCTTTAGAATGGCCTTATAAATCAGATTGTTTTGTTTACTTGTTCTGTGTGACGCGAAAAATCTTATCGAAGCTATTCCGATTTTTGTTTGGATTTAAAACTTTCGCTTTTGGTCATTTTCTACTATTCAAAATAAACGCAGAGCATAAAGCGTTTAACGAGATTTGCTGTTACCTTAATGTCAAGTTTAAAATGTAGCGTGGGGTACTGTATAAAGGTCGAAGGTACAGTGAATACCGTACTTGACTATGGTTTTTACTTTATAATCTGTAAATTTAAACTTTAAGTTGAGCTCAACTTTCGGCTCTTCCTAAGCGACTTAATTTTGTAATCTAGCATTAAATGTTATTATGCAAATGCGCAGTTATTTTGCGGGACGGAAAGGCGCATAGAATTTGAAACCTTAGAGCTTAGCTTCAATATTTACTAATTTTTTGAGGATAGAATACTACTATAGTTATAATTTAAATTACTAGTTGCACTACCGCACTTGAGGCGGACGTGGCATTGTAAATGATGTATTTACCTACGGTAAGCGCATTGTCAGCTGCGCAGGTTACAAGTTCGCTTTTTACTTCTCGCAACTTAACTCCATACGATGAATATGAAAGAAAAAAGTTAATCGCCCTATTTCGATAACTGAGAAAATTATGCGGGAGTATAATGAGTGGCCGTGTTAAGAAAACGTATGCAATGTGGGATTTTCAGAATAGCTTGTCTACTTTGTTTTTATCGATTTAGATGCCCAAGCAGCTTCTTCAAATGCAGCTACTTCCTTAGACGGAAAGGTCAGCCTTTTGGACATTTGAAACAGGCTGTTTTCCATACCGCTTATCTTTAGTCTGGTGTTCCGCCAATCAAGCATAGTGCATCGGACGAACGGCTGCCGGCATCACCTAACGTCCCCGATGAATCGGTACAAAGAATGGCCGTCTCCGATGTACTATCGAACAAGTCAGATCTGAAGGCTATTCCTGAGAAGGTAGTCGATAAGAAGATGGACACGAAGTCTCCAACCGCTCAGTCTGGCCTGCCGCAGCCGACTTCCAAACTGGCAACTCGGACGAGCGTATCAGAGAAGATTGCCCTCCTTGAGCAGGTTCGCTGTGCTTTCAGCTTTGCGGTCAGCTTTGTGCCATTTCATATCTTTTATAGGACTCTGGGAAGGCGACGGGACTGGCTTCGCAGAGCTCTCAGTTTGTTTTACCCGATAATTTAAGCGAGGGAGCTCAGGTACAGTACCTGCTTGGTGAAGTGAAGGACCTTTCCGAAAAGTTGGAAACGCTACGTCAAAAGCGGCAAAAGGACAAGCAAATGATGATAGATTACGAAAAGTCCAAAATTCAAATGCAGCAGGTATCCTCCCTCCTTACGGTATACTATGGACTGTTGTCCCTACGCGTGTACTTTTCAGCTGACGGAATACAAAAACAAAATGATGGAAGCTCATTCGGAATTGCAGAAGCAATTGCAGCAGGCAAAGAATGAAGCTCGAGAGGCGATCGAAATGCGGGAAGCCTATCAGTCCGAAATGTCCGGCGTTGCCGAAGCTATGGAAAGCATATCTCTAGACAAGGAGATGGCCGAGGAGCGAGCCGACATGTTGTCTCAAGAGGTGGAAACATTGAAGGAGAGAATACAGGAGTTGGAAGTGGACTTGGAGCTGCTCAGAAGCGAAATGGAACAAGCAGGGGGTTCCCAGTCGGCTCCCACCGCCTTTCAAGTGAAGCAGCTGGAACAGCAAAACGAGCGCCTCAAGGAAGCGCTGGTCAAGGTCAGAGATCTCTCGGCTGCCGACCGTGCCACCAATCAGCACTTGACCAAAGAGATGTCCAACCTGAAATCTCAGCTAGCCGAAATGCAGAAGAAAAGCGATAGTCAGTTGCGTAGGGAACAAACATACGAAAGCCAGCTGAACGACTTAAAAGATCAGGTGAGATCCCTGCATTAATGCTATATCCTAAAGAAGGGTTTCGTCATCTTTCCAGGTGGATGCAGCCCTCGGCGCCGAAGAGATGGTCGAACAGTTGACTAACCGAAATTTAGCCTTGGAGGAGCGAATCCGCGAACTCGAGGACACTCTGGAAGATCTCGAGCAGATGCGCATGATGGACGAAGAAATGTTGGAGAACTCCAAGGAAGCCGAAAAGGATCTCCGTATGGAATTGGACCGTATGCACGGAGTGACAAGCGACGTAAGATCGACCATTGCCTTTTCGAGCCGGTTAGCTTCATTTGTTTTTCAGATTCGACAAGAGGTGCAGCGATGCAAAGCTCAAGTGTTGGAGCGCGAATCCACCATTGCAAAAATGAAACAGCAGTCGGTAAAACTTAACGAACAAATCCAGGATGTCAAGGACCAATTGTCCATTGCGATCTCGGCGAAGAAGGCGCGCGATGAAGTAGAGGAAAACAGCGGAGCAGCACTGCCTACTTTGGTTCGCTCGAAAGCCACTGCCAACGTGAGTTCGTCTGCGTATGTTCGTGTTTACAGGGCTGCGCTCGCTTTGCAGGAAGTGGAAAACGCTTTAACCAAAGTTGATCTGGAATGCGTGCAACAGGAGAACTGCCATCTGAAGCTCTTTTTGCCTGATGAGTGTTCTCAACCGGGAGGTAAGGTTTTTTAAAACGCTTAAAGGGCTATGGAAGCGTTTTAGGCGATTGCGACTGTGTTTGGATATGTCAGACCTTTCCGCGGCTCATATCCAAATGCCAACTGCTTGCGGAACAAGTCAGCGAAAGGGTAGCATTTCTAAGTTTACCACCGAAAAAGTTCTACAGGCCGATCTCGTATGCTTCAGTTCCCCATGGTTCCTCAAGGTCTCCAACGTGAGCACGTTTTTCTGTCCCACAAAGGAGAGCAATGGAATTTCGTTCGCAAGGTGGCTCATATGCTTAACAACCTAATGGCTGTCTTACGCCAGTTTAACTGGTACGAACAACGCTCGGTTGGATTAGGCAAAGTTGCGTAATCCCATTTTGTTTCAGCATTGTGGCCGAGTGCAGCGTTGAACGAATGTCCAAAATTGCCCTGTTGAGAAACGAAATGGCCGCGCACGAGCGAATGCTAGACAGTTACTTCGATCTCGTCAAAACCAGCATGATCGACGAGAATACGTCGTTGTCAAATTTGGAAAGAGTTGCCGTCTTTTTCAGGGCAAGTTGTGTCCTCACAAAACATTTTCATTACCTTCGTAATGCATCATCGCCCTTAAAACTGATTTACGAAGTTTACTATTCAAAACGACGCTTCGCTTTTAGCCGTACGCATTTAGAGAGAAAGCATTTTTTTGCTCCCAAAGCTTTCGTTTGAAATTTAAATTCAGCAGCGTCAACGTTGTTCCCGCTTATTTTTAGCATTGCTACGAATCTCAGTGCAGTTCGGAATCGGTCGACACAGCGGTCGTTTTAGCAGACATTGTTAGCCGAATGTTTTCCGTCGTCTCTTGGATGAAGTTTAATCTCGCTAGGTCGCAGTTTTACCTGTTGGTACGTACTCGCTTGGCACTTTGCCAATTTTTTAAATTTTGAATTTGTTTACAGCCGTCTTGCGTTGGCGACGACGACTTTTCATGGTTGCAGCTGTCTTGCGACCAGATAGCAAGCTTGGAGCAGACGTTGATCATTCTGAAGGCTAAATTGCCGCCGGATAATATGCATAGCATAGATGTGCCAGCCACTGTAAGTGAATTTGAATTTTTTTTACCAAATCAGTTTCAATTTTTAAAACAAACCGCTTAATCTACAGAATCCAGATGCTCAGGTTGTTTAAAAAGCGGGAAATAACCGAAAGCAAACTTTTATCCTATCTATAAAACTAGCCCTAAGCTTTGTAAAGTCCAGTTGCGAATCCATTGCCTTTATGCCCCATTCCTTCATGCAAACAAGTTATGTTTTGGACTCGACAATTGAAAAATGCCTATTTTATTTGTTTTGTCTTCAAAGAATTGTTATGCTGAAATTTAGGCTATAGAAGAAATGAACGGCGCTATTCGAATGATGGAAACTCTTGCGTCCATTCTTGACGAGAGCTGCACTTCCGCATCCTCACAAGCTAGCATGTTGCCTGGTTTGGAAGGTGTTGAATCAGAAGTCATGAAGGGCTTCTTCGATCAGGCGTACGCAAGGGTTGTACGTCCCGAATCCGGCGCGCCGATGGACGGTATCCCTCTGTTCTTCAAGTTCGATTGTATTGAACTTATTAACGAAATCTGACGATCCCTTTTCTTAGGCAGAAGTTAACTTCCGTGGTAAGCTATTGCGGGGATTTTTCAAAACTGGTCGACGACAAAATAGTGAAAAAAGAATCCAAGAAGGTTGAATCGTATCATCCGTTGTTGTCCCTACTAATTGAGCACCCTTCCCTGCAGTCCTTCCCGCCTATTGTCGAACGGGCTAACGCAAGAAAGCAGAAAGCGGCGGAGGTTCAAGATTTGAGAAAACAAATAGAAGACAAAGATCAACTGATCATGAAGGTAAAACAAGCATTGAAGCTTAAGGTAGAACCACGTTATTGATTATGGCGCCTGGAAAAAACCTAACCTTTCGGCCAGAGTGACGAAGTTGCCGAAGTACTGCTACGAAATGAGTTAGCCGAAAAGCGACTTGCCGCCACGGGCAAAGAGGGAGACGAGCGGTTGATCAAAACGCAAGAAAAAGTTAAAGAGATGCAGCATGATTTTAAGAAAAAAGAACGGTATGTTTTTTCGTTTTTCATTCGCCCTGCTACAGAGAAGAATTCCCGCTTTTCAGCGCTTTTGAGAGCACAATTGATTCGCTGCATCAAGAGCTTGAAACGTTGGAAGTTGAGAACGCTGATTTGAAGGCAAAACTAAACGATCTGACCAAGAAGCAAATGATGCATGGTTTGACATATCCGGCAGCTGTATCCGGTGAATTTTTATTACATTTTATTGAGAAATCTTTTTTATTGAATGCCATTTTTTTCCTTGTAGCAGGCTCGCCGACATTCCCAATTCCTTCGGAGGCTGCAGTTGTTTTGGCAAACAAGGTAAACACGTAATACCTAAATGGCTTTCAGTTTTAATTTTGATACCAAAGCGGGACCTAGCGCGCTGCATCGCGGGCGCAATTCTGTTTTGCCACAACTTCCGCTAATTGAACCAGACATTTTGGAATGTGCATTGCTTCTAGGTCGAACATTTGAAAGAACTACTGTTGACGTCCCGAGAGGCGGAACGAGCAGCGGTTGCTAGCTCTCTGCGCAACATCATGACCTCGCTGAGCCCATTGAAGGTGCCTCTTAAAGCTGCCGGATTTTTTTCCGTTGCCGAAGATGCCGATCGAATAGCGCATGCGCGCCACGACGAACTGAACTCCCTGATGCGAGAGGCGTCCAGGCTCCAAAACGTAAATATATTTTTCAACTCATCCTGATTATCAGTAAGGCATACCGTACTAACTTCTGAATTCAAATTGTTCTCGTGATTTCATTGGTTGGCTGAACCGGTTTGATCTGTTCACCATTTTTCGTAATCTTGCAACTCTAATTAAGCTTGCCTAGCTCCAGAGAGTTGCATGAACACTACATTAGTCCCTTCTAGCCAAACCGCTAGGCGTAATGGGGGGAATTGCGTATGTTAAAAATGCTTTGTATGACCAGTTCAAACAGGGCAATATGGGAGATGTGAAGAGATAATCCGGGCAAAATATCCCAGCTTTTTGAGTTTGGAATTTTCGGAGGCATGCAGTCATTTTAAAAGAAACAAATGTGCACGCAACTCCTGTATTCAGCGAAATAATTTGATATTTAATACCACAGAGCACTTATTGAGCGCTGGCCTAAATTGGGGTCCAATTACTTCCGAAAAGGGTAAGAAACAAGCAGTATCACAACCTTGAGAGCGAACGTTTCTTCTTAAGCAGTACTTTTACGTAATGAAAAAAGCATGAGAAGATACTAAGTAAATCCGTCGCGAAATTTCAAACTATTGAAAATAAGGCTTGCTTGTCTAGGAATACGAGTCTTTCATTGGTAAATTTCGTGTTGTTGATGTTACAAAGTCAGTTCAAGGCCGGCCTTCTACGGCTCAGCAACAGTACTATGATCAGCTGTGTCGATTGAAGAACTTGGAAAATTGGAAGCAAGATGTATATGTTGCTTTTATGTTCCTTTTCGCGAAGGTCTTTCTATTTTGCATTTCAGTTGGCCTTCCGCATCTCCAGGTTGAAGGGTGACGGTGTCAAGAGCGACTTCGCTCGCTTCTCCCTTGAGGTAAGCATTTGAAACTTCAATGAACCGTTGCTTGAGAAAGGAACTGCTGCTGCTGCTGTTAAAGCTTAGCATTATTTCTGCATGCTCAGTCACGGCGGCCGAGTAGGAAAAGAGTTAATCGAATAAGTAATAATCTAGGCGGCGCTTTGTGAATTGGTACTGTCTCTGTTTCATCATCGCTTCATTTGTAACTTTTATTCTATTAAAGGTAGTGTTGTGCTGGTATAATTGATGACGCTTTCGACGTTATCTTAGTATGGCATTTGCAAATGACGCTGAAAACTGCGCTTGGTTTCATTTGGAGCCAAATGCATGTCCATTTAAAGGAGAGATTCGAAAAGGTTTTGCAGTCGTTCTTGCTCGTTCTCAATTAATGCATAGGCTATGGACGACTAAATTATTAAATATCTTTGTCTGTAAGTAACGATACGCTTTTCAGAAAGCGTCGGCTGGTGCACGACTTTGTTCCATAGCGGTGCCTTGCGACGACCCGAAATTATGCGGAAAACGACTAGCCGTCAATGCTTCGCAGTGTGACGTCAAAGAGATACTTGACTGTGCTATGAATTTATGTCCCCCATTGTGTTAGAAGGAAACAAATGCTGCTATGTTCAAGGTGGCTGCTAAAGATTGCTTTCCTTTTAGTTTACGAACACTATCCCGGTGCAAGCAAGCATAATAAAAGTCGCACGCAAAATACAACCTCGTTTGTTCTAATCCTGCAACTTGTGCAGTGAAATTTTTGTCGTTTACTCTTTTATAACTGCTTGACCTTGCAAGCGATTAATTTTGATTTAACATGTTCAGGAAGTCAATGGAGGCGTCCTCTTCAGAAAGCAAAAAGGTGAGATGACTTTCTTTTTCCGATCTTGACAAAAAAATGTCGATAAATTGTTAGGAGACGGTTGCGGATGCGCTGTCGGATGATGACGAAGATTACGTTCCCTACGTACCTTTGAAGGAAAGACGCAAGCGGAAGGTCGTCTTTATAGACCGCTTTCTCTGTATCCGCTTAGAAATGTTCCCTTTGATTTTTTAGCTTTTGGAAATCAAGCAACTGTTCGCGGGTGAAAACTCGGAAGCGACCGCCGACTCGACGCAATCAACTCGTGCCGGTAGATGGGCTCGAGTGGAAATGGATACTGAGCAGGACAACAAAGCTTCGGTAACGTTGCTTGAACAGCATACGGAGTTGAAGAAAAAAGCTGATCGTAAGCAAAGTGTCATACTGGCAATGTTTAACTATTTCCCGCATTGCTTTCAGAGCTCAAAGAATCCGAGTTGGACAAGAAGTTGAAAGAGGAGGAGAAGTTGTTGCAAAGCGTGGCCGAGAAGACAGGTACGCCTTCTGATTCAATCATTAGGTTTTTTTTCACTATCGGTCGCATTGCGCCCACTTGCAGCTTTGAAAACGGCAGCCGAACTTGCCCGTGGTGTCAGCTACGTTGAACCAATCAAAACTTCTTGGAGGCCTCCTGCCTACTTGAAACGAGTGAGCGCAGAAACTTTTGACAAGTTTCGTCGCCGCTTCGGCATATTAGCCGAAGGCGATAGTGTTCCACCTCCGTTAAGGACATTCAAAGTAGGAGCATAATTTTATGCTTAATGTGTAGGTTAGTCTGTGGACGCTTTGCCTTTCAGGAAATGAAGTTTCCTCGGTCGGTCATCACCGCATTGCGCAATAAAAAAATAAAGAAGCCAACACCAATCCAAATGCAAGGCTTGCCAGTCGTGTATGCTTGATTTAAAACGTTTGTTGTATTAGAAGTTCAAGCGAGCAGTATATTGTAGGCTTTGCGGTCGAGATATGATCGGAATAGCGTATACCGGTTCCGGGAAGACGCTCGTGTTCGTTCTACCGCTGATAATGTTTTGTCTTGAGCAGGAAATGGGCATACCGTTCTCCGTTAACGAAGGGCCGTACGGTTTAATTCTCGTTCCATCCGTAAGGCTGTGCAGTCTTGTTCTCGCGGCGGTTGTCTCATTGCGTAGTATTGTAGCGAGAATTGGCCAAGCAAATTTTCGACATTCTCTGCTACTTTTCCGACGCGCTTTATCGCGACCATTTTCCAAAGTTGCGTTCCTGCTTGTGCATAGGCGGCATGCCGATTCGAGACCAAATGAAAACGCTCAAATAGTAAGTCGCTTTTGCTGTTCCCGCTTAGAGAAAAAAGGAAAGTTATTTATAGTTTTTATTGTTTGCATTTTTTTTATCTACTTGCTCGTTCAATGAGACCTATGACCAAAAGTAATTGTTTGATGAATAAGCAAGAAGTAGGCGACGAATACTCTTTTGTACAAATACTATCTGGTGACGTCAAAACATTAGCTTGAATATTTGATTAGGAATCAGCGCGGTATGCACGTGATAAGAAAATGCGTCTTGATCTATTTTTTGCACGTTACTTTTCGCAAGCGTGCATTGTTGACGCTTGAAATGCTATCATTTGTCAAAGGCGGGGACTGCTGTCTTTAATGATAACCTTAAGTCGTTTATCACTTTCGTCTGAGATTTGATCACGTTCCGCTTTGTTTATTTGTGGTAGTTTACGAGAAGTGACGTCATCCAATTATTTGTTATTCCCTTAGGTTGCTGTTGCGAGTGTGGGCGTTCATTATGTTATTTTTTGTTGCATTTAATGCTGGTGATTCCGTTAGCGTGCGCTCACTTCGACTGCCAGAAAAATGCCCATATGACGAAGAGGAAATAATGTAGTTCTGCAACTTGGTTTTAGCGCCAACATATGCTTATGTTAACTGCTGTTGCGCAATGCTTTACTGCCTAGGCATTCCTCCTCTTTTGAAATGACTTTTTTTTAGGTAAGTTTCGAAAGCAAACTAATTTCAGTGACGTCTCAGGTATTAACAGCAATCTCAAAAGGTTCATAGATGCCGCTAAGTTCACATACGCAGCGCAACTCGCTTCATCGTTGTTTACAGGGCCGAACTGCAATGAGCATATTGCAGAAAAATCAGTTTTTCGGAAATTCTTCAGCTTTAATCAAGTGTAGTGTTGTCAATTGTAGGCTATGTGGGCTTTTCTGCACAGCGTTTCGCATTTACCAATTTAAGGCTTAGCGTTGAGATACTGGGTAGCTGTCACGCGTGACGCAATGTCATAAGTGCTAAGCTTTCCCATAGCATGGTACGCTTGACGTCTGATCGATTTTTTGCAATTGATTCCATTTGTTTCTTCAACCTGTTTGCCATAATCGTTCATTTTTTGCCTAAAACTGCTTCTAATCTTTTTGAATTGCCGCTTTCCACATTCTCGTCAACAAATCTTTAATAATAATAATAATAATAATAATAATAATAATAATAATAATAATAATAATATGGTGTCTTGCTACGGGAGCGTATGTTTTCATGATGCTAAATCTGAATATCTTTATTACGGATTCTGTCCTGTTGAGATGTAAAATAAAAAGATTTTTCTCTCTCCGGAGCTTTCGGGTCGACCGGACCGGATGGATCCATAACTCACAACCGCTGAAGACGGGTCCCGGTCGACCCGAAAGCTCCGGAGAGAGAAAAATCTTTTTATTTTACATCTCAACAGGACAGAATCCGTAATAAAGATATTCAATGATAATAATAATACCTGTCAGTTACGTGCGCTGAAGACGGGGACAGGTGATCCCCGAAAGCTTGCAATTAAACGATTTTTTGAACGGGTAGCTTTTTCTGTACAATAATGTTAATTCACACACCCGTTAAAAGGAGCTATGTTTTCAAAATAATAATAATAATAATAATTCTTGACCGCTGACGACGGGTCGCGACAGACCTGAAAGCTCCGGGGGAGAAAATTTTCGTTTATTGTACGGGAGATTGGATCCGTAATAAAGACGACACGGCTTTTCCCGTTTATTTGTTGTGCTGGTATCTGTAAATTGAACGAAACAGCTGCTCTCCGAGGAGGTACAGATATCAATGCACAACTTTTATAATACTGTTCATCCATCCGTTGGTAGAGCAGCTGTAGAGCAGTTCAATACAGATAGAAGATCACTATGAAACTCCAACCCGTTACGAAGCACCCAGTGTTCAAGTATTATTATTATTATTATTATTATTATTATTATTATTATTATTATTATTATTATTATTATTATTATTATTATTATTATTATTATTATTATTATTATTATTATTATTATTATTATTATTATTATCTTTTGATATCAGTCGTAATCGTGAATTTTCGATATTTTATTCAACCACGTTTTGTTCCATGAATATTATGGCTTGGCAGACGTAGTAGAAAGTTGTTTTCCGGGAAGGGTACGTTGCTAAAGTTTGTTTTCCCGCTAGCCGAAACGTGGCGGCTTGTTCGTATTTTAAAAAAGGTGACGTAATTGACAGGGGCGATCGGTAGTTTGCTGCTTCTAAGTGTATTGTTGTCCCTCTGTTTTAGTTTAGTACGTTTTTTCTTTTTTCTAGCGGTGTGCACATAATGGTTGCCACTCCTGGCCGCCTAATTGAGATACTGGAAAAAAGGGTAATTTCATTAGAGCTCTGCCGTTACCTGTGCATGGACGAAGCCGATAGGATGATTGATATGGGCTTCGAAGACGATGTTCGGACGATATTCTCTTTCTTCAAGGTTGGGCGATATTCTTCCAAAATTATTAGTCGCTTTAAGTTGCGTACTGTTTTTTCAGGGTCAGCGTCAGACGCTGCTCTTTTCCGCTACAATGCCAAGGAAAATTCAAAATTTTGCCAAAAGCGCCCTTGTGCAACCAATTATTGTTAACGTGGGTCGAGCAGGCGCTGCCAGCATGAACGTATGCCAAGAGGTAAGTCAACCCCGAATAAATTGCAACCACACGTAGTACTACGCGTGACTGTATTGTAATACAGGTCGAATATGTTCGGCAGGAAGACAAGGTTATGCATATCCTGAAAGCTTTGCAGAAAACTGCTCCTCCGGTATGCCCATTCCATCACTTCGCCTTTGGCTGCATGTGAATCTTCAGGTGCTTATATTTGCTGAAAAGAAAGACGACGTGGACAAAATTTTGGAATATCTCCTTTTGAAAGGCGTACAGGCTGCATCCATACACGGAGGCAGAAGTAGGCATCCGTTTTAATCGACTACACGATTATATTTTTTCCAAAACCGTTCTGCAGATCAGGAAGAGCGTTTAGCCGCTCTCGCCGAGTTCCAGTCCGGCGAGAAGGACGTTCTGGTCGCCACAGACGTAGCCTCGAAGGGGCTTGACTTTCCGGCTATTAAGCACGTGATAAACTACGACATGCCCGAAGACATCGAGAACTACGGTACTTTGCAGCGTACGCCTTCGACTGTTGTATTTGTTTCGTCATTTCAGTGCATAGGATTGGGCGGACGGGACGCCATCACAAGAAGGGGCGAGCAACGACTTTCATTAATCGGGCTTGCGGTGCGTATTCCCTTTTTTTAATTTGCATATTACGCTAAACCGTTGCCTCCTGTTGTAGACGTATCAGTTTTGCTGGATCTGAAGCATCTGCTATTCGAGGCAAAGCAGGAAGTTCCACCGTTTTTGATGTCTTTGCAAGCGGAAAGCGAAAAGTATCTGGACATTGGAGGTGGGCGTAAGTACCGCCTTTCTCATTGTTTTAAACTGCTTGTTTTAAGAAGACCGCGGTTGTACCTATTGCGGCGGTTTGGGTCATCGAATAACCGATTGCCCCAAGCTTGAATCGTTGCAGAGCAAAAGGCTGCAAATGATGAGCAGAAAGGACTATTTGGCATCCAATACCGCCGACTGGTAGCGCTTTTCCAAGTCAATACGTTTCGTATTCCCGAAACTGCTGTACATTGTAAATACCTGTATAAATTGAGTCTCAGAGGGCCAACATTCGCGAATAGTTGTCTTTGGCAGTAAAAGTTTGAACTGGCACTTCCCATGTTTTCTTTTTCACCTTCTCTCGATCTCTGAGTTTGTACCGTCGTGATGGTCGGGTCGTTGTCGCATTCATACATTGCTTGTGCACAGACATGGAAGTGGAAGACGTTTCATCGTTATCGAATCAGGAATTGCGCCGGAAATTGATTGAGCATGGCTTCAATCCTGGGCCTGTAGTTTCGACCACTCGCGTGGTGTACGAGGAAAAATTGAAGTCCGCACTGCTCGAAAAGTTCAACCAGAACAGACGAACACCCGTTATGGTCACCAGGAAGTCGGCAAGGAAACGTACCCCCGTGGAACCGTTGTCGGCAGATCGTAAAATTTTACCTCCACCTCGCATGGCCCCTTTGGACATTGAATCCGACGAAGAGACCGAGGAAGAACTGTTCGAAGGGGAGGAAAGCTTCCGTGCCGTTTCCGACTCTGAAACTGAGTCCCAACGTGCTTCGCCGGTTAGGTACGCGTAGTTGTAAATTTCTAACGTCTTCAACAGGCACAATGTTTTACGCTCTGCGAAAGACACTTGAAGCAGCACATTGTTTTAGCGAAATGTTCAAGCCAGCCTCGGAGCGCAGAAGTACACCGTATCCAAGTCCTTCCGTATTCAGTGACTATAGATCCCCAAAGACACCGACAATGGATGCCGCCTACGAGCGACTTCCCATCAAGAAAATTTACAGCTATGCCGAAGAGGTGCCTAAGCGTGAAAGCAGACTCATGAAGTGGGCAGCGCGAGGCAGCTTATTCGCTTTGGGTTGCATGTTCCTCTACATGCTGCTGCAACGTTTAAGTGATCTGTCGCTGTGAAATTAATCTGAATCATGTTGTTCATTGTCCAAAGATTGGAGGTGGACTGTGTATGGTCGAAGTTCAGTTACCTGTTTTTTTAACTGCAGTTTCAACGAATTTATCTGATTTGTCTTAATTATTCCATCCACGTTTCTTCTATGCAGTATTATTGTTTTTGAAGAGGTTGTATGTTTCTTCATACTTTGTACCGACGTTTTCAGGGTTTTACTGCTTCACCGACGAATAGTAAATCAGCATATTATTAAGCCTTAAAGCAGTAGCGAAGCTTTTCGTCAAATGTCAATCGATAGTCCGAATCGTATTGTTATTTAGGGAGCTAATAGTTGGAATTTTGGTCAGCCTTGTTGAGCCGTATGCAAATTTTTTTGCCTGAACCTCTATATAATCAGTATTCATATTGGGTTTGATTTTTGAAATTGTGTTATAGCCGAGCAGTTTAAGAAAAATTTGGTTGACTAAAAGAGATCCCATTTTCGAGCGATGGACTTTCGTTCTTCATTGCTGTTTCAGATTTCCAAAAGCCTTCTTTGAGAGCGATCCGTTTTGTCCATTTGATGGATGAGCTTTTCTGCTAGCTTGAAAAGTAATTATGCAGAATCGTACGTGAATGGAGCTCATTACTTATACTTGATGTTGACTAACTGTTTTTAAAAAGTAAGCCTGTTCAAAGCTTCCCTGTTTGGCAGTAGTTAAGTAATCCAATTTTTCGAACCAAGTTACAGTTTTTCGAGTCGCCCTCGCTCTTAAGGTTTTTGCGTATTTTCGAGTAAAGTTGTTGCGGTTTCGTAATTCAGCTGATTTCGTTAAGGGGCTATTTGACAGCTGATGTAAATAAACGAACGAGTTGTATTGTCTTTTTTTGAAAAGAGTCTTTGATTTTAGTTTTTCCTTTTGGTCGCATCAACAAAACACCGTTTTCCTTTATGCTATATTTTCATTGAGGCATGTTATTTGCTGCACAACGAAATTTGTTTGGCTGCCAATCGACCAATGGAGATTGGTCCATTTCAATAGAAGCAATATTTCGTCTGCGCAAGCCTTCATAAACAGTTTTTTCCAAGCGGACGTCGGCTTCAGCCAGTGTTTCCCAACCTTTTTGGAGCCAGGGCCCCCTTTCGCGACCTTCAACTTGCCGGGGCCCCCCGTCATTCTCCCCAACGTAATTCTCCTGCTTCTGTTATCCTCAGGTGCGCCTACTGTGGTTACGTTGTTGTGAATTTGTACAAGTAGTTCAACACCTGAAACAGCCTGCAGAATGTAGAATCGACTTCGCTGCCTACCTTAAATGCCAAAGCAAAAACAGTTAAGCCGGGCCGTCATTAAAAACTTTGTTAACCTGAACACTGAATTTCTCTTCTACACTACAGCGAAATGGCTAGTAAGGAAGCAGGCTGCCGTATACGGCTAAAGCTCCTTAACGATATTCGAAGCGGTTAATGCCTTTAATTCTTTAGTTGGCACCGAAAGCGTTCTTTTCGTATTGCTGGACTTAAGCCGGCTTATTGCAGATCAGGGAGGCTTCAGAGTACAAACGCCGCACTGGGTTTCCTCTTTCTCAATTTTTTGGGCTGTTAGCAATGGTAGCGCAATATGTAAGTCAGGCTGCGATGCTGTTCTCAGGGCTACGCAACACTGAATCTAAATTCAATATTTTCTCGGACTCAAGACGACAGTCGCTTGATCTTGCCTCCGTTCGACGACTGGGTATGGTGGAGTGCTACTAACTTATCCACGTCCGGTTCGATAGTCGTCAGGAGTAATCTCAGGTCGCCTCGCCTCACTATCTTGAACGGCAGGATCGCTCTCGTTCTGCGGCACCGACTACAAGGGACTCCCTGAAACCCCCTAATCTCCCAGGGACCCCCTAAATCCCCAATCTTCCCAGGGCCCCCTTCAAGTTTTCCAAGGCCCCCAAGGGGTCCCTGGGGCCCCCGTTGGGAATCACTGGCTTCAGGAGTCCAAGGCGACTTGTAGCACACTTTGATGATGTTTGTACTTTTGATTGAGACCGTTAAGCTGTCGAATGCTTCTTCTTTTATTTTTATTAATACCTTCTTTATACTCAATGGCATTCGGTTCGTTTATCAAGTCTTCAAGCGGCTCTTTCCTTATGAGAAAGTAGGTCTCGTACGGTTTGACCTCTTGTTTCAAATTTGTTTTGATAGACGATTATTTCTATTTTCCCTTTAATTGATTATCGTCACGGAAAGTGTATACGACATTAAGGGCCCATTGAGTCGCCGAGTTCACTGAGCATAGGTTCATGTGCAGCGGCGTTGTTTTGTCGTTGTACAATGGCCGTTAATGTGCACTTTGTTTTGAAGTGATTAGTGCTTCCTTATACAGGCTGTATGTGAGCATGGAACGCGTTCAAGTTCAGTTCTCTGTCCCTTTGTTCGCCGGATAAATGTGTTCGTCAGGCAGTACCCTGCAGGAAAGTTAATGTGAAGACGATCTAGCGTAGAGGAAACAATTTATGGAAGCGTTGATCGTGAGCGCACGACATGTTCTGACAAGTAAAGTGAAAGATGTAAGAAAGTGAATTTATTTACGAAACTGATTAAGCATTTGCTAAGCACCATTCTGAACATGCTTTTCGCTGTCATGCGCTTATTTTCATGCTCACTTTTAAATCTCATTAATTTTGCTTTTGTGACGTAAGCACAATCTGAAAGCCCCGAGTCTGTCGGGAATAAATCCTTATGACGTCACTTCTTTTCCAGGCAAACTGTTTATACCAGATTGCGTGCTCTTCAAGCTGGCAGGTTGATTGTTTGTTTATATCCGCTTACGTTGTTAACAAGTTAATACTGCCCATTCGATTAACTTGAATTTATTATCCAGAATTGAATTAGAGCTGCCTACATTCCTTTGCCTTGTACATCTCCCGTTGCTCTTTCGAAAATTAGGCTATGAGATCTGTGAAACAAACCGTCTTTCGTCTTCTGCGTATAACATTTCGAATGTTGCATCTGTTTGGTAGATGCTTACTAAACGAGTAGCTTTATAAGAAATCTGCTTATCAGATGATTCTTTAGGGAAATATAATCCCGTCGTTAGCGTCTTTGACGAATCTTACCAAAGATACTGATGACAGGATTTAATTTCTCAGAAAGTTCGTTCAATCAGTAGGTTTCCATCAAAGCGTTTTTGGAAGTTCTACGAAGCCATTGCGAAAACCTACGTTTTCAAACACGTGTGCGCTTGTAAGCGTTAAAAAGAAACATATGGTTTTTTAAATGCTGTGCAAAGGGAATAACACATTCCAAGTTAAGCAAGATCGTATGGAATTTTGTGCGTCTTATTATTTGAAATACGGTTATTAAGTTTACGATAATTTTGAAAACATTTATGGTCCTCAGGTTCCGCTCTTTTCAGTTAACGTTAATAGAATGACTTCGCTTCTTGTTTGAGATTTTGGATTACATTTTCCGACGCGCAAATTTCAAAACCCATTTTTGGAATTTCCCTGTTCTGCAGGACGGAAATGACGCTTTTCTGGCAATGAAAATTTGTGTAGGATTTTTGAGTATTTGAATATTTGAATTACGGTGACAAGGTTCGCGACAATTTTTAAAAATTTATGATTCTCAGGTTCTACCCACTTCAGTTAATATTAATAAAATGATTTCGCAGCCATTCTACAAAGGAAGAACAAGGGGTCCTTACGCTTTGGATAAAATTTTCCGACGTGTCGATTTCAAAAATCATTTTTAAAATTTCCCTGAAAGTTTGGGCGCCTTTCTCGAAAGTGCTCGCTGCAGGCTAAATTAATTTTAATCATCTCATCGCGGCTTCCAAGTTATTAATGCTTTCAGTCTAATTAAGAGGGCGCATTTTCATGCTAAAGCTAGTCAACTTCCATCTTCATTAGAATACGCAGCTTTTCCATGTTTGCTGAAACACTTCGTCAAAACTAGGCAGAAATTCCTGAGCGAATTTTCTTCTCGTTTTCGGAAATTATCACTATTGACAGTTGTTGATCGCGTAGGCATCAAACGGTTAGCAGTGATGAGCTTTTCTGCTTTGTCTACCTGTTTTACTCTCATGCTGTGCTGAGGCTGACTTTTTAAAATAACAATGTACTCATTTGAACTTTCAGCGTATGTTACCTTCAAATAATTGTTCTTTTAGATATTTCGCTATCGTCGCTACTCTGTGCATATGTAATAGGAGATGCTTTCGCCCCTTTGCAGCATGCAATTATGGCAACATTCCCGCGCGGGAATGACCTTTACAGTTGATCAGTAATGGTGATACACTCGGAAAGGGTCTATTTCATTTTGACACTAAGTTTCTTGGAGAAATGAGTTACGTAGTTTGCTACTCCTAAAGTACGCTGGGGCAATAAAAGTCGGCAATGAGTTGATCATTGCTTGAATGCCCAGTTACGCCGTAACAGCAGCTCAATATGGGCATACGTTTTCATGAGGTCTGAATTTTTAGTAGATGTATCTTGCATTACATTTTATTTTTAGAATACTAATATGCCCTAGCTTTGCCTCACTTTTATTAAGGCGCTAGTAGGATGGTTTAATTTACGGTATTAAAAATTCATTAAATTACTACTCCTACGCGCGACTATTCACTGCCCTCTGCGTTGCTATGGAGTCGGCGGCAATGTTCTTGTGTTCGGTTCGTCAGCTATGAATATTTACCTTCCTTTCTAAAGTCACCAGTGAAATCCGTG
Organism: Trichuris trichiura; assembly: GCA_037903355.1. NCBI lineage: Eukaryota > Metazoa > Nematoda > Enoplea > Trichinellida > Trichuridae > Trichuris > Trichuris trichiura. The sequence continues at coordinate 910,630 of JBAJFE010000061.1, read as the reverse complement.
CTTCCAACATTCTGATGATACCATAGGGCGTTTTATCGTTTATCGATTCGTTCTTCAAGATGAATAATGGGCTGAGGAATGAAAAAGAGGCCTTAATTTCAAAGAGACAAACCTTGCCATACTTGGCGACTAGTGCCTGTTGGCGGTTGTTTCTTTTCTTGCTTTATTCCCAGCAGTATGATGATTGTTTGAAGAAACTCGTTTCCTTCATTTCTACTACCAAATCAGTCAATACACGTTCATACACTCCTTTCTCAGTCACGTACGCGAGGCGACGATATCGTAAAAATGATCGAATCAAGCTTTATCGAAGTAGTGTGAATTGGCGGTACCAACTTCGGGTATGTTAAGCATTTTTTCTTGAATTTTTTTTGCTGATGAGAATCCGTTAATCCTGCTTGCCGTGCAACGATTTTTTTGCCCGCGCGACTTTAGATTTTATCTGCGTTACGAGTTTTCCTTCGTAGCCATTGCAACGTTAGCGATGCTAAGTTTGGTAATTACTCGCTGCCCTTTCCGACAAGCGTCGCAATCCTGATAAATGCGACCGTCAATTTTTTGCCGCGAAAAGTCGTGGTTTCTGACGCGTTGACATAGGTTCCAACTTGCTTGTCACTTTTGTTATCTTTGAAAAAACAACAGAATCTCGTAAGTTGTGTTTTTATTTAATTGAAATTCTCCAAAAGCAAAACTACTTTCTCTTTTGAAATTCTGCCGCCGTAATTCTTGGCAAAATCTATTAATGGTTGCATAGGCCCGGCTGAGGCAAGTTCAAATGTCAAACGGCTTCAAAATATGAATTTTGCGATGAGTAGACTCGCTTCTCTACTCTGCCTTGACGAGCGCTCCTAGAGCTTTTCTTAGCACTCCGCCATGTGAAGATAATGCTTTTTCCCTTCGTTTAGTTCTCTCCAATCGTTGTATGCCCTGAAGGCTTCGTTTTTCAACAATGTTTTTGTTTGGTCGACAGCGGCGGTCCATTTTAATAAGCCTGACAATCAAAGGATGCATGGGTAGCAACTAGGGAAAAAAACAAAAGTTTACTCGCAACGTGAAGCGTTCGCAGCGTTCGCAGCATAATAGTTATGAATAGCTTCAGGCCATACGTTGTTTTCCGACTTTTCTTTTGCCTAAGTTAATTGCCTGAGAAACTACGGCGGAAGCGAACGGATGTTTTCTGAAAATGTACAAAACGCTAACCGGAGTAGGAAATGGGAAATCAAAAACATCTTAGCAGTGCTCAGTTCCATTTCCACTGGGCGTTACGCTGCGCATATTAAAAACTCTAAGGAATTATGACATCATTTGAATTATTCTAAATGAGTGCCTGTTTCGCTGCCTCTCGTTTCGATTTTCATTGAGTAGCATTAAGGGGCTTGCAACAATGATAATTTTTGGCGCTTGTTTTTAAGTTACGGTTGCGTACTGATTTTTCAAAATTCTCGCTTTCAATGTTCCTCAAATTCACTTGCTCGAATTGTTGGCTGCAAAAACGTCGTTGCTACCTTGACTGAGAAAATCGAACCAATCAGGTAGATATCACGTGATTACGGAAAATGCTCTCTTCGTAATTAGTTTTCTCGAACTTCCGCCTCGCTTAAACTGATGGGCGTTTACGAAATTGACTTAAGCGTCTTTCTTGTTGCCAACAGTTGTTGAAACCATTAGCCATTGTGCCTATGAAGCACAGTGAAAAGAAACATTGATTGGAATGGTTTATGTTTTTGTAAGTCACGAATAGCCCACGTAAGAAAAACTTGCTGACATCACTGGCCGGTGACAGATAAAAGGAAATGTCAGGCATGACGCAGTCTTGGCGCAGACTATTCAATCGTTCTCAATGGCATTGCATTGAGGCAAAAGACATAAAGAACTTTACCATAGCTTACGTGCGGGTTGGACCACCCATTTTTGGGCAGCTGCCGTTGCGTCACGTTATGAAGTGCCAATGGGTGTACGTACTTTAAAAGTCACGTACAGCTCTCTCTGTTGTGATGAGGTTAAGGCTTCGAGAATGCTAAGCACTTAGGCATCGTTTCTGCGTATATATTGCAACCACTTGGGGCTCTTTCATTTTGAATTAAAGAAGCTAAGCATACATTAATCAAATGAGGTGTTACCGATGCACTGAATCTAAGCTTATTAATACTATCCATGAAAGTTCGTAAGTCCACGCCTTTATACTGCCCGCGTGCAGAATGAGCTTGAAAACGAAGTCCCCCTTGGTATATCTTGCGTTGAGGACGGGAACAGAGGTTTTCCGAAACTTCACCCGATGAAAAATTTTCACAGGTCGAATTTCCGTAATTACATTACGCACTTAGATAAGATAAAAATGACTGAGTGCTAATACGTGTTCTTTAATTACTTTGCGGTCTGTTATGTTCACAAGTTTTGCCTATCGTTAGCCTCAGGCTTTGAAACGAGCCCAGATTTTGTTATATTCATTCGTTGTTAACGTTATTGCGGTATATTTTTTTTTGTCAAACTGCTGAATGGACTAAAATGTTTATCACGCGAAGCTTGTCATGGTGCCGATTCATTTCGATCAAAAGTTGGAGAACTTCACAGTACTTATGGAGAGCGTGAGCGAGTTTCAAAATTTCTTTCCCCGCTGCCGCAACGGCACGTCAAAGTGAAGCCACTCCGTTTCGTTTTTAAGATTACGTTTGAAAATTTTCCGTCTTCGTAAAGCTGATAGAATGCGATAAGGGATTTCGTTTAAAATTTGTCATCGATTTAAAAATCTCCATGGACTTGGCGGAATGAGCGATCTGCCAGCTTATGATAATGAACTACGGTTGCTCCACCTGATTATCAACAAATTCAAAAGGCAAAATTTTCAGCGAGCTACACATTTCGTACGGCGTTGCTGCGGAATCGATTTTTTTCACCTAATACAAATCTGACTGCACCTCACACTTCTATGCGCCCATTTGAAAATAATGTCTCAAGTGCAGGAAAAAATACGCAAAGAATTTGAGTTTTGAAATTTTCTTCTTTCCATTATTTCCATGCATTGAATGTAGAGCAGAATACGACCGTTGGTGTCATTGAAACTTTAGTCGCGTGCAGAAATGGCAGAGGCTAAGATCAGCGAACTACAACTGGTGAGCTTAAATAACCATGGCATTTCTTGTAGACGTTGCTGTTGATTTTGCATTAACGATCCGCTTAAATGTGTAGTTATTGCATTAGGCAAACGTTTGCCTCGGAAGGGAAACCGCCCTCACTATTAGGCGCTGTCTCGATGGCGTTTCAATTTTCTCAAACCTGCGCAAAATGAAAATCAAACACTCCGCTTAAGCTCTTTAGCCATGTTTGAGCCTCGCGTGACTTTGGTACGGTAGAAAATTGGAGCTTAATTAGTCTGCTCCTTGGGAAACCCCTTCTCGGTGCCCAGTTGTTTGCTCAAATAGCCAAGTCTAGTATGGCATGCTTTTTGATTGAAACAAAGCAAACAATCCTGTTATAGCCTGTCGACTCGACACAACGCGCGTTTCATTGATGTCCGGCGTATAAAGCGTAGCCTTAGTTTTGGGTTTTTCAAAAACTTTGCCATTCCTCATCAGCGCTTGAAACTTCGATCGATGAACAAAGCCATGCAAGGAACGCTCTTTGGAGCGGTGGTTCGTGGTCAATTTTTTCGTCGCTAATTCCATTCTTTGCTCTGGAATCCATGACAGCAGTATGGATTGAACGGTTTTAAGAAGCGCAACTTGCCAACTTTGTATCCTTAGCAGCGAGGCGCAGGCCGTTCGTCCATCGATCAGTCGGTCACTGCGATTTGCCGCTTTTCCAAAAGGGGAAACTATTTTAAGGCGGAATTGGCTTTAATAAGTCAAAGCTGTGTCACTGAGGTTAGACTTTGGGTGCCGTCTAGACTGGTCGAATTAGACGGTACCAATGTAGCTATGTTGTCGCCGTTCCAGGCTAGCCGCACTCGGTTGATGACTCGTTAAGAAATTTCGACTTCTCATCAATGGAAATGTCGAAAATTATTACCGCGCAAAGTTGCTAACTGGACCATCTTGTGTCAACGGCGGTCCCTCTAGCGACCCACTGAATTATACGTCATCTTGTCGAAACGAAAACTAATGCCACTCAGTCGTTCAAGTTTGTTTTCTGCTTTCAGCTGAGCAGTCTCAGGTTGTGAGCCAATTTTGAAAGAGGAATCGACTGGGCATTATCCCTGAACTCCAACACTTTTTTATTCCATCGTCCAAGTTGCGCATGAGCTGGTAAGTTATCCCGTTTTTTAAATATGCAGCTTTTACGAGCTTCTGCGGGATCCAGTTCCATGTTGGAGAACTGATGAGCTGCCGTGTTTTTATTAGAATATCACATTTGCCAAGGCTTAGGTGATGTATTGCTTTCCTATACGAGCCGTTTTATTGCTATTAAGCTTTCACGAATTATGCAAAATTTTATTTGCTACAAGATCGCAATGCATGTTAATTTTTAATTGAATTATTATACGCTGTCCAGTGTGGCGCGGTTCAGCGAGCAAAGTTGGCCGAAGAGGACTCACATTAATGCACTTCCGCCTCTTTAAGTAGGTGTCAGCCTTGCGCGACGAACTTCACTTTGGCTTGTTGAAGCTCCACGTCCCAAGGGCGTTGCCATTTTACAATTCTTGCAATTGAACCTTGTTAGATCTAACTTCGTGTATCTGGCGTTCCTACTAATCGTGCTGGTTACCTGTTTGGGGCGCTATATATATGGTATTCACGGTAGGGAGCTGATCACCTTTATCAGTGGAAAATATGAGCCACCTCCGATGTGCTTATCCTTCTCATTAAGACGGATGACTAATTCTGTGTCACTCCACAGATTGCGTAGTTTAATTCCTTATTTTACAGCTACCGTAAGGTTCTGATGCAATGCTTGTAGGCGTGTTATTTTACATCAAGCTTTGAAAAGTTTTGGTGAAAGAAATGATGAGATTTACTGTCTATTGAAGAGACGACTTACGGCTTAAAACATTTGGTAGAGATAAGCTGACCGACAACCTACACATTACTTATCGGTTCGCGAAATCATATAGCTATAATAAGAATGACTGACGTGTACATTAACATGATATGTATGATTTAGCAAATTATTAATTCTAATGGGTACGCGGAGTTTCATAGGGAAGTATGCACGTAAGCAGTGTTTCTTAAGTACGCAATTTATTCGTCATCATTAAGCTATGTACATATTGTGAGATCGTCTTTTCAATTGAAAAATTGTTGCTGTCAGAGATAGTTCAACTACGGAAACTTTGTTAAGAATTTTAGCTGAGTGCGTTTGTTCAACGATAGACTTGGCATGAAGTACACCTGTTTGTCTTTATTAAATCAGTTGCAAAACTAATGATTGGATACATTCTTAGCGGATAGTCATTGGCCAAAGATTGATTTTTTGCCCACAGCATTTAGACTTGTAGAAAATTTGTTACTTGCCCAGTGGTTGGCCTTCGGAAATTTTGCCCGGCGGGAGCCCTTTTCCATCAAGCATGCTGAGGCAAGTTAATCGGAACAAATTGACAAATCAACGGGAAAATGGATATATATTCCTTTCAGCATAAAACGTTTAGCCGCCGTCAATCCAAAGTCGCTGTGACAGACGGCCTTCCTTGTAAGGAAATGTGATTCATACTCATGCTATGCCATGTAATCTCAAGGCGCATTTTCTCAGTCTCGCGATTCTGAATCAACTTAAAAGCATAGATAACAACTGAAATGTACTGTCTATTTGACTAATGGATGAAACTGACTTTGCAGCATCATTGTATCATTGTCAAACTTTGAGGGTCAGTTATTAATATATTCACTGTTGCGCTGTGCTTCTTCAAGCCAACCTTTTCATGCTTATCTAAAGAGAGCAAATTTAAAACATGGACATTGTACTCGTGTTATCTTGCCGCTCATAGCCGCCAGACAATTTAAATAGAGCTTATAGCTATTCGAAGCAATAACGCAAATAGCAATCGTACAGTTATTGCTATGAGTCCTCCTAACGGCGAGCATTTAGCAGTGACTCGATGGCTTCTCCACGACTAGACTGTGTCGTTCTTTCGGGCCCATTTAAAAAGTGTTCTATGTATATCGCCTCGTTTAGGTCAGATCATATATTATCCGAGGTTGCAATTCCATCTGAATGGCAAAAAGGTAAAAAATATTAGCAATTAATTCAGCGCGGTTTTTTGCTTTCTGCGTGAGTTGAAAACAAGTCTTCTCTATTCGAAACAATGACGTTTCTCTACCTAAATATACGCATTTGCGCAACTTTTGAATTTGCCGAAGGAGTCCTATGAACGTGCTAGCGTTGCGTAAAAGCTTGCATTTGGATCAGTGGAACAACTGTTGAATAATTAATGTCGCTAATTATCTTTTTTTTTTGAAGAAATTAAGAAATTTTTTTGAACGAAGAATTAGTTTCTACTTAACAGGAGAGTGCGACTCAGCGAAGCTAGCTGAATTGTTTTGAACATTGGAAGTAATTAAAATGAATTGATGCGCCGTGAGGCCCATTTCCGTCAAGTCCGTTTATGGTTATGCGTGAAAAGATTTTTCTTTTGACAGACATGCATAATCAATACTCTGATTACTTGGTACTTTTTTTACACATTTCGAATGCAGTTAATGCCAGGTCATATTGATATAGTTATCAAAGTTATGAGTGCACTGTTAGAGCCCTCATTTTGCATGATGTTATTCCGATTGATTTTCCCCGAAGTATGAATGACAGTTGCGTTTTTTGCGCTTATTATTCTCTGACGCTTGACAGGCTTTAGTATTAACTTTAAAGATTCAAGCTATTAGGAGTTTTGCTGGTATTATTTGTTATATGCCCCGCTGTCATACTGTAACTTGGAAGCTATCTTGTTCCGGCTTTCCTAAGTCTAAGCCAAAACACAAAGCTTACATTTTGATCAAAGTATAAGTAAGGACCACAACAGGATAGTCAGCATGCTCGTCGGTAAAGGCAGAATAGGTCTACTGCATACCTAACAGAAAGGAACCTGCATTTCTCAGATGGTGGAGCGCATAATCAACAAGACTTGTTTTCTCTGTTCATTTGAACGTGTACTTCGTCGTAGCATTCATGAACCAGCAGAAGCAGCAGTTTTATCTGCACTGCAATTTAGGAAGTGGTTGTAAAAGCCGAAAATTAAAGATGATTAGTTTGAGCACTCAGACTGAAACGTTAACTGTCAATGAGAAGTGACCGCGTTGCTTTGAGCGAAATGTTTTTAAGCTTTTTCGCATATTATTGAAGCCATATGCTAGTGAACTGATGAAGAGTAAACCGTTTAAATCATAAGTTAACCTTATTGGAAGCATACTTCAGCTAATTTTAGTTTTGATAGTGTTTTCTAAACTACTGCTGGAAAGTCATTTGGCTTTTCTTCTACTGGAATCTGCTGGCAGCCAATTCAGTTTTCTCAGTCCTCTGCGTTAATGAACTTCAACAGTAACTGCTTCGTCAAGCCTGCTAGTAGGAGAGCATTGAAAATACCACATTATTTGGACTTCCGTCGTTAATCCGTTATGCAAATTGAAGTACTCGCAGAGGAGATTCACGCAAACGTTTTAATAAATGAGTTAGTTGGAGAGGTAGTCTTGCAGGAAGCATTTTTCAAACCAACCTGAACATCAAACTTACTGTAAAAGTAAATTTAAGTTTTACTAGAGTCCTCCTGAATGTAGGTTGGTTTCTTGCTCAAAAGAAAAGGCAAAATAGAAATAAAAAAACTGAGCTGCCGTTTCGCCGGCATAATTTCTTAACACTGAATGAATTAGAAAAATCTTTTCTTGTCCCAGACAAGGTCCACATTGGCCTCTGATTATTTGTTCTCTTTTTATAATCTGTTCCAAAGGTTAAGGGATCAAATATGCTGAAGTCAGTTTAGAAAAAAAACAGTGAAAAATACCCGGATTCAAAAGTTCAGCTTGTTTCAAAAAAAAGTTGAATGTCGAACTAAGAGAAAGGACTGTTGAAAAAATGTCATGCTTACAGGATCTGCGTATTCCGACTTTTGAAACATCGATTCACGGGCAGTCTTTCACATTTTCATTTTCCTGTTTTAACACGACCTGCTCTTCGTTGAATGGATATGTTTTTACTGGTCCTATGGTAAAAGAATCGTTTTGTGAGTGTTACGAAAAATGAGATTACAAATATCATTGATAGATAATAATACTAATTTTGTCAAATTTATTGTTTCCTTCAAGGCTGCTAGAGTTCAGGAAGTAATAAATAACTTTGAAACATTCCCCTGACAGTATGAAAGTATGCGAGTACGACTGAGATTTAAACGTAAAGAGAGCTCAAGCGCCATGGTTTTTTCAGAATTTTTTGCAAAATTTGACGCCGTTGTAAATAGTTTTTGCCGTTGCAAATTAACAAATAACTACTGTATGGCCTATTAAGAGCGTGGTCGTTTAAGTTTTTGTTATTAGTGTCAAACCCTTCGAAATCTGAAAACTGGACCTGCGGTAACGGGATACAGTTTGTTAACGCACAAACAATTTAGCTATTCCATCTGCATATATCAGTAAACGAACGGAAGTTTTGGAATTCAGCTGCTTTCATCATCAGCGGTGATATGCTAAGGTACAAAAGCCTCTGATGGAACCAAGTGAGTTTTAAAAGGCCCATCCGTTTGTTGATGAATGCAACAGGAAGAGTAATACCGCTTTTGGCTACCCTCGCAAAACTATTATTATGTTAGCTGTACAGCTCAGACAGGCTCAGACTGTCTCCTTCCTTTGGTGCATCGCCATTATTTAACTCCTAAGTTACTCAAAAAGCTTCAGCTCAGTAAAATGGCATCGTTACTTGGCGTAAACGCGTTAGGCAGTAGATAAATACTGAGATGCGCATTAAACATGGTTATAATTATTTTATATTTTTAAGACTTTTTCTTCTGGCTTCAGGAAACAGTTTTGCTTTGGGTGCGTTCTATTAATATCGTTTTCACATATATTGCAAAAGTATGTGCGCAGCCGGCTGTTTGCCTTCTCAAGTTCAGAATTAGCAAAGTTATTTTCAGACTAGCTAAGGCAGATAGGCAAGCAGCCTCAAATCAGGCATGCGTCACTGCTCGCTCTTTACCGAACGCTGTTGGTGCATGAGAACGTTGCGCGATGTATATATTAGTTTTCGCACAGATCTATGCCTAATTCACCAAACTGTTATAAACAAAAGCGATTAATACCTACCAAGTCAACAGGGGCATTTCGGCATGGTTGGTTGAGCAGAAACAAACAGAGCCAATTGCTTGCAGTTTAAACAATGCGCAGTTGCATCAGGTAATCAACAACCTGCGCGAAAGTGATGTTGCGCAATTAAAAAAAGTGATTATGTTATTGACTGAAAACCTTTTGGGCTGCACAGAACGCCTGAGCCGTTTGGTCATGCTTCATTAGACTGTCACCCAATGTTAGTTCGATAATATCTGATTGCTTAGCTTCTTTCCATTAGCGATACTGGTTGAATACAGGTCAGGTAATAGGTTACCCTAAGCAATCCTTTTGTGCTGTCGCAGTGCTTTAGCAAGGTGGAGTTGGAGCTTTCGTTCTTGTCAAAATTATGTAAAATTGAAAATCCGAAACAGCAACATTTTTACAGAAGCGTTTACCTTGATTTAATTTTGCTTTTGGTTTAGCAGCGGGACTCATCCAGCGTCCATATGTTCTGGCCACTCTTCAACCGTGAGATACATCCTTCAGTGGATCGAACATGAGAAAAGAGTAACTGCTGATCACTGGAAAAAATTACCCCCATTTGCCAGTAGTATTGCACTCCAGTGCGTATGCTGTAATTCAGAAAGTTCCAATTCTTTACGCATGGAAAATACGAAGCACAAAAACTGCCATATATTTCCTTCTTTGGCCAACGTTGATTGTTTCCAGTTACTCAGTTGGAAAGTGAAGCCTGTTTGAGCAGGTAATATTCATTTAAAATTACTGCCCGATGGATTGCTGGACCATTGCTGCTTTGTTCTTCCTGTCGATCGTGTGCCTTTGTGCCATCCTTGGAAATGCGCTGATTATATTGTCAGTTCTCTTTTACCGAGGCATGCAAAGTACAGCAAATCTCCTGTTGAGCTCATTGGCCACAGCTGACTTTTTAATAGCCGTTGTGCTCATGCCAGTAGCGCTGCTAGATTTCGCCTACGATCATCGGTGGCAGTTTGATTATTTAACCTGTCGTCTTTGGACGTCTGTCCATGTTATGCTGTGTACAGCTTCCATTCTGAACCTCTGCGTCATTGGATTCGACCGCTATTTTGCCATAACATCGCCGCTGCGCTACAAACGAATGCAAACGAAGCGTCTGAGCTGTATAATTCTGCTGTTTACATGGATTGTCTCCTTCGTCATATGTAGCCTTCAGTGGATTGTACCTGCGTGGCGTACACCGGTATGGTTCGCTACGTGCATTTATCCGCCCATGCTTTCCTATCGCATCTGTTCAGCGCTTGGGTCATTTTATATTCCATTAATTTTGATGCTGTTTGTTTATTTGAAAATACTCAAGGTCATACAATGCCGCTTAAAGCTGATTGGTCATTTGACCGCTAACGAGAAGTCACTTGACTCATTTGCGTCTCTCCGATATGGTGAAGATGCAAGCGACTATTCTACAATTCTGGATTTCAGTGTCCAATCTTCAGAACGACAGCACAGCAACGGCCAACGTCGTTCCTCTGAGCAACTGAGGAAAACGTCAAGCTGTCCTGTGCTTTTTTCGATTTTATCATTTTTCAACTGGACAAGTTCGATGAGTGAACTTCTGACGCCGCGTAATAACAGGAGTCGGAGGAGCAGTGGCGCTAAACCGAAGAGTAGGGCGCAAAGATCGCTTTCCGCGGTGGAGACTAATTCTGACTCACTAACCAAAGGATGCAAGTCAAATCGAAAGAAAAGGCTTTCATCAGCTTGCGTTCCTTCGTTATCAAAACGGACAAGTTCCACCACCGGTGAGGACCAGCACCAAAGGGCAAGATTCTCCTCCTATCCTACAATGGCAAAACACGACAGCATACCAAGGCGCCATTTATTCCCTGCGACATTGTTGGCCAAAGAGCGTAAAGCCATTATAACGATATGCATTGTTGTCAGCGGTTTTGTCATATGTTGGATGCCTTTTTATACTGCCCATTTAATTGAGCCGTTTTGCCATGGTCATTACTCGCACTACATGGTGGATTTTCCGGAAGCCAAAGCGGGATACAACAACAGGGATTTCTCTAAAGGAAGGGATGGAAGGCTTGACAGCTTTCCCAATATGGTCAGTATACGGAAGAAACTGACTTCTGCCTCTTGCTCAATACCGACCATTTTGACGGACCTATTTCTTTGGCTGGGTTATTTCAACTCCGTGCTGAACCCACTGATATACTCCTTTTGCAATCGAGACTTCCGCCGTTGTTTCAGGGAGATTTTGCTATGTCGGTGCAGAAGGAAGGGAAACAAATTGCGCGTTTCTATCAGGCGACTTCACCAGCCGCGGTGACTTCGTTTTTTGCCTAGTTTTACGGAATTAACTTGTACTTAACCTTCGACAGTTGTTTGTAACGTATGAGTTGTCGCAGACAATAAACATTACAAACTTTCTGCGTTGTTGACCTCGCTACACGTTGAAAAGTCAGAGCGCGGTTTGAAATGACAAATTAAAATCTAATACACCAATGTTTTTTCTAAGGTTGTTAAGTCTTTCAAAATAATGGCAACGTTTACTTTCAAGATACATACGAGGCAGCTGCCTCAGTCTTTTACGAAAAGCTAGGTTAGAGGCACTGTAAAACATTTTTGCAAGCAAGGAGACAATGAATAGTAAGGTTGAATATTTGACTATTGTAAAAAAGAATAAACCGTTCACAAGATGCATGCATGCTACAAGCGGCAAGGATTTATCTGCAGGCCAATTGGGCAAAGTACTTTTAAACATGATTTAAGCTCAAATATTACAAAATATAGATTTTCAAGCACACTATAAAGTGTACTTGATTTCTACAATTTAAACATTTTTTATTTTCCACGCTTCCGGCTGGTAAGGGCACAAACGGTTACACGGCTTTTATATCATTTTTTAAAATCACTTGTAACGATTTCTCGACTGTTGGCAAAAAGTAAAAGGTTTCACTCAGGAAGCTATTAGGATTTCCCTGGCTCCATCTTCAGCGCGAAGTATGGGTCATTGGGATGGATTTTATTCCCTTCAAGGCATTTTCGATGAAAATGGCGCCTGGAAGATCTGAAAACCGCAGACATTAGACCATTTTACATTTGCCAAAGGTCACTAAGCCATTTTGGGGTGCAAAAAAGTGAGATATTTTTTGAAATGTAAACATAAATTCGCCTTCCAAGATTGGCTTCGCTTCTTTAGCATTTTTGGGGGATATTTTTGAACAAAACGATTTTCTCTTCTCGAAAAAAGAATAGGAAAATGTAAATGAAAAGCCCACACCGCCTCCTCGTCGATTCGCAGGCCCCGTTCCTATACAATGCAAAACGCTTTCAGAAATGTTCCAGCGAGAAGTAAGCTTTTGCAAAAGCCGGCGGATTGGTTGACATGAGCAAGCGCGGATAGTTGCAGTGTGCTAGTTTATTTTACAAAACAAATTTGCTCAGCATGCTCAGATGACGTGCTAAGCTAAATTTTTTTCATTCTTTTTTAACAAAGCCATCTTTCGGTAATAATGAGCGTTGCAAGAGACTAATTTTCTCCCCAGCTCGTACAAAAATGAGTTAAGCACCTTGGCGGGATTCCGCAGCCAAACGGTTGATTACGACATTTTTAACCAATCAATTCTGCAGTCTATGGCACTACTTTTAATTATACAGGCTCTTAGCAGGTTGCAAACTTTTTACAATGCAGCTAAGTCGTAGTGACTATGCATCAATACCGATATAGTACGTCATTGCTCAACAGGCGTTCCGCGGACAGCTGAATGACTTTGAGGTTCAACAAATGCTTTTAAGCAGAACAATTGATAAAACGATCCAAGCAAAAAAGGCAGGCCAGAAAAAGTGGCTGTTGAACTGTCCCGTCAGCCTTTTCTTATGGAACGAATTAAAAGTAGCGACGTGACCATTCCGAGAAGCTGCAATGATTACTTTTACTTAAAGGCATTTTAAAAAATACATACCTGCAAGATTAAGTTTCCAACGGCTAAACCAATGTTCACACGGTATTTTTCATATAAAATGTCGCACACTTTGTCAAGACATCCCTGAAAGAGTTGCTTCGTCTATTGGCGGTATGAAGGAAAATTCAAACGCCGCAGAATTAGCACTAATAATTCTACCATGATTATGAAATTTAAAAAAATGAAAAGCCAAAACTACAATTGAATTATAAAAGATGAAAAATTCCTACCCCTGTATTTACGTAGAGGGCGTATGAGGTCAAAGGATTGTCATCAAAACTTGTGCCGCATGTACCCTTGTACTCAAGTAAACCGATTGGATTGCAACAAGTCAACGGCACTCGGCCAACTTCGACAGGACCTGTGCTGTTGCTACCGAACTGTTTGTTACCAAAATAAGTGGCAAGCCAATCGACATATGAATTGACACCACAACATTGCAGCTAAAATGATAACACTAATTATTTATGCTTCATAAGATCAAAGACCAAAGAAATCAAATATTTGGATAATTGGAATGCAAGATGTGCTAAAATTTAGACATATATAAGAATCTAACTTAGTTTGCTTCAAACAATCAAGTCGGCACAAAACGATGTATTAGCAATATAAATAATAAGTAAATTAGTAATGCACTAGTACAATAATAGTAGAATAGGTGAAATTTATTGAAAAAAATAATAGAAATGAAATAAAACTACAACAGTTAAGCTTAGCGTAACGTAAATGCCTTAAAAACTTTACGGTCAATATAGTACGTCATCTTATACCAACTTACATTTGCTTGAATGGAATCGAAATTGTTTGTGTACAAAAGATTGATCCCGTAATGAGCTGTCATAGTTTTGTTCATTGATTCACTCACGTAGTCGCGTACCTAAAGCGGAGAACGAATGCAACATTTTTCAATCGCAACTGATGGTCACGTATGGACATAAAAAAACAAATATTTTAAATGAGCAGAACAAGTTCGGCTTGGCGTCCTTGTTGCTGTTGTTGTTGTTGTCGTAGGAATTTTGGGAGCTTTCGTCAAACGCAGTGACTGTACAAAAAAGATGGACAAACCTGAGCTCGATGGACGGTGGCCAAAATGCTGGAAGCGAACTCGGCACTGCAGGAAATAACCAAACAGATAAAATACTAAAAGCAACTTTGTCAAAGTTGGTGGATTAGGCAGAAACGGCACGTACGATTGCCAGCAGCGCTACGGACGTTCGATAAGCACCCATCCATCCGGTAAATGCTGTTAAGGCAATGAAAGCTCCAACGCACAACAGCAGGTAAAAGGAGACGTATAAACTGTTTATGTTGTCATCAATTTCAGTCATGTTACGGGCAACATCGTGGTTGTACAATAGCCAAAGAGAAAGGCAGAACTGAGCTATTCCAGAAATCTAAAAGTAGAAAACCCGCTACAACTGCCAGTGTAACAAGGCAATAGGTAATTCCAAATAAAAAATCTGCAGCGCTACATCGAGTTAATCTCAAAAAACTTCTAATGATGTATTCTTGTTAGCGTGGGCTGTTTTGTCTATGTTTTATCCGTCCTTCACGTAAAAACTAAAGACTGCTTTTATGACCAATAAAAAACACTGAAAGCAATGCGCGTTATCACAAATTTCACTGCTTTTGCATGAAGCTGTCGACTTATATTGCCCTGCCGCAATTCCGAAAGTATTTATGCAAATATGAGAAAGAAAAGGCGCGCCGTACGCAGTTTGCTATCTCGATAGAATTTAACAGAAAATAAGCTTAAAAGACTTTGGAAAATACTCACCCATATGATGAAGCTTGTAGCGCACGTGCACAAACGCAACATCCTCTGTTTTGTTGACTCGTTCATTTTTCCTGGCTCTGCAATCAGTCAATCGGTGAGCAGTTGTGGTAAAGAAGATAAAACATCTCGTCATCATTTTTCGCGCTAAGAAGTACATACTCGCTTGGCGCATAAGGTTAACTTTCCTTGCTCAGATACTCAAAGAAGAAGTAGGCGAAAATAGTGCACATCAGCATACTAGCGTAATCCGGAAAATTGAGTCGCGAACTACACCTATAGGAAGATAGTAGATTTAGGCGACCTTCCACTAGGCTATTGGAATCGTAACACAATCTTTCGGAATCCAAGGCGGAATACTAAGAATGTTAAGGCTTTATTTATAACAGACTTACGAAACGAACGAAGGTAAACGCTCCTTATAAAGGATGTCGCTTCTACTAAGCAGTCCTACGTCACGACTTCGTGACAATAAGACTTGCTGTCATACGGCAGACAAATAGATGAGCTTTCAAGCAACGGGCTGCTAACGGCCATTTTAATGAAAAGAAGTTCTCCACAATTATTGCCTCAGCTTTTGCAGCCAAAAGGGAAAGCCATCGCCATTCGATGCGGGATTCGGAGAAGGTACGAAATAGGAAAACATTTTACAAAACTAATTTTAACGCACGAACAATGCGGCTGCTTTATGAAAGTCGTGATATGACTAATCGACCAATGAAGGTGCCTAAACGCTTTGGTATGCTTAAGTTGAACAAGAAACCGAATATGAACAAAAAAAGTACCGAAAGTTTGCTCTCTTCGTCCTTGTCGATATCGCCTATAACGAGCCATCATCGCGTTGAATCAAGAACGAAATAAAGTTCTCAACGATGGGCGCGCCGACCGAAATGGCAAACTTGCCTGCCACTTGTTTACTGGAACTAAGAACGTTGCTATCGCTTCGCCTATCGTGCGCTGCCCGTTGTCCCTGGTCGTTGCCGGTTCTATGCTACGCGGATGGAAAGTATGTCACTGCAGTGATGGGATTATTGACAAAGCGAGCCACCGAATCGTGCGAATCATCTACATTACGGTCCGAACGACCGACTTTACATGCTGAACAGACGGCTGAGGTAGATCTCATATCCAAAAAAGCTGACCTCAACGTCACGATGACCTTGCAATTGGAATGCTGCCTGAGTAGCCAACCTCACCGGATGCGCGGCATCGGAGTGCGTGCGAATTCGCTGCTGCTCCTTTCAACCATAGTTTACCAGACAGAGTTCACCGCAGCAACTGCGCTGACCAATAACCCTTTCTTTCACTTGGTCAATCGATAGCAAGTGGTATGGATAAACAAGTTTCGCTGAAGGACAAGTTCATTGGGTTAGCGACATTAGTTTTACTAAACTAAAGCCATGAGTGAAACAAGCAAAACAGCTTATACATGCTATGCTACATAATTGAGAAAGTAGATGATACCTATCAAAAGCGCATAGGATTAACTACCAAGTTTTGCAGCTCTCTCATGCCGCATTATGCAAAAGATCAAAAAAGACGTTTTGCTTAGAAAAAAGGTCCGCATTTGATTTGCATAACTGGTAAAACTTACTCTAAAGACTTGGCGGAGGTGCCAGTTTTGCAAAAAGCTGAACATCCCACTCCTAAAGCGATCAAAGCGACACGTATCGTACATGCCTGTTTACCATCAATTTGAGCACTTAACAATTGCTAGCGAATCATGACAACTGGAAGCTGTTAAATACGGCAGCGCGATCCTTTCTGCGCAGGATCAACATATCCCGTGAATTCACTACTGTGGTAGTTTTATTGATCTAGCCTACGAAATCTTTAAGAGGATTATCGCTTATTAAAGAGGGAACCCTTAAGCCAGGGAATTACTAATCTCAGCGAGCAACGTTAGAACATCTAAAAATCTGAAGCTGGAACTGCAATGGAGGACTACGAGTCTCTAAATGCGTTGTGTACGCGTGTTGACGAAACAAAAACAAAAGCAGATGAATACATGGTAGGCGAGTGAATGAATTACACACAAACCTGTCAACGAAAAACTGTCCCAAAGGCAGTAATGTAGACGACTTTTAAACTGTGTCCAACAAAGTCTCTGTTGTCCTCTTTAAGAAACTAAAAAAAGGGTAAATAACTTGCTGCCGCGATCACTAGCAATACAAGACAGCCTTAGGGAGAGTATTTTATTGAGCACCTCCCAAATCAAGCCGCACTTTGCGCAAGACTGTCGCTAATTAGGCTGTTAAACGAATACTGGTTTTATTTGGCAGAATAGGTAATGTCGCGTACATAGAAGTCTGCTGCGTATAGCGCCCAGCCAAGTATTAGTAATAGGAAAGCCAAGGACAAGGTATAATCTCTTACTTTCTTGTCTGCGGTACGTTCAGATTTCGTGTCTATTAACTAGTAAGAGAAAGCATGCTATTTATTTGCTTCAATGACTGCCCGAATAAAATCGGACACTTTGGGATGCCTACGATCTCCCGACCGAGAATACTAGTTGCCACTTTAGCGGAAGCAGCATTCACGCATGTGGTATTTGTCAGCAGCAAGCTGGACGAATAACGTATTCTTTACCTGATCGCATTAGTTAAATGTAACCGATGTTCTGCCATTAGACTTAAGGCAATTAATGATGTTTTGCTCTTGCCGAATTTCTGCTTGCCGTCAGAGCAAGTTGCCTACGTACCAGAGGCGTTAGCGCAACCCATTGTAAAAACTCGTTGCGCTACTTTTATATTGAACAAACAACTGGCAGAAACTTCGGCGCGTATTGCTTTTCAACAAAACCATTAACCCATTTTGAACTTCAACATTCAAGGACAGAAGTGCGTGAGAAGTACTTGCAAACAGTTAAAACTACAGTCTGCGGGAGGCAATGATATTTTGGACATTTTCAATCAGTTACAATTCAAATTGTCTGATTATTGTTTTTCGCGCAATGAATAGACTGACAGCGCTATAACAGAATGAAAGGGAGTGGAAGTTGAGGCAAAAGAAAAAGTTTTTTTGCGGGAGTCACAAAATAGAATGAATCTAAAGAGCGCGACGCAAAACTTCTACCAATAACAGCAAGCAGAAGCACAGTTCTCTAAGATTACAAAGATTTCTTCAGGTCAATTGGTTCGTACTTGTAGCCGGCCCATTCGACAGTACGACCAAAGCCCAACTCTTTGCCTACCTCGGCCAGGCTCTCTGGAAAGAAAAGTATCTCGTAGGAATCGGGATAATAAAGATTCACAGGGAGCTTACCCTTGCCAGAAATAGCAGCTTTCTTAGCCTTTTCCAATCTATCCATTAGATGATCCTCGCCAACCTTCCTTACAAACTTCTCATGCACAACTTCTAGGCGTTCTACAAAGTACCACAAAATGAAGCGACAAAAATAAAAAGATCGAAAAGGTGAATTCGGAATAACGTGCTTTCGACTGTGCAACTTACTTTGCCGATAGGCCCCATAGGCGACACCAAGGGTCAAGAATATGTAGCGGGCTGCCTAAACGGTTGATTGGAAAAGGAAATATTTAGTACAGTTCAGTCATCGTACCCTAATAGTTGGCGAAACGTTGATTGGAGGTTTCAAGATTACTCTATTAGGATGTTCTGGTACGATAGGCATTTTTCCTTCAAAAAAATGAAAAT
This sequence comes from Trichuris trichiura, assembly GCA_037903355.1. Lineage (NCBI taxonomy): Eukaryota > Metazoa > Nematoda > Enoplea > Trichinellida > Trichuridae > Trichuris > Trichuris trichiura. The sequence goes on along the minus strand of JBAJFE010000061.1, from coordinate 892,055 downwards.
TCAGGCAAGCCATAAAAGGCTAATAGATTTTCACGCATTGAATTATAGGCACGGCTACATGCGCGGCGTCTTAGTGGCTAATTATTTCTGCCAGCCGTCAAAAGTAGACACAAACTTATATACTTTAAGAGTTTCACGTCAGATTTTTTTACCCATTAAAATCAACCAACCTGCAGCAAATTAGTCAGAATTTAACAAGATAATATTAAAGCGCAAGTGAAAAAATTTATAACGAATAGTTCTTACCACCAAACCACGTAGAAGCTGGTCTAACGTTCAAGAGGATCCGAGCTACCGTTCAAGCAGGTATGCTCAGGTTCAATGATCTGAAACGTGTTTTACAAATTTTTGGTAGAGTTCCCGCCAGTCAGAATCCATTTTTTGCTGCAAAAACCCTCAATACCTTGCTGCAGAAAATAAAAATTGTAATGGACTCTCATTGGTTCATAAGTTGTTTATTTTTCAAACTAGATTCGTTCAACGGTCAAAACAGGCAAAGGACACAGAATCATTCCTGATGCAATTGCTGCTGGCGTGCCAAAAGGAATTGGCGAGCTAAGGCAAACTGCAATCCTTTGTTCGCATTGGCTGCATGATGCTTAAACCGCTCGCAAGATATTTTCTGTACAATGGTCGCAATACCTTTCAAATGACAGCAGAACCAAGCTTCGCGTTTGAGCAGCGTTTGCTCACCGGGAAGCTTGGGATCTACTTGATAGGTGCACCGTTCTTCGATCGACATCAGTCTTTGGTAGGAAATGTTGCGACTGTAAGTGACCATCACCTTGGTTGCTCGATTGAGAAGCGATTCCTCCAATACTGGAATGTACTTGGTGGAGACGAACTTCTCGCCCCACTTTGGAATACGAGCGGTCTTGAAGAATATTCTTTTCGTGAGCAACGTATCGCCCGAAACTCTTCGGTCAACTGTGTCTTCCGATAGCACGTGGTTGCTGAACGGATTTGGATATCGTAGCCAAAAAGCAGTTACTACGTCGTCCCAAGAATTTTTAAACGATGACTGAGAGCAAAAGTACTTCATCCGAACGGTTTTCACGTAAGAGCTTTTCGAAAATACATTACTGCTCTGCTGCTAAACGGCGCATAACCCAAAACGAACGCTTTTAAAAATTACCTCGCTGAAGTGAATGTTGATTGGTTGCAAACCGAACCAGTCTCAATATACCTGAACATAGATGAAAATCAGGTAGCATGCAGCGAAGAAAGCTAACTACCGTACCAACTAATGCTCAGGTGCAACGAATGGAAAAAGCACACAACTATACGGTTGTTAGCGGTTAATAACTAAAAACCGCTGATGTAAGCAGTACCTAAATGTGCTGCTGAAATTTTGCAACTCACAAAGTTTAACGCTGTTTGCGTACAAACATGGTTGCTAAAGAGCATTGGAATTAATGAGTACTGTTACTTACCGTAGAAATGTAAGCTTTCATGCAGATTAAAGCTAGACAGTAAGCAATATAACACAAATGAAACGTTTTCAGAATCAACGTAGGCGCCAAGAAAATCTCCTACTTTAAACAAATCAGCTTTAAAATGACTAATTGAAAACGCGCAAATCTAATTTTAAAAAACAGATAAGCAGGTACCAGCGAAAAATTATTTTTTTTACTCATGAGTATATTTTTTGATTGAGCCGAGAAATGCAGGAAATGTACTTGGCAGCTCAGCTGAGCCGCTCAGGACACGCAGGCACCTGTGGCACACCCAACTTTTTCGGAACACTGTACCTACGGGTTACTGTAAGTTCCCGCCGGTAGTGACTTTCTTATTGATGCTTCTACGCAATGAAATTGTTGAACAAAGCTGACCCTAATAAACGTCCCGTTCCTTTTACGGACGACTGGGATGTTGTTGGAACTCTTGGAGAAGGATCATTTGGCGAGTAGGAATGCTTAACTAACGTGCTTTATTGTTTTTTCAATTGCATCGATGCTTTTGCAGAGTGAAGCTCCTCGTGCATCGGCAGCAGCACGACAGCGTTGCTGTAAAAATAATGTGTTTCGACGGTCGAGAAAACCGAATGGACGCCGCGAAACGCGAGGTTCCTTTGCGTGTTCTTTTTTTCGCTGTTTCCAACGTGCCGTACTTAGGCTTGCGTGCTGAGAAACTTGAAGCACCGCAACGTTATCAGCTCGATTGGCCATCGCATCGAGCGCAATACTTTGTATTTGTTCTTGGAATATGCCAGCGAGGGCGAACTCTACGATCGCATAGGCAATGTTCTGTTAAAGTTGTTATTTCGTCACTTTTTCCCTCTTTTAAGAGCCCGATGTTGGAATGCCCATAGGTCAAGCGCAGTATTTCTTTCAACAACTGATTGCCGGAGTGGTTAGTTTTCATTTCGACGTTTCCCGCTGGAAATTCTTTTTTTGTTAGGATTATATTCACAGCAAGGGTATCACGCATCGAGATCTCAAGCCAGAAAATGTGTTGATTGCTGAAGACGGTAAGCCGTTTTCTGATTTTCAGGCTTCTATATTCTGCTCTCTTTTGATTAGTTTTGGTCCGAATGTTTTCGTCCTAAGTTGGCTTAACGTTGTTTCCTTGTAATCAGCTCTCGCGTGAAGCGATCTTGCTTGTTTTTTAAGCTTTGTGCTATCATTCGCTTTTTGGCTAGTCAAAACCGACCTATGCGTTTTAAATAAGTTTTGCGCACAAACTAAGCTGAGATATTGCTTTGTAGAAGTGTTGAAGATATCCGACTTTGGCATGGCGACTGTATTTCGAAACAAGCGCGGTATTGAGCGTATGCTGGAGACCCGCTGCGGTACTTTGCCTTACGTTGCTCCCGAAGTGCTTCTGGGTCCCTATCACGCCCAACCTGTGGACATATGGAGTTGCGGTGTCGTTCTAGTTGCAATGCTGGTTGGTCAATTGCCGTGGGATTCTCCCACGGAGGAATGCAAAGCATTTGCTAGATGGTCTAAAATGGCCGATTGCAGTTCGAGTCCTTGGCATAAGATACACGAAGTTCCCTTATGTATTTTGTCGATTTCAATTTTAAGCCTCGAACTTTATGCAGCTTTGTTTCTTCAGCGTTGTTGAAAATGATTTTAACCTGCGATCCTCTGTCCAGAATAACAATGGACTACATAAAGAAGCATGCTTGGTTGACTCAAAATATATCGGGTAAGTATAAGTGCGTTCTTCCATATAGTTTTGATAAAGTTTTCGAATCGTAGATGATCACTGCAGTCGCACTGGAACCAATTCCAAGCTGACTTGTAATTTCGAAAGTTGGTCTTGCTCCAAGAAGAGCAAAGACCATGGACAAGCTGTCTACATGTCCCAGCCACCCCAGTACAGTCGTGAAAAGCGCTTTTCGCCTGACTGCGATCCGGACAATGAAAGCGCAAAACGTCCTCGTGCTGACACCACCGGCATAAGCTTTTCGCAACCAACAAATCTGGACAATCTACTACTGAGCAGTCAAGCAATCTGTTCCCAGACGTCGACGGTAGCGCCATCTGTCACTGTAGTTATTATGTTCCTTATTTTCTGTAAATTTCCAGACCTCACTTGAGAAGCTTGTTAAGCGAATGACGCGATTGTCCTTCCATATTGGGCTGACGGATAGCTTGGCGAAGGTGGAGGAAGCATGCATACTAATGGGTATGCAGCCAACTTGTTCTTCGAATCAAATAACCGTAAGCACGGTCGACTCCCGTCGCAACACGCTGATATTCAAAGTGGCCGCCTATCAAATGAACTCTTCGATCCTTCTGGACTTCCGTTTGTCAAAAGTAATTTCGAAATGCCTTCTTTTTTTCTTGTCAACGCTATGTTTTCAAAGGGAGACGGATTGGACTTCAAAAGAATGTTCCTGAAACTTAAAGCGCTACTGTCGCCGCACATCAAGCAACCGCAAGACCCGAAGCAGCCAAGTAACAGCCGCACCGAGCCGGCGTCGGCAGTGTAGCCAACTTTCAGGAGAATCACTTTTGACGAATCACCGTTGATAACAATGTTTTACTTAATTTACCCTTTGACGTTGCGTTCATTGTTGTCAAACTTGCTTCACGCGCAATGTTATTGCCTTAACGTTACGGGCGCTTGAAAACTGAGCTACTTTCAAAATTAAAACTTCCAACTAAAAAAGAGAAGATAATTCAAATAAACAAGTACCTGAATTCATTTATTGCCTACTGTAGTAGTCTTTAAATACTTCCAAATTTTCTCTCACTGTTAGCAGATAAGCTTGGATGGCATTTATCTCTTGCCACGGCATCAGCCTTTCTTGAAAATGTTCGCTTTCCTCGAGCATATGGACGTTCGCCGGTAAGCATTGTAGCAACTGGGTGGCGCAGTCTGCGAAAGTTTAGTCGTCCGGTTTTTTTTCAACGGATGCATATTCAAATTTTGTACCTTTCTCTACGAGAGCTTGCAGCGTTCTAGCAAACAGTGTGCCGCGCATTGCCATTGCTGATACGGCTGGATCAGCTCCGGTTGGCCATCTATGCAACAAAAAACCAATGACGTAAACACTTTCCTGATTCATCTGCCATTGATATTACTCGGTAGCGATGACGAGCTTTGCCCAAGCGTCCATGATGACTTGTTCGGTCTCGCGAAAAATCCCGAGCTGATAGAAAAAAATTAAATTGAATAAATAATTAGTACAAAAGTAAGGGATTCCCACCTCCACCATGCGCAACGCTGTGTACAATGCTTCCGAGTAAAAGCTATCGTCGTCGTCAGCTATTTCCATGTACTTCTGCATAGTATCACTCTGATTTAAAAGGGCATAGCGAGGTCGCCTACCTGGACAACACCTTGAGGCGTCAGTGGCTTCTCGCTGCGCTCTTGTGCTTCCGAAGCCTATAGCAAAAAAAAAAAATTATTCAACAATTTAATGTATGGCTGCCCGAAGGAAGATGTTTACAAACGAATACATAATAAGTCAAGAGATAAAGCGCGCAAAGCCACCCTGCGAGATTTAATGCACATAATGTTGCTTATAATCTACCGTATTCAGATGATAGGCAAGCAAAAAGATTTTGAAATTATCTCCCAGTCATTACGTAAAAGAATACGTTCTAGGAAGGAGAAGATAAGCATACTGTACTTTTGAGAAGTATAGGTAGGTATTAGCATTTAAAAATAAGCGCGATTTTTTAAAACATAAATTAAACCATGACGAAAGGAAAATTAAGATGCTTTTCAATTAAAACAGTTGTGGTGCTTACGCTGCGCTGAACGTTTCCCAAAAATACTTGACAACCAACAAGGAACTGAGCAGCCTTTAAGCCTAAACAAATGGCGCCTACAATAAGCTATGTCTAACAACAGAAACATACGGCGGTCAAGCTCTTCGTCCGGTTTCGTAATCAACCGACGCACAAGCTGCGCTTGACTAAGTGCAACCTAAACGGTAAGAACAAAGTTAAAATAGCAACGCTATCGCATGTCACGCAACATGGACGTACCCGTTGCCGTTCCAGAGATTCCGTTTCGTTTTCCGCCACGACAAGCAATGCACGAAGACACTAAAACGGAGCAGCTTTGAAAACAATATATACGCATTTTTTAAAAATGAGCAAAAGCTAACCAAGGCGTACTCCTGACGAACCCAATAGTACAACCAGTCCGTATGCCAGCAACGTTGCATTTCCGGCTTTTGCCTCCCGTGTTTTATAGCGTACTCGTGAAGAATACCGAAAGTTGCTGAAAAGGAACAGACACTAAAAATAGCCGCGTCAATGCGGATTAATTTTGAAGGGTGAATAACAACAGAACTGAAGAAGATAACCTCTCGCCGTTTCGCTAGAATCAAAAGCCGTTTTTAAAGTAATACAACAACCTGCACTTCCTTAGTGAACTGTACATTAACGCATTTTCCTTTTGAAATGCCTACTTTCGCGGGAACACAAGTCGTTGACGGAATCCAAAAAGTCTTGGCTTTTGTCGCCATGCAGTAGACGATTGAACAATTCAATGTCGCTCGTCTGGGCACAAATTTTGGCCAAAACCGGAAATACGTCGTACTTTTCGGCCAGCTGTACGCACAGATCTTTCATGTCAACGTCTACTGCAAAAAAAAGAAAAAATCAGCAGTTTTGCAACGCTTCTAGAACAATGTGTTTCGTCTACGTAATTGGAAAAGAAGGTCTTTGACGGTACTATCGTTTTCGAGTTGAAATGATCGGAGGTCGTCGGAGGCGGGATCGCTGAGTGCTAATTCTTCAGCCAATTTTAAAACTTCAAGAAAGCTTTTGATCGTTCGATGTAGAAGAGGTGAAAGCGCTTCGCTTAAGTCGGCGCGTTTCTCTTTCGACGCGCATGAGGCCATTTCTTGAATACCCAAAAGGGCATGTTGGACTTGAGGTTGCAATAGGTGGTTAACGTATTGGGTCAAAATGCTGGCACGCATCTCCCACAAGGATTGATCTTCGCTCAGCACCTCCTTTGCTCTGCCGATCAGCGTCGTTTGGAAAGGAACCACCAATTTCTATTAGTACGAAGCAATACGCGTCTGGAGATGAAAAAGCTGCCTTGTGTAACAGCCTACGTTGATTAGTTCAGTGGAGGTGAGCCAAATAAGTAGACGTTCGCCATTTTTAAATTCTTCCAACATATCGGATTCCGCGCAAACGAATCCGCGAAGAAAGAAGCGCATGTTTGATACCTATTTAAATTTAAAACAAAAAAAACATAATTACAAACTAAGCTAACTTCTTATCGCTGACCTCTTGCAAAAAAATATCCGTGATTTGCCTACGATACGAACTCGTGTCAGACTTCATTTCAAGCAAGCTTCGCATGGTCATCTCGATTATTTCGCTAATGATTCTAAATAAATAACGCATACATGTACGCACATATAGTGACTACTCACTCCTGCCATTCGTTGCTGCATAATATTACAGCCGCTTCGAGCAACGCAAGACAGGCGTCCACTAGCAATTTGTATGTATGCAAATTTGTCGCCTAAATTCAAATAAACGAAAATCATTTTAAATAACAACAAAAAAATAGCGCTACGAAAGTGCTGAAGAGTTACGTTAAAACATCACTGAATACTAAATAAGAGAGCATAATAAGTAGCAAAAATAGGAAACGAGTCATTTAAAAAACTGCGATGCCACTGACGGAAGCGTGGGAAAAAGTGGTACCTTAAAGCGCCACGCGAAGCCATTGAGAAACTCTGAAAATATTTCCAGAGCTTTGCCCTTCGATTCCAACTGCGCTGAAATGGGCATGTCGGAATCCAAGCCTAAAAAGGAAAATTGAAAAGTTCCACTCCTGCGCATATGGTATCATTTGATCATAATAGGCATAGGAACGCGCTATGCAGCCTAATCTATGAGCTAAACTTTCTGAAGGATTTTTTAAATTTTAGCATCTCCTTCCCGCCCGATATTTAACAAATATTTCATTAAAGCAAACAGGCTTTTTGAGAGATAAATAATACGAAAGGATGAAGAAAAATACACGTAAAAGTCAACTTTGTTTATGCCTGAATTTTCTCTTATACGAGCTACTACCGTTTGAAGCAATTATTCTGGATAATCAGGTTAGTACTGTATTATTAAATACTGCGGAATAAAAACGCAAACATAACAGTTACAGCTGAACAATGTACCGGTACTAAATGTTCCAACGAATTCATCGGTGTCCAAGATCAAACCACACATTCGATAAGCCAACTTGACCAGCTGTTTTCTCGTTACAACTAACTGCGCAAGACCGTCGAGGGCAGTTTGGTAGTTTTCCTAAAATAAAGGGTAAAAGCACAGCGCTTTCTTGGTCATGTCTCACGTGATTGTGATTCAGAAAGTACAAGAAGGCGACATGAAACCGATCGAATGGCCGAGCACTAACCAAAAGTGTCTCATTTTCAGCTTCGCTCCTTAAGGTCAAACGCGTAGCTATTGAAGCCTTTCCAGACTTGGGCCCATTAATACTAACCTAATGCCAAGCCTTTTTATCATGCAATCTCTTGTCAAATGCCTAAGTAATGGAATATGATAACTTCAACATAAAAAGACGAGAAAAAGATTCACTTGAATTCACTGTCATTTTCGAAGGTTAACAATGTCAATCCACGCTTCGCCAGATAAACAGCAATTCTGTTGTCAATAATGCCTACGGAAAAATAGCTGAGTGGAGTAGACCTCTCCTCTTGGATAAACTTACCGGTGCCAATAATGACGTCATTTACGATACATTCAGGATGGGTGGTGTCTATAATTGAACATTGCAGCTTTGAAAGGCAATAAGAATAAAAAACATGCCGTAAAGGTTCCATACTACTTTGGAACTGTACGCTATGCCGCTAGGGAGCCAATCGGCGCTGCAAAGTCGAACCGGAGAGAGCTCCGGTTGACCCTGGAAAGCAAGGATGAAATTTCGAAATTTACAGTGGTACTATCGAACCTGCATATGGAACAAGATCTGCGGACTCTCAGGCGGCCCCCTTTCGAAGCATTGAAATAGCGCTAAGGCGGTTTTCGTTTTTTTTAGAAAAATAATGTTACGGGCGCGCAAACTTACAAACAACATGAAATATGGCCACATGGCCGATGGGATGCACTTCGCTGAGAACGGCCACTGCACCCCTAAAGTGAGGAACGTTCATGGATCTTGGCCAAGTTGATGAACAATGAGTTCTTCAAGCTTACCCTGACGAACAGGCGTCCAGAACTTTCACGGATACGGCGCGCTTTTGAACTACGGTGTTCGAAACCCATTGGTCGCCCAACTGCTCCTGCAACAGCAAGTACAAGTCAACCTACGGCAAACCAATAGGCACTGTCAATACCGTCAGAAAAGAGTCAAAAATTTTAAACGCATTTTCGTATTTCAAATCGTAGGACCACAAGAACTGAAACTTGAAAACATGAAAGTAAAGAATGCATATGCGTTAAGCGGGGAATCACCGTATATTTAAGGTCCGGAAAGACCTTCCAGCATCGTAACGATGACGACAGAACGGTTAGAATAAGCTGACCATTGGTGGGAACGATTCCGGGAAATACAGTACTCACGTAGTCCTGCGTGCAGACTGTAGCGCGGGAAAGAGAAAAAGAATTCCCAGCGTATACCTCCTGTCGCGTTGGAGGGACGAAGATGGACGAGAAACGTCGGGCAACTTCGGCAATGGTACCTTGCGAATGGCTGGTTAGAGCGATCGGAAGCGGTAAGCGCTAAATTAAAAAACTAGTCTAAAACGCGTATGAATTTAAGGAAGCCCAAAGCAAAGCTATCCGAAACAGCTGAGATCGCGGGCACAACATACGTTAAAATAGGAACGCGTACAAAAGTTAAGCTTTGAAAATAATTTAACTTAATAGTATGATAAAACTCACCTAATGATAAAAAGTATTAAGCAGAAAAGGAAACAAATAAGATAAGAGAGTGATACATTAAAAGCGTCCGTTTTAGAAATACGTTTAGGCTACAGCATCCCGAAGGCCTGTCACATCGAAAATATTTTGGTCATCTCCGGTATTACTGTATATCTGAGTAAAATATGTTAGCAACTTAAGTTAGTGTGCGCTTTCTCAAAACTTTAATTTCGTCCACATTTATAGAAACGAAATTCGCCCAAGGAAGTTTGCTCAAAATAAGAGTTTGCAGGTAACAACAGTCGCGCGCGAAAATACTGGAAAGTACAGTATGGAAAGCGTAAGTAACGTGCGTACGAACCTTTGACGACTCATCCGGAAATGGCAGGAGATAAGCAGAGCCGCTTGAAGTTGCCAGAAGGCAACAACGAGTTTCCTGAACCATTACAATAGGATTGATTTTAAAAAGTGAAACTTACGGGAAGCAAAGCAAGCGACTTGCACACTTCGTTTTTCACGTCAATCGTAGCCTCAATGTAAGAAGAGGGTTGACTTGCCTTAACCCAATAGCGTACTACTCCTTCGGGACTGATGACAATACATCCAGGAATGTTATGAGAGCTTAAGAATAAGCCAGAAGTTCACAAGCAGGCTTTGAAAATGCATTGGTGATAGCCTACTATTCGGCATTGATTGATCGCAGAACCAAGAGTAAGTCTGCATGATAGATCAGCCCGCTCTGCGGAAGAGGCAGTGAGTAGCAGTTCACCTGAAACGTACGAAGACATGAACAAATTTCCAGGGAGAAGCGGGGCTTACTTCGGCCTCCCTTAAATTCCAAAAGTACGTCATCCTGTTGCAGACAAACGAAATCCAGTCGCCGTTGTTGAAAAAACGGCAGGAAATAGCGGAGTAGGACTTTTCTGAAAGCAGAGAACGTGAACGAATTTGCTGGTCTCTTTAGGCAGCACTGCCATACGTTTTTCACAGTTGGCTAAGCATTCCGCTACGTGCACTGGTACTTCCAAGCCTACAGGGTCTAGTCGCATTTTTACTTAAAAGTCTTGTTCGAACGAGCTGCCAAACACAGTAAGCAATAACTGCAAAGCTTAGGTAGTTCTAGCTATAGTGATTTACAGTATGGAGACAGAAAGCAGGTTAACGATCTAAGACACTGTGACAAGAAAGTTTGGCGAAGCATTTAACCACAAAATACTGTTTAGTAACAAATAGCAATTAGTTCAATTGCATTTGAACTTTATATCCCATAAGTTTCATCCATTATCGTAGTAGTTGAAACTGCTGAACATGTAAATCTGGTTTGAAATCAAAAAAAGTTGTAATGATGGAAAAACACGCGTTTGTTTTGATTTTTCCGGTTTAACTTAATTTTTCAATCGCTCGTAGGAGCGCGCTTTTTTGTGCTCGCCAGTAATGCTTTCAGAGTGAATTGCAAGCAAGCTAGAAACTGTTCCATATAACAATGCGCCATAAGATGTTTTTGTCGCTAATTTCAATTCAAAAATTAATTGGGGGTCGAGCAATTTATTTTACTTTCCTAATTCAGTATTTGACGATGCCTATTATCTTCCTTTGATGTTTTCTGGTTATTTCGAGTTCGCTGATGCCTACAATTCTATTTTTGACCACTCCTCTTAGAAGCTGTATTTATTCTCTCAAGATATGGCAAGCGGAGTGCCACTGGCTTAGGAAAGTGTTTTTGTAAGAATTGAACAACAACTCGTCACAAGGAAATGTTCAATCCATCCATTAGAATACTTTCAATTTGCTTGACATTTTTTTTATTATCTGCAGTCGCCAAACTGTCAACCGAAGGTTCCTGAAACGAAAATGGATATTTCCCACAGGCGCCAAACGATTACTGTAGTAAGTGAACAAAAAAATCAAGTTAAGCTAGCCAAGCTAATCGCATTCAGCCTATACAAAAATCACTGCCGATTGCAGGTTTGTGCTTACGCTATTTACGGCTGCTGGGACAAAGTGATTTCCATTTTTAAGCATATACTTAAACTCCCCGCCGTTCCTTGGTCTAACAGAACACAATTTTACTACGAACAGCAGTGGTCCCAGCCGTCTAATGGAAAAAACCTGATTAAGAGTAATAATAAATAGGAAAAGTTTCGGGTTCATAAAACTACAGTCTAAAATAAAAGATATGTACACTGCGTTACCTCTTTAAACTTCTGGCAGCAAATGGCAAACGCACGTATTTCTAAAAACGATGAGAAATGGCATTTTTGAGTAACAATGAATCAGCTGGAGAGATACTACTTTTTGCAAATCGCGAGTGTCGAAATGTTTTGTGCTATATGTCATAAATAAACAGAAGCAAAGAGACTTAAATTTAACAAAAAAGTTCTGTTTTAAAGTTGACAACCGACTAACCAGTGACCTATCGCTTTCAGCTTATGTTGACTGCAGGGCGGCTTGTTGATGCACCTGCACGTCCACCTTTTTTGTGTAATTGCCCATTCTAGTCGTCAAACTATGCTTCTCTGCGGAATAATTGAACGCATAGAAATTACATCACAATTTCAAACTACGTGCAAAAAAAAAGGCTGCGTAACTCTGTGCATACCACGGTAAAGTACTCCTGGGTTTTTTGCGCGTTCGACTGTTTAAGACAAAACCCAGGTTCATTTTACGCTACAGTCTGTCATATATCACCATCTAAGTCAAAAGCTTTAAATGGAGGCTGGGGAGCTGCTGAAGTGACTATTACTAAAGATTCACGAGGTCTAGTTCTTCTACTATGTGCTAACAGCATTTTGACGACAGCTTGTTTTTCGTTTCGATTTCCTTTCTCCGCTGCAGCTCTTTTCTGAAAAACTTGTTTACTTTTTCAAAAGAATTTTTATATTTTAAAATTTTGTGCGACTAAATTTCCTACGAAAAGTAAGCATATCTTTGGACTAACTAATTGAACAATTGTTTATCTATGTTTTTGCTTAAGTTAGCATTAGTGACTGAAGAACCGTTCTTAATAATACGGGGATTTTTATACGTCGAATCTCGCACTTCACATTAGTTTCTTACGAGTACATACGTTCTACGGTTTCATCCTATTTGCTTCAAGTTCTGCGCTACCTTCGTATTGTCTCTGCACTAGTGCAGGGTCCAGAAAATGTGCTTTTAAGGTTGGATTTGAAGAATAATAATGGTCACGTGACGCCTGAAATGGTGAGAGACCCATGGAATAAATACCATTATAGCTTCTTATTTGAATCTACGGATTGGCAGTTTCATCTCAAGCTGATCTGTCCGTCGCGCAGCGAACGCCTCTACGGGTGAATTTAAATTTATAATAAGCAACGTTCTCTTAATCAACGTAGTTTAGACATAACTTTGTTACCCACTGCGCAAATCAAGCTGACGAACTGCCGTTTCTTTGCACCTTTTGTGACAAGTCATTCTAAATTACATTGGGCCTTAAGGTGCGCACTCGTTGCAACACAGGAGAACGTCCCTACGATTGTCCGGCTTATAGGCACCATCGCATAACGAAGCGCAACCGTGACAGACACTATCGCAACAGTTATCGTGAAGCAGGTTGATATGCAATGTTACGTAATCAAAATGGTGAACATGCTTTCCAATCTCGTAGCCTAAGAGAGTCTTCGAGTGAGGAAAGTGATGGCAGTTTGAGTGAGCACGCAAGTTGGGCACCTCATTTCCGTGTAAGAGCAAAGTAAAAACTAGAGAGTATAGCGATGACAATGTCATAACCCTGACGTCATTTACGTTGTTCAGGTACAAGCATGTACGGTTGTATCTCCCTAAGCAGATGTTTCACAGAAGAATGACTTATTCGTCTAGCGTTACGCTGATGTCCTCAACGTATTTTCTTCTGCCTTTGTTTAATTGCAGTATACCTTCTAGTGTCGTTGGTTCTGTATGAGCTAAATAATGAAAGTTTTCAATCTGGTCCCTTCACCTGCTGATAGCCGTAAAGAAAAATGTGGAAGTCTTTGACAGTTCTGAACCATGCATCTGACTTGCCAACTAAGGCCTACAGCTCTGCCTACCAACATTATCGTGCTGAGTAAAACGGCCAAAGAATCGCACAAAGCTTTAAACATAACAAAGAAACAACACAAGTAAACAAACATTGAATATAAATAACTTTTACTATTCCGAGATGCGGTTTCTTTTGCCTAAGCGGTAATTTTGTGAAAAAAAGGTGTTATCATTGATTACTTCCCACTCGTAATAACATCTACACCATAAGGACTTCAAGAACGTTTTTCTACCACGTACTTGATACACCTTCACATTCATTACGAAAGGAAAGTCTATTCTCGCTTGCTAGTAAAAGTGGAGTAGCTGCGTGAAGTGAGTTAGGCATTTTGAAAATTCCGCGCTCATTCTTCTTCAGAGTAGTATGGTGCGCTTGCATTGTTTGCAATGTGAAAATTGCTGCTCTGAAAAAGAAAACACCCATCGTCAGAAATATTACTGAGGAATTTAGTGAGCAGCCGTCTCAGTGCAAACATGTAACGTAACAGTTGAGTGTAAACGTGAAGTATTTGGTCTGTAGGAGGTAAGTTACTGTCCAGAGACAAGGAAGCGCAGCCATTTCACTTAGTTAGTGGAATGCTCATGGGACTTTTCTTCCGTATTTTGATTGACTGTAGGCCTGAAGATATAGATGACAACATCTCTCTTGATTAGCTATATAGCTTGTTATACGCTTTACTTTGGTCTTACGTGGTTGTTTGTAATTTTCTACGCACTTTATGAACTTCGAATAATTTAGAATGATGTTATACGCTTGCTGCTGTACGCGCTGAATTCCTACCGACGTTTACCTGCTTTTCCTTCCTTATAAACAGTAAGGATGAAAATGTTAAGTAACTAACTGTGTTTGCATATAGAACCAGCAGCAGCGACCAGTCTAGCATAGGATACTGATGTAAATACGTTTTCTGTCACTGCGCTGCATTTTGTGAAGGCTTTTCATGCGTGTTCTACTTTAAAAGGCTGGCAGCTATGTTTCATCAGCATTGTGAAAATGAACTTCCGAAGTCACGTTCTGTTGATTAGAATCCTCCCTGTGGTCTTGTTCCTAAAGTGTAGTGAAGTAAGCTGATTGCATGTGTTTTAAAACTGTAAACGAATATTCGCTCAGAGAAAGCAAAACTACGGTTATCAGCATCATTTCCATATTTATTAGTAATAAAAAAACGTCGTTCTGATAAAGGTGTGATAAACAGCGGAATAGTCGGTTTAATATTGGAATGGTTTAAATCTTCGCTTTTGTTGCTATCTGTCTGATAGTGAGCAAAGAACTCACCTTCAGAAACATTAACGAATCCGTTTACCAGCTATTGCGTAATTCACTTTCATACTGCCGTACTTATTTCGAAATGGGTTTTCAAGGCTTTTGTATTGGACTATACAATGGGTAAACTTTTTCCTTATCCAGATCTATTATTTAAGACCGCTGAGGACGGGTCACGATCGACCCGCAAGCTCCGGAGTAAATAAAAAGTTTTTAAACGGGACCCACACTCCGTAAAGAAAGTGTACAACATGAAAACCTTTTCCTTAGTTGCAATAACTGCTTTCTTATAGTTTTCAGTGCATGGTAAGCCTAACTGAACTAATACCAAGAATCGCTAACTAGATTGTACGTTGTTTTCTTCAGCGGTACGAAATATTAATAAATCTAAGATCTGGTTTGGGAAAATATAGATGTTAGGTAAACCAACAAAGTATTAACATGCGTATATACACTTTGGTCAGCGTGAATTTGCTCTCAGATCGCCAACTGACCATATTGTTTTTCGTTTAGGCAATCTGTGGAAAACCTTACTTTGATCCAGCTCCTGAATATAAAAGGACTAATCGCATTGTTCGTGGCTTTAACGCAGTGCCACATTCTCATCCATGGCAGGCACTGATTTACGTTGCCATAAATGGCACAAAATATAAATGCGGTGGCAGCCTTATAGACTGGAACGATCACAACTCCTCAGATCTAGTTCTGACCGCTGCTCATTGCATCATTGATATGTAATTTTATGTTTTCTAAATTGTTAGTATTAATATTGATAGATGAATAAGAGTAAATATAGCTCGGCGCTATTACCTAGCGAAAACGATCTACGCTATATTTTAGTTCCGCGTATGTCCATGTCTGCACGAATGCTTGTCTTATCTACTAAAAGCTAACACATCCTAAGTATAACCGATTCAACTATTTCTTTAATTTTAAATTATTTATGCTAAGCACTGTTGCCAATTTGGTGTTTATCTATGATCATTATTTGCTCAAATTTTGATTTTACTGAAATTAACTATCTCACCTGAAGACAGTTAATGCTCTATAGTCGGTTTAGTTTCTCTGTTCACTTCGTCTTGCGAAGGTCATATTCCAATATTTTAAATGCTTGCTGTGAAAAGATGATCTGTTAGTAGCCTTTTCTCAAGAAAGCCATATTTTGTTTTAAATGTGAACTTTTGGTTCACGAAAAGAAAGAGCTTTTTTAAACAAAATTTAAAAAGCTTTCGTAAGTCAGTCTATTTGTTGGCATCTGAATTGTGCGTGTATTCTGCTTGCAGAGGTCAATTCAGAGAATCCACTTCGCTTTTTCAAGAGTTGATGTTCCATGTGAATCGTTTGATTAAATGGTGAGCAAATTACCAATACGCTATTCAGCTAAACCGTATAGGTTGACTATAACGTTTCGCAGATGGACAGTCGTATATTTCGCAGCAGAGATGTAAGACCCTACCACCTCGGACACATTTTCATTCGTCCAGACCGCAGTTGTACTCAGCACTTTTTCGAAGCACGACGTTTTTAATTGACCAAAACTGCCTTTTTAATCTGGACAAAAAAATCCGTAGAGTTAAAAGTATGTTGCACTTGTGTGTATAACAAACTAATTTGAAAAATAAGAAATTATGTTCATAAATAAGCAATTCTTTAACCTATCAACGTTAACAAAATTTTATGTTGCAATAAAACTATTTATTGGATGAATAGCAACATAAAGATTGTACTACTATTATTTTCGTTAACACAATGAATGGCATCATTCCGATTTAAAATGTAGAAATTTCAGGTAATGCAAATAATGAGATAATGCTGAAATCTAATGCGACTTATTACAAAATGTCTATTTCAGCTCATCGTATATTTGTACGTCCATAAACCCCTAGAATTCTGACGTTAAACTTGATACAATCGAGTATTGAAATCGAAATATTTGTGGAGTTGATTGCTGTGCTGGTCTAACTGTGACTTTGGATGATTTTCAGGGATGCCAAGGCTGGAGTGCCACTAGTCCATCCAGAGGACGTACATGTTTATTTCGGAATCCATAACTTAAAACGTTTAAGAGAAACGCGCCAGATATATGCGGTTACTCATATAATTCCCGCCACCTTCCATGAGTTTAATAAAGCAAACGACATCGCCATATTAAAGCTAGACCGGAACGTGTATTACAACAAGTACGTTCAGGGAATTTGCCTTCCATCCATAAATGAAGAATTAGCTCCACAGGGAGGCCGATGTTTTGTGACAGGATGGGGCAGTATCGGTAAGTTGCAATCTTTGTAACAATGCTATCGCGTGTGAGTGTATATGCATGTATATATATATATATATAGCCGACTTTGGACACATCGTTACAGGTAATCGATTGAGAAAAAAACTGTAGAATATCTCTAAGTAAATTCATGCCACAGAAGACTGATTTAGCTTATTTAAATGCCCCTGGGTACAGTACTTTGTAACCTTGTTCTACGCAGGAAACGGGCAGAATCCGAATGAATTGCAACAACTCGAAGTATCAATGTACGATGGCAAAGTTCAGTATTCTGGATACAATAAAAAAAATATGTTGTGCAATCGCATGAACGAAGGTGGAAGCGCTCAGGTTGGTTTGGGAGTTTATCAGTTGCTCTTTTACTGTCCTGCAGAGTAGAAGTAAAAATGCAATCTTCATTTACGCAATCTCTTAATAATCGAAAGGTACATTTTGAGCTGATGCAGGCTTTTTCATTTTTTTGTTGTTGTCAAGTCGCTGAATAACAATGATTTCTGTTTCAGGGTGATTCAGGAGGACCACTGGCCTGTTTGAAAGACAACAAATATGTTCTCTATGGAATAATATCGTTCAGTGTCGACGCGTTTTGCTTGCATGAAATGGAAGAATTCACAGTATATACAAAAGTTTCAAGATATCTGGACTGGATGGGGAAGGCAATATCAACACTTGTAAATCACGTATAAGATACCGTATGCAGCTAGAAAACGGTTCACATATAATGTTCGTTGTAGCCTCTGTATTTTTCCTTTACGCGACTTTGTTCCAATGGGCTAGTAATCGCTCCATTTTTGATCGATTAAACTTTTTTCAAGCCTTCAAGTCCAGCTGATCTTTTGAGGTAAATCCCAGCGCTGTTTCAGCAAGTTGACGAACATCATAGAATAAGGACTTCTACTTCACTCTGTTGCTTTTAGAACTTTCCCCATTGTTCTGGCAGCTCTGAAACGGTTTCGAGCAGCTGTAGTTCAATTTTTCCTCCCTTTTCATTTCTTCCAATGCGCAGAATTTTCAGCTGTGTTAACGTTTGTTAACTGACTGGCACGTATCGAACCTACTGTCTTTTCCTTAGCAGTACTTTTAATGCAGTTAGCGAATAGAAGGCGCAATGCGAACGTTTAACATTTGAAATGTAGCAGCAAGCGAGAAACCCTTATCCAACCGCAACAAGTACAACCACAGTAAGTATATTAAAAAGTAGTCAAGTTCAGTGTGAGGAGTAATCCCTTTCGTAACCTACCATGTAGCTCCTCTCCAAAATTCTCTGTATGAATTCGTTCGTAGAAGCAAACTGGATGGCCCGAGCTGTGGTAAGAGGTGGCGTGTCTACGAAAGCGCATTTCACTCTGTCAAGTGAAACAGCCTTCAACTTGCCTTTGCAGATGATAGAAATTGTCTTGATGCTCCTCACAACTACTCTCTAGGGGTCTTTGTAAGTAGGTGACAGCGGCAGGAGCCGCGTGATGTCTGTGAAAAACGTGAGTGCATGTTTGAAGTTCCTGAGGCATGATGTCGTCTGTCGCGCAGTCGGCGCGCTGGCGTTTGGTGAAGGGACTCGAAAAAGTCTATAACTGGTTGCTGTTCTCAACTATACTTCTGTGTGGCTGTATATCTTCGAAAAAAACGCTAGGCATGCATAAGGTTGAATTGGAAACCAGCTTTGGCGGCGTATGTCTCATGTCCTCCTTGCATGAGCAACCCTGGCCTAGCAAGACTAATGGTAGAGCATCTGCCCAGGATCGCGTGGTGAGTGCGTGTGCGGTCAGTGCACCTTTTAGCTGGCAATGCGATTTCTCGGCCACACGGCTGACTCAGGATGATACGGCATGATGAGTGTCAGTTTGATACCCAAAAGTGTTCTCACCAAAGAGACCTTTAACATTGTGTGCCTTGGTCTGTAGTGACTGTTGCTGGAACACCGAATCAAGCGATCCCAAAGGACACGAACGCTCGCGTGACGGTTGTGGCATCGGCGTTCCATATAGGGACCACTTCTAGTCACCTTGTGAAGCGATCAATCATCGTCCAGAGGTACATGTACCCGCGCGATGGCTGAAATGGCCCTACAGTGTCTAAGCGTACGTGGTCGAAACGTCTCTCTGGCCCTTCAAAGGTAGTCAGGAGAGTGCATGTCATTGTACTTTGACTCGATGGCATGTGTTGCAGCTTCAGATCATTCCTGCGGTATTGCGGTTCATTCCTGGCCATGTATACCGTTGAGCAATTAAACGTCACGTAGCTCTGATGCCTGGATGCGATAGGAAACGCAGATTACAGAATATTTCCTGACGTAGCAGCAAGGGTACAAATGGACGATTCCCGTTATGAGCTGTGTCACAGCGCAAACTGATATTGAAATTTAGTAACCGTACCAGCGTCATGCGCACGGCAGGGCTGCTTTGTAATCAGAGCAGCTCCTCGTCTCCTGACTGTTCTGCTGCTGACTGTCTCATTTGAGCAGAATCTAGGGTGACGGATAACGAGTTGAGGGAAGCTGTGGACAATGTATCTGTCACTGCATTATCTTTACCCTTGATGTGGTGCATGTCACTGGTAAACCATGTAATGTAACCCAATTTTCTTACCTCTCGTGAGCTGCGTTTACAGGAACCGCGTTGTATAGTCTGTACGAGCAGCTTAAGATCAGTTAGCATTATGAACTGACGACCTTCTAAAAGATACAAGAAATGAAGGATCGCGGAATATGCGGCCAGCAGTTCGCGTCCAAAGGCACTGCATCTCATTTCCCGTGGTATAAAACGATGAGAAAAGAAGGACAGCAGCTCCCAGCGATCGTTTGTCTTCTGCTGGAGAACCAATCCTGTAGCAGTATAGCTGGCATCGACCACCAGCGCCAAACAACCGTTGTCAGTTGGGTGAGTCAGTAGTACAGCATTTACTAGAGCTTGCTTGACGATTTCAAACGCGGGAATGGTTTCAGGCCTGATTCTGCCGAAGCCACTCGTTCTAATGATTGAAACAAGGTGGCGGCTTGAAGAATAAAACGGCGATAAAAGTTTATATGTCCTAAGAAACGCCGCAGTTCTTTCGTATTTGACGGCATAGGAAAGTGTTGTATGGCGCCTACTTTCTGCTGTAACGGGCAAATACCTTCTGCGGACAAGTGAAAACTGGAGATATCAAGGCTTGTTGCGGGGAAAACATACTCGTCAGCATTACGTTTAACCCTGAAGTCCACAAGGCGGTGGATTAGGTCTGTAAATGTACGTCCTGTTCCCGTATGGTTTTGCTGGCCACTAAAATATCCTCCAGATAATCACAACACAAGTCCGGGCTCCACGTGACTTCATTGATAAATCTTTTAAAAGTCTGCGCGGCGTTTCACAAACTGAATGGCATGCGCAGGCATTCATAGAAACCGAAAGGTGTTGTGACTGCTGTTTTAGAGACCTCCTTTGCGTAAGAAAGTCTGTGACGGTGTGTGTGGTTCAAGCCGATTTTGGAAAATACATGCCTTCCGTATAGTTGACAAGAAGAACCGCTGAGGCTGGGAATTGGGTATTCGCCCGGTTTCGCAACATTTTTTAGTTCGCGCTAATTGCTTTACAGGTGCCAAACAACTACTTATTCTTTGTGTACCATGTGCAGCGGTGAGGCCAAGCTGCTGCTGAAGGGCCGCATAAGTCTATGACAATTCTGAACGAATCATCCGACTTGCCAACCACGTGCTATAGCTTATAGCACCTACGTTATCGGCCGAGTAAAACGACTAAGGAACCACAAAAAAGTCTAACAAAGCAAAAGAGACAACACCCGTAAAAAAACATTTAAAATAAATAACTTTTCTATTCTGAGATGACGTTTCCTTTGTCTAAGCGTTAATTTTGTGAAATAAAAGCAGTTTTCATATTGAAAATATCTTTAATACGGATTCTCTCCCGTTGAGAAGTAAAATAAAAAATTTTTTCTTCCTTCTGAAGCTTTCGGGTCTGCCGCGACCCGTCTTCAGCGGTCCAATGAAGTTTGTGTTGGTTACTGAGACGACATTTGTCTTCCGTCACTTATCAACGTTTAAAACGAGAGTTTTAAAGTTCTTCATCTGTGTCTGCCAGCTGCCAGTATTCTTGTAGAAATTTGTTAATGGATGGGCCGACCTTGTAGTTTCGTTTTCAATCTCTATACCTTTGTTCCAAAAATGTGATTCGATTTTTCTTCAGTGTTTCAGTTCCCATTGATTTTAGCTTGTGTGTCAACTATTAAGGGAACAACAATTGTGGAGTGTAATGATATTTGTCCATAAATCACTAATGTCTGCCCCTTGGTCTCGATTGAAAGTCACGTTGTTTCTAATATAGAGAGCCTCTTTTAGTTTTCTTAGGTGTAGGTTACTTTTCATAGCAAAGGGCTCTTGGATGGAGGGGCTGTTTGCAATTCACCGCATGTTCTACCACCGCGGAAGCTTGAATTGCCTTTTCCATGGTTTTTGTTGGATCCAATATTGGTCTTCCGCGGCGAGATATTGGGGAGTGCATATTGTGTAGACTACTACTACACCTAAGAAAACTAAAAGAGGCTCTCTATATTAGAAACAACGTGACTTTCAATCGAGACCAAGGGGCAGACATTAGTGATTTATGGACAAATATCATTACACTCCACAATTGTTGTTCCCTTAATAGTTGACACACAAGCTAAAATCAATGGGAACAGAAACACTGAAGAAAAATCAAATCACATTTTTGGAACAAAGGGGTAAAGATTGAAAACGAAACTACAAGGTCGGCCCATGCATTAACTAATTTCTACAAGAATACTGGCAGCTGGCAGACACAGATGAAGAACTTTAAAACTCTCGTTTTAAACGTTGATAAGTGACGGAAGACAAATGTCGTCTCAGTAACCACCACAAACTTCATTGGACCGCTGAAGACGGGTCGCGGCAGACCTGATAGCTTCGGAAGGAAGAAAAAATCTTTTTATTTTACTTCTCAACGGGAGAGAATCCTTATTAAAGATATTTTCAATATGCAAACACACGCTCCCGTACAAAAGCATCATGTTTTCAATAAAAGCAGTTGTCCATAGTTACTTTCTCACTCATAATAACACCCACACCGTATGGACATCATGAACATTTTTCTGGCGCAAACTTAATACACCTTCACATTCATTACTGAAGCAAAAGGGAAGTCATTTCTCTCTTGATAATAAAACTGGGATAGCTGCGTGGAACCAGTTAGGTATTTGGGAATTTCGTTTTTATTTTGCCTCAGAATAATGTGGAGCACGTGCATTGTCTCTAATATGAAATTCGTTGCTCTGAAAAACGAAACACCTGCTATCACGAATATCGCTAAGAAATTAAAGAGCAGCCGTCTCAGTGCAAACATATGACGTAACACTTGAGTACAAACCTGAAGTATTTGGCCTGTAGGAAGTAAGTTACTGTCCTGAGGGAATGAGGCATAACCATTTCACTTAGTATATTGCTCATTGGAGTTTCTTAGTGTTTGATCTTCTACGGTTTTTCCCGTTTATTTGTTGTGCTGGTATCTGTAAATTGAACGAAACAGCTGCTCTACCAACGGACGGATGAGCCCTTATTAAGAAAAATTGTACTGATATCAAGGATTGATACATAGTTAGATAGTTAAGAAACTAACCGTCTTTGCATGTTTAAACAGCAGCAGCGACCAGTGCAGCATAACCTATTGAGGCATATGTGTACTCTGTCAGGGCGCTGCATTTCATGAAGGCTCTTCTCGCGTGTTCTGTTTTAAAAGGCTGGCAGCTATGTTCCATTAACATTGTCAAAATGCAATTTCGAAGCCACGTTCTATTGATTACTATCCTCCTTGTAGTCTTGTTCCGTAAATGTAGTGAAGTAAGCTGATTGCATGTGTTTTTAACTGTAAACGAATAATCGCTCAGATATAGAAAAAGCACGGTTATCGATATCGTTTCCATATTTGTTAATATTAATACGACGTCGTTCTAATCAATGTACGATAAACATAGCAGCACGGTCGGTTTAATGTTTTAGTGGCTTAAGCTTTAGCTTTTACTACTACCTATGTGACGGATGAACAAAGAATTCACCTTCAGGCACATTAAAGGTTAATTTTCTCAGCTATTGAGTAATTCACTTTCATACTGCTTTAATCATTCGAGTTAGGTTTTCAAAGCTTTTGTATCGGAATATGCAACGGACAACTTCTTTCCTTAGCTGCAATAATTGCTTTATTATAGTTCCAAATGCATGTTAAGCCTAGCTGAACTAATAACAAGAATCACTAACTAGATTGTACGTCCTTTCTCTTTCGAAGTCTTAATTAATCCAAGGTCTCATTTGGGAAAATATAAATGTTAAAGAAACCTACAATGTATTAACATGCATGTATGCAATTCGGCCAGCGTAAACTTGTTCTGAGTTCATCAACTGACCAAATTGTTCTCCATTTAGGCAATCTGTGGGAAACCTTACTTTGATCCATCTCCTGAATATAAATGGACCAATCGCATTATTCGTGGTTTTAACGCAGTACCGCATTCTCATCCGTGGCAGGCACTGATTTATATTACCATAAATGGCTTGGTATCCAAGTGCGGGGGCAGCCTTATAGACTGGGACGATCGCAACTCCTCAGATCTAGTTCTCACCGCTGCCCATTGCGTCATTGACACGTAATTTTATGTTTTCTAAATTTTTAGTATTACTACTGATTGATGATCGAGATGGAATCAGCTCAGTGCTACTGCCTAGCGGAAGCAATTTTTGCGCTACTTTAGCTTCGCTTCTGTCCATGTCTCTACTTTAAGCTAAGACATCCTTAATATAAGCGATTCAACCATTTTTTAAATTACAATTATTTCAACACATGGATTTTTAGTACTAGACTGTACGTTATCATCATTAATTTGTTTCTTCTAACGGAATGCGTCTTTCGTTTGGAGTACAATAATCTTTTAATGTCCATAGCTATCAGGAGGCGCAAGTCCCGTTCCGTCTTTCTTTAATACCGCTGAGGACGGGTCAAGCGCGGCCCGAAAGCTGCGAACATTAAAAGTTTATTGCGCTGCAAACAGGACACACGTTTCGTGAGAAAGGACAAATTAATCCTTTAAATTAATTTTGCTAAAATTTTTTAGCACTTCTGTGTTTGTTTATTTCTGAAGATTATCTGCTCAAAATTGCGTTTTTTGAATCTAGCTGTTACCTGAATAGTGCTAATGTTCTATAGTCTGTTTAGTTTCACTGATCACTTTGCCTTGCAAAAGTCATTTTCCGATATTTTAAATGCTTGCTGGAAAAAGACGATTTATTAGTAGTCCTTTCCGAAGAAGGTCGCTTTTTAATGTGCAGAGTCAGTTCACGAACAGAAAGACCTTTTATACACGAAATTGTAAAAAATTCCCTCAGTCAGCTTATCTGTTCACTTCTGAACTGTACGTGTATTCTGCTTGCAGAGATCAATTCGGAAAGTCCACATCACGTTGGGAAGAGCTGGCGTACCATGTAAATCGTTTGATTAAAAAGTGAGCATGTTACCGTTCCGCTACTCGGCTAAACCGTATAAATTGACCATCACGTTTCGCGCATGGACAGTTGTTTATTTTTCTGAAAGTTGTAATACCTTTCCACCTGTAACGCATTTTCAAATTTACTGAGCGCCGGTATGTTCAATATTTCTTCAAGCCGTTAAGTTTTTAATTGAGTAAAATTGCCGCATTAATCTGGACAGAAATGGCCTTCGTAAAGGCTGCACTACTATTATTTTTATTATTACAATGAATGGCACAGTCATGATTTGAAATGTAGAAACTTCAGGTAAACCAAATATTGAAATGTTGCTGAAATCTACTGCGACATATTACGAAATGTTTATTTCAGCTTACTGTTTATTTGTACCTCCATAAAACGTTCGAATTTTAATGCCAAGCTTAATACGATCGAGTACTGAATTTGAAGTGATTGTAAAGTTGATTGTTATGCTGGTCTAATTGTGACGTTGAGTGATTTTCAGGAATCCAAAAGTTGCAGTGCCACTTGCCAATCCAGAAGACGTAGACGTTTACTTCGGAGTCCATTATTTAAAAGGCCCAGAAGATACCCGCCAGAAGCGTGCAGTGACTCATATAATTCCTGGCATATTCCACGAGTTTAACAAAAAAGATGACATTGCCATATTAAAGTTAGACCGGAAAGTGAATTACAACAAGTACATTCAGGGAATTTGCCTTCCATCCATAGATGAAAAATTCCCTCCATATAAAGGTCGATGTTTTGTAACAGGATGGGGCAGTATAGGTGAGTTGCAGTCTTTGTAGCAACACTATCGCGTATATATGTATGCATAAATAGTCGACTGTGAACACATTGCTACAAGTAATCGATTAAACAAAAAGCTATATGCTATCTGTAAGTAAATGCACGCTACAGATGATCGATTTGGCTTATTTATAACCCTCCGGGTATAGTATTTTGTAAGCTTGTTTTACGCAGGAAATGGGCAGAATCCGAAAGAATTGCAACAATTCGAAGTATCGATGTACGATGGTAAAATTCATTATTCCGGATACAAGGAAAAAAATATGCTGTGCCACCGTATGAACCTAGGTGGAAGCGCTGAGGTTGGTTTGGATGTTTACTAATTGCTCTTTCACTGCCCTATACAGTAGAAGTAAAAATACACGCCTTATTTACGCAATCCACTAATAATCGAAATTTGACAATGGAAAGGGAGCTCAGGTGCATTTCGACCTGATGCAAGCTCTTTCATCTTTTTCGTTGCTGCCGCGTCGCTGAATAACAATGTTTTCTCTTTCAGGGAGATTCAGGTGGTCCATTGGCCTGTTTAAAAGACAACAAATATGTTCTCTATGGAATAATATCGTTCAGTGTTGACGTGTCTTGTTTGCGTCAAATGGAAGAATTCGCAGTATTTACAAAAGTTTCAAGATATCTAGACTGGATGAAGAAGGTGATATCAAAACATGTGAATGACGTATAAGGTTGCTTACGGAGCTGGAAAAAGATTAACAAACAGCGTCCGTTGTAACGTCTGTACCTTTGCTTTACTTGATTTTTTCCCAACGAGTTAGTGATCGATTAAACTTATTCCAGCCTTCACATCCAGCTGAAGCAATCCCAACATTGTTTGGACAAGTTGACGAAGATCATACATAGAATAAGGACTTCTACACTCCGTTGCTTTTAAAACTTTCCCTTTTTTCTCATAGATCTGAAATGGTTGTATGCAGCTGCTGTTCAATTTTTCCTTCCTTTTCATTTACTCCATTGCGCGGGGCTTTCAAGTGTCTTAACTTTGTTTAATTGCCTCGCAAGTACCATGCCTACTGTCTTTTCTTTCGCAGTAATTCTAAGGCAATCAGAGATTAGGATGCGAAATGCGAACGTTTAACTTTTGAAGTGTAGTAGCAAGCGAAAAACATTATTAGCTAAAATATCGTCCAAATAAACAAATAGAAATCGAGGCCCCGCGTGGCTTCGTCGATAAACCTTTGAAAACTCGGCGCGCCTTTTCTCAAACCGAATGGCATGCATATGTATTCATAGAACCGAAAGGTGTTGCGACTGTTGTTAAGGACGTCTTTTGCCTAAAAAGGTATGCGCTGGTACGCACGATTCAAGTCGATTTTGGAAAATACGTGTCGGCCGTATAGTTGTGAAGAAAAATCGTTGAGGCGGGGAATTGGGGATTTGTCTGATTTCGTAACATTGTTCATTTTGCGATAATCACCTTACAGGCCCCATGCACCTACTTGTTCTTTTGGTGCCATGTGCAGCGGTGATGCCCAGCTGATGCTGAAGGGCCGCAATGTTCCTAAGCGTAAATGTCTGTGACAGCTCTGAACTAATCATGTGACTAGCAAGCCACGGCCCGTAGCTTATAGTACTTATGATATCTTGCTGAATAAAAGGGCTAAAGAATCACAAGAAGGTTTAAGCAGAACAAAAGAAACAACACAGGTAAACAAACATTTAAAATAAATCAGTTTTACTGCTCTGAGATGAGGTTTCCTTTGTCTGAGCACTATTTTGTGAAACAGGCATTGTCACTGGTTACTTTCTCACTCATAATAGCACCTGCACTGTACGCGTCACATGAACATTTTTCTACCGCGTACTTAATACACCTTCACATTCATTAATTATGGAAAAGGAAATTCATTTCTCACTTGATGGTAAAGCCGTTGTAGCAGCGTGAAGCGAGTTGGGTATCTGAAAATTCCATGCGTATCTTTTTTTCAGAACAACGTGGTGCACTTGTATAGTCCGTAATGTGAAATTCGCTGCTCTAAAAAAAGAAACATTCACCGTCAGAAATATTAGTAATTAACTTAATAAGCAGCCGTCTCAGTGCAAACTTGATGTAACAATTGAGTGCAAATATTAAGTATTTTGGCTGTAGGAGGTACGTTACTCTCTGGAGGCAATGTGGTGTAAACGTTTCTCTTAATTAGT
Source organism: Trichuris trichiura (assembly GCA_037903355.1). NCBI lineage: Eukaryota > Metazoa > Nematoda > Enoplea > Trichinellida > Trichuridae > Trichuris > Trichuris trichiura. The sequence continues at coordinate 864,717 of JBAJFE010000061.1, read as the reverse complement.
ATAATGTTCATTGTAGTTTTCTTGCGTACTGTACTTGACTGCTCCACTGCAGATATTGACGACATCTTCTCTCTTTGTTCATTAAATATGTAGCTTGTCGTGCACTTTACTTTAGCCTTAACTGGTTCTGAGTAATTTCCTACGCGTACTATGAAGTTTGAATAATTTAGAATGACGTACATTTGCTGCCTACCTGAATGAATTCATACCGATCTGTACCTGCTTTCCTTTCCTTACAAACATTAAAGTGGGAAAACATTAAGCAGCTAACTGTCTTCGCATATTGAAACAGCAGCAGCGACGGGACTAGCATAGCATAAAGATGCAAATATGTACTCTGTCACTGCGTTGCATTTTGTGAAGGTTCTTTACGCTCGTTCTACCTTAAAAAACTGGCAATGTTGCTTCAACATTGTCAAAATGGATTTTCGAAGCCACGTTCTATGGATTACAATTCTGCCTGTAGTCTTGTTCCAAAAGTGTAGTGAAGTAAGCTGATTGCGTGTGTTTTAAAACTGTAAATGAATAAAATCGCTCAGAAAAAGCAGAAACAGGGTTATCGAAATCATTTACGCATTTATTACACTGTCACTGTGTTGCATTTTTTAAAGGTTAAAAATTAACATTTATTACAATTAATAAAACGTCGTTCTGATAAACGTACGATAAACATAGTTGCACGGTCGGTTTAACGCTTGAATGGCTTAAGCTTTAGCTTTTGTTACTTTGCTTTTGTAAATTTACTCTGAGCTCATCAACTGACCATACTGTTCTACCTGTGTGATAGTGAGTAAAGAATTCACCTTCAGACACAAAAGTTGCTTTTCTCAGCTATTGAGTATTTCATTTTCATACTGCTATAATTTTTTCGCATTAGGTTTTCAGAACTTTTCTATTAAAATATGCGATGGCGAATTCCTTTCTTAGCTGCAATAACTGCTCATTATAGTTTCCAATGCAACTTAAGCCTAACTAAACTAATACTAAGAATTGCTAATTAGATTGCATGTCCTTTTTCATCAGTGATAGGAAGTTCTAATAAATCTAAAACCTGTGTAAAATCCGCTCGATATGCGTTTACTCTGCTTAAGTCGGAACTGACTGACTCAACGGAATCGCAAGCAAGTCAGCAAACTGAGTATGCAGGTACACTGGTTTACAGCAACCTGACTTGGGAAAATATAAACCTTCAAAAAAGCTCTAATGTATTACCATGCGCATATACAACTCGGCCAGCGTAAATTTACTCTGAGCTCATCAACTGACCATACTGTTCTCCATTTAGGCAATCTGTGGAAAACCTTACTTTGATCCAGTTCCTGAATATAAAAGAACCAATCGCATTGTTCGTGGCTTTAATGCAGTACCACATTCTCATCCGTGGCAGGCACTGATTTATGTTACCATAAATGGCAGGAAATATAAATGCGGTGGTAGCCTTATAGACTGGAACGATCATAACTCCTCAGATCTGGTTCTCACTGCTGCTCATTGCGTGATTGACACGTAATTTTATGTTCTCCAAATTTTTGGTATTAAGATTGATAAGAGTAAATATATTTCTGTGCTATTACCTGGTGAAAACGATGTATCTTATATTTTGGTTCCGCACGTGTCCACGTCTCTACGAATGCTTGCCGTATCTACTGTAAGCTAAGACATCCTAAGTATAACCGATTCGGCTATTTTTTAATTTTAAGTTATCTTTGCTAAAAGCTGTTACCAATTTTGTGTTTATCTCTGATGACTGTTTGCTCGAATTGCGCGTTTATTGAAATTAGCTATCTTACCTGAATAGCGTTAATCCTCTATAGTCTGTTTAGTTTCTCTGTTCACTTCGTCTTGGGAAAGTCATTTTCCAATATTTCAAATGTTTGCCGGGAAAGGACGAATTATTAGTATTCTTTTCCCAAGAAAGCCGCTTTTTTAAAATGTGGAGCGTCAGCTCACAAACAGAAGGAGCTTTTTTACGCAAAATTTAAAAAGTTCCGACTTTCCTTCTACTTGTTGGCTTGCGAATTCAGCGTGTATTTTGCTTGCAGAGATCAGTTCAGAAATTCCACTTCGCTTTTCGAAGAGTTGATGTTCCATGTGAATCGTTTGATTAAATGGTGAGCAAATTACCAATACACTATTCAGCTAAACCGTATAGGTTGACTATAACGTTTCGCAGATGGACAGTCGTATATTTCGCAGCAGAGATGTAAGAGCCTACCACTTCTGACACATTTTCTTTCTTCCTGACCGCAGGTGCATTTAGTACTTTTTCGAAACACGACTTTTTCAATTGACCAAATCTGCCTCATTAATCTTGACAAGAAGGACCGTAATGTTAAAACTATGGTGCACTTTTGTGTATCACAAACCTATTTGAATACCAAGAGATTATACCCATAAATAAGCAATTCTTTAACCTATCAACGTTAACAAACTTTCGTATTTGACGTTGCAATGCATCTATTTAATGAATGAATAGTAACATAAAGATTATACTATTATTATTTTCGTTAACACAGTGAATGGTATTATCGTGATTTAAAATGTAGAAACTTCAGGTAATGCAAATAATGAAATGTTGCTGAAATCTAAAGCGACGTATTGCAAAATGCTTATTTCAGCTCATCGTATATTTGTACGTCCATAAACCTGAAAAGGTCTGACGCAAAACTTGATACAATCGAGTATTGGAATTGAAATATTTGTAGAGTTGATTGTTGTGCTGGTCGGTCTGTGACGTTGGATGATTTTCAGGGATGCCAAAGCTGGAGTGCCACTCGCCAATCCAAAAGACGTAAAAGTTTACTTCGGAGCCCATAACATAAAACATCCAGAAGATACGCGCCAGAAGTATGCGGTTACTCATATAATTCCTGGCACATTCAACGAGTTTAATGAAGAAGATGACATCGCCATATTAAAGTTAAACCGGAAGGTGTACTACAACAAGTACATTCAGGGAATTTGCCTTCCCTCCATAGATGAAGGATTACCTCCACAGGGAGGCCGATGTTTCGTGACAGGATGGGGCACCATAGGTAAGCTGCAATTTTTTAAACAACACTATCGCCTACGAGTGTATATATATATAGATAGATAGATAGATAGATAGATGGATAGTTGATTTTGAACACATTATTACAAGTAGTTGATTCATAGTAGATCTTCAGATTCACGGGTTTGGCCTGTTGGATGTATCTGTAAGTAAACTTCAAAGTGGCCTACCAACGGATGGATGAGCAAATTGTAAGAGAAAATACAGAACAATGTGTATACCGTACGTTTCGGAACTGCTCTTGTTCCGTCATCAGCAGCTCCCTCATTCTGCTGACGACGGAACAAGAGCAGTTCCAAAACGTACGGTATACACATTGTTCTGTATTTTCTCTTACAATTTGCTCATCCATCCGTTGGTAGGCCACTTTGAAGTTTACTTACAGATGCATCCAACTGGCCAAACCCGTGAATCTGAAGATCTACTATGAAACAACTCAAGCCTGTTAAAAGACATCCTGTCTTTCGAAAAAAGTAGTTGATTAAGCAAAAAGCTCTAGAATATCTGTAAATAAATTCCTGCTACAGAAGATTGGTTTGGCTGATTTGTAGAAAAATTTATATCGTTTAGTAAATGTAACTTCTTGGTACGGGACCGTGTAGTTTCATGTCAAGTTTCTTTTACGGAAAGTTTGTCCCGTTGATAATGTTTTTATTATTCCGGAGCTTTCGGGTCAAACGAGACCTGTCTTCAGCGGTATTAATATAAAGCAATGAAGTAACGAAAATTCACGGTGTTAAAATGATGCAATGGGTGTTGCGTGGGGATGTTTTAAATGTTTAAAGTCGAATGTTTTAAAGTAGATTTCCTTGTGTCTTCATCCTCTGTCTGTCAGCTAGCCATTTTTCTTGTTGTGGATATGTGTTGTTCTTCAGAAATTTCATTTTAAGGTTCTTCTCCATTTGGTTGGTTTTGATCCGTAGTTCTTTGTTTCCTTTGTGTGTTTAGTCAAGTGAGCAGTCACCCGCTCTAAATGCAATGCTCTTTATATTAATACCGCTGAAGACGGGTCTCGTTCGACCCGAAAGCTCTGGAATAATAAAAATATTATCAACGGGACAAACTTTCCGTGAAAGAAACTTGACAAAAATTTTTATATCAACCCGCAGATTTTTGTAAGCTTGTTTTTCACGCAGGAAATGGACAGAATCCAGATGAATTGCAACAATTCGAAGTATCGATTTACGATGGCAACGTTCATCATTCTGGCTACAATAAGAAAAATATGTTGTGTTCTCGTAAAAACGGAGGTGGAATCGATGAGGTTGGTTTGAGAGTTGGTCAGTTGCTCTTTTACTGTCCTGCACAGTAGAAGTAAAAGTGGAAACTTTATTTATGCAATCTCTTAATGATCGAAAGGTACCTTTTGAGCTGATGCAGGTTCTTTCATCTCTTTTTGTTGCTGTCACATCGCTGAATAACACTGATGTCTCTTTCAGGGTGACTCAGGTGGTCCATTGGCCTGCTTGAAAGACAGCAAATATGTTCTCTACGGAATAATATCGTTCAGTGTCGGCGTGTGTGGTTTGTATAGAATGCAAGAATTTGCAGTATTTACAAAGGTTACAAAATATCTAAACTGGATGACGAAAGTGATACCAACAACTGTGAATCACGTATGACGTAGTGCATGCAGCTAGAAAAAACTTGACGTACAGCGTTCGTCATAATGTCTGAACCTTTGCTTTACGTGGTTTCATTCCAACAAGCTAGTGATAATCCCAGTTGCGTAATGGGACTGATTAAAATTTTTTCCAGTCTTCACTTCCATCTAATCTTTTGAAGCAAATTCTAAAATTGTTTGAGCAAGCTGACTAATATCGTAGAATATGGACTTCTGCACTCTGTTACTTTTAACGTTTTTCCTTTTAATCTCGTAACCCTGAAATGGTTTGGAGCTGCAATCCAATTTTTTCCTTTGCCGTCTATTCCTTTGCGTCGGGTCTTCAGCTGCGTTAATGTTCTTTAATTGGGTGTCAAGCACCATGCCTATTGTTTTTTGTTTGGCGCTAATTCTAATGCATTTAGTGAATAGAATGGGTAGTGCCAAATTTTAGTATTCGAAGTCAACGTGAGCAAGCAGCAACGCTTTGCCGGACGATTAAAAAGTCTTTAATAGGAAGATGTCTTCCCTTAATTGACTGCGGTACTTCTCAATGCATTTACTGCTTTTATTAGCTCATTTGCTGAACAAGTTTTGTTGTAGCTTCTCAATATTCTACTCCAGCCATTTCAGAAACATTGGCACTTCAAAATAAGCTACGCTATTAAGGTACGTTGCGCAAACGTTGAGCAAGCGAAATGACACCAATCCCTGAGTATAGTAAGTATTGTTTTTCTTAAATGCCAGCGGGCTCCCAGAGTCCCTCAAAACGTTGAGATGTATTCTAAGTGAAGATCACAGAAGCGAGATGGCAATGAAAATCCTACGTCTTTCATTCAACAGTCTTATTCCACGGTGATTTAAATGGCATCTGGCAAACCCAATTAAATACTCGTCCATTAAGACGCCCAATGCTGAACTAAGGTTTTCCGTTTGTTGATATCATTGCATAACAAAGCGCAACCTACATACGCACTATCGCAACAGTCATGTTTAAGTAGGTCAATATGCAATGCTACTTAACCAAAATGCTGAATCTGCTTTCCAGTCTCGTGGCCTAAGAAAATCTCTGAGCGTGGGAAGTGATGGCGGTTTGAGTGAGCACACAGACTGGCCACCTCATTTCCCTATGATAGCAAAGTAAAACCTAATGTAATGGGCCCTCGTTATCCGCGGTTAATTCGTCCCGAATTTTGAGCGTTACACCGCGTAAAACGAATTCCGCGTTGTATAGGATACCCTATGAAAGTGGCCAGATAGCTTGTATTCCAGCCGCGTATATCATCCTACCCCCTGAATTCTTTCCGGAACGGTTATCATATCTAGTGATCCTTCGAAGCTTGGTACTACGGAATCTAGCTACGAGATAATGACATCAATGAGACTGCTCTTGTCCAGTGGGGCCAGCCATCAGAGTCCAAGCCATTATATACAAGAAAGGACGAAAGTAGGATGATCTTTCTTTAAACGCCATAGAATAACCTTGCTTTAATGAGCTAAGCGATGTACTGGTGCGCGGAATGGGTACAGAGCAGGGGAAATATAAAATGCACAGGCCCACTTAAGCAGAAATACTGAACATCACATGGAACACATCCACATCTACGGGCAGAAATGTTTGGCGCATCAGGAATCAGGGTTGCTTGAACTTGTTGGTAGCGAAACTTCTAGCCTTAAAATTATAGGCTCCGCAGCTGCCGGAGCTTTATTTAAAAACATTGTTATAGGGAGCTGTCTCTCCCTTTCCTTCGCTTCATCGAATAAATCCTGTAGCGGTTTCAACGAAAGCCGTTATTCTTCGTGTAATGATGATGCCACGTTCCATGGATGGATCATATTCAACAGTCATATCCTTTAGGACCTGCGCTTGCCGGAAAATAGCTGCTAGCTTTTGCAGCGTCCAATCCGAGGGTGTTTCAGCTTCTGTATCTTCCATAACGTCGTCGTCACTGGCCGTAGGTGATTGCATCCGTTCTTCGAGGTCCTTGTTGGTGAACGGTTCTCCACAATCTTCTATGTGCTCTCTGATATCGTCTTCTATCATGTCAGAGAAACCCTCACCTCCCAACTCCTTGGCAATATTCACTATGCCCATGGCCTCCTCATCGATGGCACCTAAGTCCTCGCATTCACTGACTGCGTCTCTCCACGAACGCTTCGAGCAACTACTGACTGTTCTAGGCTTTACCTCGTGTACTGCCTCCGCAATGAGGGCGATAGCGTCTGCAATTGAGAAACGCTTCCACAGGCCGGTAAGATCGCAATCTGCATTAGCGTGGAGGGTATCACGAAGCTTTCCAAATACGAAACGAGTATAAGTAGCCTTAATGCATTTTATGGCGCCCTGATCCAGTGGCTGCAGTAGTGATGTCGAGTTAGCGGGCAAACATTTCACCTCGACGTCCTCATTAGCGAAGCAAAGAGATTGCGGTTGACCGGGTGCGTTATCGATTACGAGGAGGACCTTGAAAGCCATCCCCTTGCTTTCCAGGTACTTTTTCGCTTCCGGAATGAAGCATTGGTTAAACCATTCCGTAAAAAGGATAACCATCATCCACGCCTTCTCGCTGTGCTGCCAGAAGACCGGCAGACAATTCTTGTTCTTGTTTCTGAGCGACAGAGGATTACGAGTCCGGTGACAACGCCGGGCTTTATCATGTGTCCTGCAGCGTTGCCACAGAGCACAAGAGTGAGTCGATCTTTCAGTGGCTTGAATGCCGGGGCTTGCTTTGCGCTCTTGTGGATGTACGTGCGTTTTGGCATTTGCTTCCAGAATAATGCCGTCTCGTCACAATTGAAGATTTGTCCTGGGAGATATCCCTTTTGGTCCACTATCTCTTTGAATTTCTCCGTGAATGTCGAGGCAGCTACGCAATCAGCCGATGCCGCTTCTCCAGTGATCTTTAAGTTCTTGAGGTTGAAGCGCTTCACGTATTGGGCTAGCCATCCTTTGCTAGCAGTAAACCCTTTTCTATCGTTCTCTGCAACCGAGCCAGAGAAGTGGTCATATAAGCTCAGCGATTTCTCCCGAATAACTTTCCCGTCGACAGGGACATGCTTCCGCGACATGTCCTCTATCCAAACGCTTAGCGCTTTCTCGGACTTTCACGAGGACTTTGTTGCGAACTACAACAGCTCTTTTCGCCAGTGAAGGATCGGGATGCACACTTCTTCGAATCTCAGCTTCCTGCTGCTTTATCGTACGAATGCTGGATTCATTCCTCCCGATATTGTGGCCCACTTCGGCACATGGCAATCCGCTTTTCAAAAGATCTAGGACTTTTACTTTCTCATGAAAGGCAAGGACGCTACGTTGTCTCTTAGCCCTAGAGGAACCGCTCTGTTCACGTAGTTGCCTTCTGTCAGTCATCCTCCTATGCGACACCAGTTACACGACGCGAAAGTTCAGACCTACCACGCTGCAGGGAAACTGATATTTGCGCACAGCGCGTGGCCTCGACAACGCGCACGAAGCAAAAACGAGCAGTCAGAAAAATGACAAGGCCTTATTAGCACTGTGGGCAGAGAAAGTCTTTCGCAAACGCGCAGATGATCACACTGCTGCACAGGCATGCAACGACACTAGTGCAATTATAATGCCGGCCAGCGGTGCGCATGTCTCTGTGAAAAGACGACGTCACTATTTCACGCTGGACAAACCGCGTTGTATAGAATCCGCGGATAACGAGACCGCAGATAACGAGGGCCGACTGTAGTATGATGATGACAATGTCGTAACGCTGACGTCATTTGCGTTGTTCAGGTACAAGCACGTACGGTTGTACATCTCTAAGCAGATGTTCCAGAGAAGGAATGACTTATTCCCTTAGCGTTACGCTGATGCCCTCCACGCAGTTTGTTCTGACTTCGTTTGATTGCAGTATATGTTTTGGCTTCGTTTATGCTAAATATGCTAATTAGTGAAAGTTTTCAATCTGGCCCCTTGACATTTTGATAGCTGCAAAGAAAAGCGCGGAAGTCCATGACAGTTCTGAACCATGCATCTGACTTGCCAACTAAGGCCTGCAGCTATTAGTACTAACATTATTGTGCTGAGTAAAACGGCCAAAGAACCGCAAAAAGCTTTAAACAGAACAAAGGAACAACACAAGTAAACAAACATTTCAGGTAAATAACTTTTACTATTCCGAGATGAGGTTTCCTCTGTCTAAGCGGTAATTTTGTGAAATAAAAGCGGTTGTCGTTAATTACTTTCTCGCTCATAACAACACCTACAGCTTGTAGATCTCAAGAACGTTTTTCTGCTACGTACTTAGTACGCCTTCACATTCATTATTAAAGGAAAAAGGAGAGTCATTTCTCGGCTGCTAGTAAAACTGAAGTAGCTGCGTGAAGGGAGTTAGGTATTTCAGAATTCCATGCCCCTTTTTCCATATAAATAATGTAGTGTGGTTGCGTTGTCCGTAACGCGAAGTTCGCTGCTCTGAAAAAACCTCCGTCGCCAGGAATATCACTAAAAATTTAAACAGCAGCTGTCTCAGCGCAAATACATGACGTAACAATTGAGTGCGAACATGAAATATTTGGTCTGTAGGAGGTAAGGTATTGTGCTGAGGGAACGAAGCATAATCATTTCACTTAGTATAATGTTCATTGGAGTTTCTTGCATTATGAACATTGACTATAGGCTTGCAGATACAAATAACAGCTTCTCTGTTTATTCATTAGGTATATAGCTTATTATACACTTGATTTTGGTCCTCCGTGGTTGTGTAAAGCTTCTTAAGCAAACTGTGAAGTTTAAACAATTTAAAATGAGCTTATACATTTGCTGCTGTCCGGACTGAATTCAGACTGATTTGTACCTACTTTCCCTTGCTTATGAACATTAAAGTGAAAAAACGTTAAGCGATTAACTGTCTTTGCACGTTTAAATAGCAGCAGCTACCAGTCTAGCATAGCTTGTTGAGATAAATATGTACTCTGTCACTGCGCTGCATTTCATGAAGGCTCTTAATGCTCGTTTTACTTTAAAAGGCCGGCAGCAATGTTCCATCTACATTGTCAAAATGAAACTTCGAAGCCGCGTTCTGTCGATTGCTATCCTCTTTGTAGTCATGTTCCCTAAATGTAGTGAAGTAAGGTGATTGCATGTATTTTAAAACTGCAAGCGAATAATCGCTCAGAGATAGCAAAAGCACGGTTATCGACATCATTCTCATATTTATTACTATTAATGAAACGCCATTCTGATAATCGTGTGATAAAAATAGCAGAATGGTCAGTTTAATTTTTGAATGCCTTAAGCCTAAGCATTTGTTGCTGCCTATGTGATGTTGAGCAAAGAACTCAACTTCAGACACATTAAAGCTTGCTTTCCTCAGCTTTTGGGTAATTCACCTTCGTGCTACCGTAATTTATCTGAATTAGTTTTCCAACCTTTGTACTTGCATAAACGATGGCGAATTCTTTCCTTAGTTGCAATAACTGCTTTATTATAGGTCAAACTTAACTAACATCAGGAGTCGCTAACTAGACTGTGCGTCCTTTTGTCTTCAGCGGTTCGACGTCTTAATAAATCTAAGGCCTGATTCTGAAGATATAAAAGTTAAAAATACCTACAATATATTAACATGCTTACAAACAATTCAGCCAGTGCACATTTGCTCTGAGCTCATTAACTGACCATACTGCTCTTCATTTAGGCAATCTGTGGAAAACCTTACTTTGATCCAGTTCCTAAACCTAAACGGAACAATCGCATTGCTGATGGTTTTGAAGCAGTACCGCATTCTCATCCGTGGCAGGCAGTGATTTATGTTGACATGAACGGCTCGCTTTCCTTATGCGGTGGCAGTCTTATAGACTGGAATGGTCACAACTCCTCAGATCTAATTCTGACCGCTGCCCATTGCGTCTTATGCGGTGGCAGTCTTATAGACTGGAATGGTCACAACTCCTCAGATCTAATTCTGACCGCTGCCCATTGCGTCATTGATATGTAATTTTATGTTTATTATTTTAAATTATTATTTTGTTTTTCTAAATTTTTATTATTAATACTGATAGTTGAATAAGGCTGAATTTAGCTCAGTGCTGTTAACTAACAAAAATGATTTATATGTTGAGTTCTGCTTCTGTCCACGTCTCCACTATAAGCTAAAATATCCTAAATATAAGTGATTAAACTAGTGTTTAAAGTTTAGATTACTTGTGCTGAAAACTGTGTTACCAATTTTGTTTTTATTTCTGGTGATTAGTTTCACAAATTTGCGTTTATGAAATTTGCTATGTTACCTGAATCCTGTTAAGTCTGCTTAGTTTCTGATCACTTCATATTGTGAAAGCTGTTTTCCGTTATTCTGAATGCCTGCTGAGAAAAGACGATTTATTACTGGCGTTTTCTCAAGAAAGCCTTTTTTGTTTAAATGTGGAGCGTCAGTTGACTAACAGAAAAAGCTTTTTCACATAAAATTCTAAGAAATCGTGTCAGTCGTTTGATTTCTTGACTTCTGATTTGTGCGTGTATTCTCTCTGCAGAGATCAGTTCAGAAAATCCACTTCACGTTTCGACGAGTTGAAGTTCCATGTGAATCGTTTGATTAAAAGGTAAGCACATTACCAATGCGCTATTCGGTTAAGCAGTAAAAATTGTCCGTAACGTTTCGCAAATGGATAGCCATTTACTTTGCTGCATGGATGTAAGCCCTTACCGCCTCTGACGCATTTTCAATCTTCCTGGCCGCAGGCGCATTCAGCAGTTTTTCATGGCACAGCGCTTTTATTTGTGCGCAACGGTCTTATGAATCTGGACAAAAAGGGCTTTGATAAAGATTGCACTATTATTATTTTCGTTAACACAATGAATGGTATCATTCTGATCTAAAATGTAGAAATTTCAGGTAATTTAAGTAATGAAATAATGCTGAAATCTAATGTGACTTCTTACAAAATGTTTATTTCAGCTTATCGTATATTTGTACGTCCATAAACCCTTAGAATTCTGACGTTAAACATTGGAATTGAAACATTTGTAGGGTTGATTGTTGTGCTCATCTAACTGTGACATTGGATGATTTTCAGGGACACCAAAGCTGGAGTGCCAATTGTCAAACCAGAAGACGTGCATGTTTACGTCGGAGCCCATAACATAAAAAAAGTGGAAAGGACGCGTCAGGAGTATCCTGTTACTCTTATAATTCCTGGCACATTCCACGAGTTTAATGAAAAGGAAGACATCGCCATACTAAAATTAGGCCGGAAAGTAAATTACAGCAAGTACATTCAGGGAATTTGCCTTCCGTCCATAAAGGATGAATTAGCTCCGAAGGGAAGCCGCTGTTTTGTGACAGGATGGGGTAATCTAGGTAAGTTGCAGTTTTTGTAATGACGGTACCACGCATGAATGCATATACAGTAGAACCTCCATAAGTTGACCACTCAAGGGACCAGGGAAAACTGGTCAACATAGGAGGCTGTGAGTATAAGTGGCTCAACTAACGTGCAGACAAATCAACTGGTCAAAATTCGGTTAACTTAGAGAGGTGGTCAACTTTAGAGGTTCTACTGTATATGTAGTCGACTTTGAACACATTGTTACAATTAACCCATGATGCAAAAGCTATGAGATATGTGTAAATAAATTAATACCACAGAAGATTGATTTTGCTTATTTACATAGAGTTCTATATCCCGGCAAATACTCTGTTCTGTAAGCTTGTTTTACGCAGGAAATCAGGAGAATCCAGATAAATTGCAACAGTTCGAAGTATCGTTGTACGATGGCAAGGTTCGTTATTCTGGATACAATAAGAACAATATGTTGTGCCATCGTATGAACAAAGGTGGAAGCGCTGAGGTTGGTTTGGGAGTTTATCAATTGCTCTTTCACTGCCTTGTGTAGTAGAAATAAAAATGCACGCCTCATTTATGCAACCTATTAATAATTGAGAGGTACATTTCGAGCTGATGCACTTGTTAAATATTTTTTGTTATTGTCGCGTCGCTGACTGACAATGATTTTTCTTTCAGGGTGATTCAGGTGGTCCACTGGCCTGCATGAAGGACGACAAATATGTTATTTACGGAATAATATCTTTCAGTGTCGAGGTGCCTTGTCTAAATGAAATGGAAGAAATTGCAATATTTACAAAAGTTTCAAAATACCTAAACTGGATGAAGAAAGTGATACCAACAACTGTGAATCACACGCAGCTAGAAAAAGCTTGAGCTATGAGGTAGCGCATGCAGTTAGAAAAGGCTTGACATGTCGCATTCGTTGTAACGTTTGTACTTTTGCTTTATGGGAATTTGTTGCAATGAGCTAGTAATCGCCCCATTTTGAATCGATTGAACTTTTTTCCAGCCTTCACGTCCAGCTGATTTTTTGAGGTAAATCGCAGCGCTGTTTGAACAAGTTAACGAACATTGTAGAATAGGGACTTCTACACTCTGTTACTTTTAAAGATTTCCTTTTGTTCTCGTAGCTCCGAAACGGTTTTGTGCAACTGCAGTTCAATTTTTCCTCCCTTTCCATTTGTTCGCTTGCGCTGGGTCTTCAGCTGTCTTAACGGTCTTGCCATTCGTACTATCGTTTCTTCAACAATATTTCTTGAAGACTGGGTGCTTCTTAACGGGTCGATGGATTTTCATGATGGAAAAGTTCTTTGTTACGGCTTTGTTTAGCCCGTTGCTAATGTCTGAAATAATGCCGAAGCAAATGCCCTACCAACGGATGGATGAGCACTTTTTAAGGAAATTTCAGAACAAGCGCTTAGCAGATTCAGAGCTCTCAGGACTAACCTTTTACCGTCGTCAGCGATGATGGTAATGACATTAGCATTGATGTAGCATTACCAACATCGCTATGCTGACAGCACATTACCACTGACAACAAGAAAAGACCACATAAACGAACCACCAGTTCTGACGTATAGGGAGAGCTCACCACTGGCTGCGTGACAAAAAGTGTACAAGCAACACGCAGACTTCAGAACCGGTGCTGACCAGTTTCATGTTGGGGATGTTTTCCTGATTGAAAAATGTGACGGTTGCAAAAGATAGCCGAACCTTCTACCACTTGGAGTGCCCGCCGGGTCAGTTTTCTGAAAAGGTACATGGCTGACGGCAAAGATGAGCATGAGCTCTGAACTTCTGATGAAAGTAACAGATGCTTGCATGTGGCGAGGGTGACCTGCGACGCGTGTTGCGTCTGATAGGTGACCTGGAGGGAGAAATGGTGAGCGAACGTAAATGGCGTCGTAGCTCAGCCACCTCTTGCTGCAAAACTTTCAATTTAGTTGCATCATTAGCTACACTCGTTTCAGTGACTGCAGTGATCGAAATGTTTACGATTATAAGCTCGTTCGCTGTAAGTGCCAACTGTTCGATATCAGCGCTGAGCATAGCTTTCAAGATGAGCTGAAGGTAGGCTGAGAAGCGTTGCAGGAAGAGCTGCTGGAAAATGATGCTTTGACGGTCCGCTATGCCGGTTGTTCTCCGACTCATCTGTCGTAACAGATGTGTCAGTTTCTGATCGTCAGTCTGTGACACGTCCATTAAGGAATGGAATCTCTCTCTACCTGTTGCGGTGGAACGTTCTGGTAGCTTGGCTTTCAGTGTTTCATACAGTATAGACCTTGAACTGTCCAACAGATCCTCAATGTCGGCACCGATACTATCCAGGACGGCAGCAATAGTATAGTGGTACTTCGTTTGAGTAACCCTGAGGTTGATCAACGTGAACTGATGCTTCACACTCGGTGGACAAAACGGTGGCAACTTCAGAGCTAGAGCGGAAGATGACAGTGTCACCTTACGCAACGGCTGTCCATTCTTGTTCTGTCCACTGGTCACTGATCTACTAACAAGCGAAAACCCTTTATTCAGCCGCAACAAGTGCAGTAAATATATTAAAAAATAGTTAAGTGCAGTGCGACGAGTAATCCCAGTCGTAACAAGAAATCAGCTCGAGAAGTAAAACATTTTGCAAATCGCGAGTGTCGAATTTTTTTTTATGCTGCGCATCATGAATAAATAGAAGCACTTGAGTTTAACGTAAAAAATTCTGCTTTAAAGTTGACAACTGATTAACCAGTGACCTATCAACTTTAGCCTATGCTGATTGCATAGCGGCTTATTGAAGCATCTGCAGATCCGCTTTTTCTATGCACTTGCCGATTTTAGTCGTCGTCCCGTAACTCATTACGGTGCAATTGAACATGCAGGATTCACACCGCGACGTCGACCCAGGTGCAAAAGAAACGGCTGCGCAACTTGTTGCATACTACGGTAAAGTACTATAGTGGCTTTTTTCGCGTTCGACTGCTTACGACAAAACCCAGGTTCATTTTACGGTACAGTCTGTCATATCTTACCATGTAAGCCAGAGGCTTTATCTGGAGCCCAGGAAATAGCTGAAGGAGTTATTACTAAAGATTCACGAAATCTAGTTCTTTCACTATGTAGTGAATGCGTTTTGATGACCGCTTTTTTCCCTTTCTGTTTCCTTTTTTGGCGGCAGTTCTTTTCTGAAAAACATGTTTACTTTTTCAAAAGAACTTTTACATTTTAAAATTTTGTGTGACTCAATTTCCTATGAAAAATAAACTGTTCTTTGGACTAATGTATTGAAGAATTGTGTATCTCTGTTTTTGCTTACGTTAGCATTAGCGACTGAAGAACTGCTGTTAATAATACGGGGATTTTTATACGTGAAATCTTGCAGTTCACACTAGTTTTTGATGAACACTTAATTCTACGGTTTCATCCTATTTGCTTCAAGTTCTGCGCTACCTTCGTATTGTTTCTGCACTGGTGCAGGGTCCAGAAAATGTGCTTTTAAGGTTGGATTTGAAGAACAATAATGGTCACGTGACGCCTGAAATGGTGAGAGACCCATGGAATAAATACCATTATAGCTTCTTATTTGAATCTACGGATTGGCAGTTTCATCTCAAGCTGATCTGTCCGTCGCGCAGCGAACGCTTCTACGGGTGAATTTAAGTTTATAATAAGCAATATTCTCTTAATCAACGTAGTTTAGACATAACTTTGTTACCCACTGCGCAAATCAAGCTGACGAACTGCCATTTCTTTGCACCTTTTGTGACCAGCCATTTTAAATTACATTGGACCTTAAGGTGCACACTCGTTGCAACAAAGGAGAAGGTCCCTCTGATTGTCCGGCTTATAGGTATCATCGCTTAACGAAGCGCAACCGTGACAGACACTATCGCAACAGTTATGGTCAAGCAGATCGATATGCAATGTTACGTAATCAAAATGGTGAATATGCTTTCCAATCTCGTAGCCTAAGAGAGTCTCTGAGTGAGGAAAGTGGTGGTAGTTTGAGTGAGCACGCAAGTTGGGCACCTCATTTCCCTGTAACAGCAAAGTAAAACCTAGACAGTATAACGATGACGATGTCGTAACGCTCATGTCATTTACGTTGTTTAGATACAAGCATGTAGGTTGTACCTCCCTAGGCAGATGTTCCACAGAAGGAATGACTTATTCGCTTAGCGTTACGCTGATGTCCTCCAGGCAGTTTGTTCTGACTTCGTTTGATTGCAGTAAATCTTTTGACTTCGTTGGTGCTAATTGAGCTAAATAATGAAAGTTTTCAATACGGTCTCTTCACCAGCTGATGGCCGTAAAGAAAAATGCGGAAGTCTTTGACAGTTCTGAACCACACATCTGATTTGCCAGCTAAGGCCTGCAACTGTTAGTACCTACATTATCTTGCTGAGAAAAACAGCCAAAAATCGCAAAAAGCGTTAAACAGAACAAAGAAACAACACAAGTAACCGAACATTTCAGGTAAATAACTTTTACTATTCCAAGATGAGGTTTCCTCTGTCTAAGCGTTAATTTTGTGAAACAAAAGCAGTTGTCCTTAGTTACTGTCTCGCTCATAATAGCACCTACTCCATATCGAATTCAAGAACGTTTTTCTACAACGTACTTAATACGCCTTCACATTCATTATGAAAGGAAAAGGAAACCGATTTCTCCCTTGATTACAAAACTGCGGTATCTGCGTGAAGCCGGTTAGGTATTTGAGAATTTCATGCCCATTTTTCTTCAGAATAATGTGGTGCACGTGCATTTTCTCTAATATGAAATTCGCTGCTCTGAAAAAGCAAACACCTGCCATCACGAATATCGCTAAGAACTTAAAGAGCAGCCGTCTCAGTGCAAACATTTGGCGTAACAATTGAGTGCAAACCTGAAGTATTTGGCCTGTAGGAAGTAAGTCACTGTCCTGAGGGAATGAGGCATAACCATTTCACTTAGTATAATGCTCATTGGAGTTTCTTAGTGTTTGATCTTCTACAGCCTTTCCCGTTTATTTGTTGTGCTGGTATCTGTAAATTGAACGAAACAGCTGCTCTACCAACGGATGGATGAGCCGTTATTAAGAAAAATTGCACAGATATCAAGCATTGGTACATAGCTAGATAGTTAAGAAACTAACCGCCTTTGCATGTTTAAACAGCAGCAGCAGACAGTGCAGCATAGCCTATTGAGGCAAATATGTACTCAGTCACAGCGCTGCATTTCATGAAGGCTCTTCTCGCGTGTTCTGTTTTAAAAGGCTGGCAGCTATGTTCCATTAACATTGTCAAAATGCAATTTCGAAGCCACGTTCTATTGATTACTATCCTCTTTGTAGCCTTGTTCCTTAAATGTAGTGAAGTAAGCTGATTGCATGTGTTTTATAACTGTAAACGATTAATCGCTCAGAGATAGCAAAAGCACGGTTATCAACATCATTTCCATATTTATTAATATTAATACAACGTCGTTCTAATAAGCGTACGATAAGCATGGCAGCACGGTCGGTTCAAAGTTTTAGTGGCTTAAGCTTTAGCTTTTGTTATTACCTATGTGACAGATGAGTAATTAATTCACCTTCAGGCTAATTAAAGAATAATTTTCTCAGCTATTGAGTAATTCGCTTTCATACTGCTGTAATCACTCGAGTTAGGTTTTCAAAGCTTTCGTATCGGAATACGGAATGGACAGGTTCTTTCCTTAGCTGCAATAACTGCTTTATTATAGCTTCCAAAGCATGTTAAGCCTAGCTGAACTAATATTATGAATCGCTAAATAGACTGTACGGTATTTTCTTCAGCGGTAGGGAATATAAATGAATCTAAGATTTGATTTGGAAAAATGTACATGTTAGAAAAAACCTGCAACGTTTTAGCATGTGCATATTCAGTCTGATCAGCGTGAATTTACTCTGAGTTTATCAAGTGACCATATTGATCTCCATTTAGGCAATCTGTGGAAAACCTTACTTTGATCCAGTTCCTGAATACAGATGGAACAATCGCATTGTTCGCGGTTTTAAAGCAGTACCGCATTCTCACCCGTGGCAGGCACTGATTTATGTTACCATAAATGGCACAAAATATAAATGCGGTGGCAGCCTTATAGACTGGAACAATCACAACTCCTCAGATCTAGTTCTGACCGCTGCTCACTGCGTCATTGACATGTAATTTTATGTTTCTAAACTTTTAGTATTAATATTGATCGATGATCAAGGTCGAATCTATTTCTGTACTACTGTCTAGCGGAAACTATGCCTTATTTTGGTCCTGCTTCAGTCCATGTCACTACCATAAGCTAAGATATCTTAAATACAAACGATTCAATCGTTTTTTAAATTAACATTATTTGAAAATACGGCTTTTAAGTACTGGACTATAGGTTACCAAGATACATTTGTTTCTTCTTAAGGAATGTGTCTCGTTTGGAGAACTATAAACTTTTAATGTACGCAGCTTTCGGGCGGCTAAGACCCGTCCCGTATTTTTAAAATACAGCCGTGGAGTTGTTAACCGGTTCAGAAAGGTGCAGACATTAAAAGCTTATTGCGCTGCGAAGAGGACACACATTTCGTGGGAAGGGACAAATTAATCATTTAAATTATTTGCGCTAAAAATTCTTAACCATTTCCGATGATTATCTGCTCAAATTTTGCATTTATCGAATCTAGCTGTTACCTGAATACTGTGAATATTCTACAGTGTCTAGTTTCACTGATCACTTTGCCTTGCGAAAGGCATTCTCTGATATTTTAAATGCTTGCTTGGAAAAGATGATTTATTAGTAGTCTTTTCTCAAGAAAACCGTTTTTCTTTTAAATAGAGAGCTTCAGTTCACAAACAGAAACAGGTTTTTTACACAAAATTCTAAAAAACTCCCTCAGTCAGCTTATCTGTTCACTTCTGAATTATCGTGTATTCTGTTTGCAGAGATCAGTTCGGAAAGTCCACTTCCGGTTGGGAAGAGCTGGTGTACCATGTGAATCGTTTGATTAAAAAGTGAGCACCTTACTGTTGCGCTGCTCAGCTATACCGTATAAATTGGCCATAACGTTTCGCACATGGACAGTTGTTTATTTTGCTAAAAGTTCTAAGACCTTTCCACCGTTCAAATTTCCTGACCGCAATTTTGTTCGCTGTTTTTTCAAGCCATTACGTTTTTAACTGAGCAAAACTGCCTCATTAATGTGGACAAAAGGGGCCTTCGTAAAGGTTGCACTACTGTTACTTTCGTTATTACAACGAATGGCATCGTCGTGATTTAAAATGTGGAAAGTTCAGCTAAATCAAATATTGAAATGCTGCCGACATCTATCGTGACATATTACGAAATGTTTATTTAAGCGAATCGTTTATATGTACCTCCGTAAACCGTTAGAATTTTAATGCCAAGCTTAATAAAATCGAGTACTGAGCTTGAAATGATTGTAAAGTTGATTGTTATGCTGGTCTAACTGTGACGTTGAAAGATTTTCAGTGATCCCAAGGTTGCAGTGCCACTTGCCAATCCAGAAGACGTGGATGTTTACTTCGGAGCCCATAACATAAAACATCCAGAAGATACGCGCCAGAAGTATGCGGTTACTCACATAATTCCTGGCATATTCCACGAGTTTGATAAAAAAGATGACATTGCCGTATTAAAGTTAGACCGGAAGGTGAACTACAACAAGTACATTCAAGGAATTTGCCTTCCATCCATAGATGAAGAATTAGCTCCACAGGGAGGCCGATGTTTTGTGACAGGATGGGGCACCATAGGTAAGCTG
The DNA here is from genome assembly GCA_037903355.1 of Trichuris trichiura. Taxonomy (NCBI): domain Eukaryota; kingdom Metazoa; phylum Nematoda; class Enoplea; order Trichinellida; family Trichuridae; genus Trichuris; species Trichuris trichiura. The sequence goes on along the minus strand of JBAJFE010000061.1, from coordinate 844,992 downwards.
CAATTTTTGTAGCAACGCTATCGCGTATATATCTATATTTAAAAAGTCGACTGTGAACACATTGCTACAAGTAATCGATTAAGCAAAAAGCTCTATGCTATCTGTAAGTAAACGCACGCTACAGATGATTGGTCTGGCTTATTTGCACCCCTCCGGGTATAGTATTTTGTAAGCTTGTTTTACTCAGGAAATGGGCAGTATCCGAATGAATTGCAACAATTCGAAGTGTCGATGCACGATGGCAAAGTTCGTTATTCTGGATACAATAAAAAGAATATGTTGTGTTCTCGTAAAAACGGAGGTGGAATCGATCAGGTCAGTTTTAGTGTTTATCAATTGCCCTTTCACTCCCCTGTAGAGTAGAAGTAAAAATGGAACCTTTATTTACGCAATCTATTAATAATTGAAATTTGATAATCGAAAGGTGGCTAAGGTACATTTCGAGCTCCTGCAGGTTTTTTCACCTTTTCTGTTGCTGTTACGTCGCTGAATAATAATGATTTCTCTTTCAGGGTGATTCAGGTGGTCCATTAGCCTGTTTGAAAGACAACAAATATGTTCTCTACGGAATAATATCGTTCAGTGTCGACGTGTTTTGTTTGTATAAAACTCAAGAATTTGCAGTATTTACAAAAGTTTCAAGATATCTAAACTGGATGAGGAAAGTGATACCAACAATTGTGAATCACGTATGAGGTAACTTATGCAGCTACAAAAAACTTGGCATACATCGTTTGTTATGCTGTCTGAACTCTTGCTTTGTAAGATTTTGTTCCAATGAGCTAGTGATAATTTCAATTTTGATCGATTAAACATTTTCCCAGCCTTCACTTCCAGCTGATCTTTTCAAGCAAATCCTGACATTGCTTGAGCAAGCTGATGAACATGGTAGAATATGGACTTCTACACTCTGTTGCTTTTGAAGCTTTTCCTTTTATTCTCGTAACCCTGAAATGGTTTGTAGTTGTTCTTTCGGTACCATGTGAAGCGGTGATGCCAAGCTGCTGCTGAAGGGTCGCGCGATTCTCTACTGTAGATGTCTATGACAGTTCTGAACCAATCATCTGACTTGCCAGCCACGGCCTATAGCTAGTAGTATCGACATTATCGTATCCAGTAAAACGGCTAAAGAATCACAAAAAGGTCTAACAGAGTAAAATAAGCAACACAGGTAAACAAACATTTAAAATAAATCAGTTTTACTGTTCTGAGATGAGGTTAGCTTTGTCTAAGCATTAATTTTGTTTTATCAGGCGTTGTCACTAATTACTTTCTGGCTCATAATAGCACCTGCACTTTGCGGATATCGTGAACATTTTTCTGTCGCAAACTTAGGACACCTTCACTCTCATTATTAATTGCAAAGGACAGTCATTTCTCGCCTGCTAGTAAAACTGGAGTAGCCGCGTGAAGGGATTTAGATGTTTCAGAACTGCATGCCTATGTTTCTTAATAATGATGTAGTGCGGTTCCATTGTCTGTAATGCGACGTTCGCTGCTCTGGAAAAGAAAACACGTATCGTCAGGAATATTACTAAGAATTTAAAGAGTAGCCGTCTCAATGCAAACATATGACGTAACAGTTGAGTGCAAACACGAAATATTTGGGCTGTAGAAGGTCCGTTACCGTCTAGAAGCAGCGGGGCATAATCATTTCACTTAGCATTATGTTCATTGGAGTTTCATGCATCACATATTTTAGTTACAGGCCTGCAGATGCAGATTACAGCTTTTCTCTTTATCCATTAGGTTCATTAGGTAAATAGCTTGTTATACACTTGGCTTTGGTCTTCCGTGGTTGTGTATAACTTCTTACGCGTACTATGAGGTTTGAATAATTTAGAATGGCATTATACATTCCCTGCTGTCTGCACGGAATTCAGACTGATTTGTAACCGCTCTTGCTTCCTTACAAACATAAAGGATGAAAAACGTTAAACAGCTAACTGTCTTTGCGTATTGAAACAGTAGCAGGTACCAGTCTAGCATGGCCTAATGAGGTAAATATGTACTCTGTCATTGCGCTGCATTTCGTGAAGGCTCTTCTCGCTAGTTCTACTTTAAGACGCCGGCAGCTGTATTCCATCAACATTGTCAAAATGAAATTTCAAAGTCACATTCTATTGATTACGATCCTCCTTGCGATCCTGTTCGGAAAGTGTAGCAAAGTAAGCTGATTGTATGTGTTGTAAAACTGTAAACGAATATTCGCACAGAGAAAGCGAAAGAACGGTTATTGACATCACTTTCATATTTATTAGTATTAATAAAACGTCATTCTGATAAACGTATGATAAACATAGCACCACGGTCGCTTTAATGCTTGAATGGCTTTAGCTTTAGCATTTGTTACTATCTGTCTGGTGGTGAGCAAAGAAGCCACCTTCAGACACATTAATGCTTGCTCTTCTCAGGTTTTGAGTAATTCACCTTCAAACTACTGCAAGAGTTCTAAGTTGTCTTTGAAACGTTTACTCTGGAATAAACTATGGCGAAGTCCTTCCTGGGCTGCAATAACTACTTTATTATAAAACAGACCCATAGGTTCTCAACCTTTCTCGCTCCATCGCTTCCCCCTTCCCCTACCCCTCCCCCCAGGGGAAAATGTTTGCAATACCACTATTCTTGGGAAATTCTTGCAGAAAAGACTTCTACTCCGGTCGTCTTCGATGGCCGGTCTGCCTTCCTTGAAACGCCTTATCCACTCATAGGCATAGATTTAGATAGTGCACTACTTCCGCAAACCTGCTGCAAGGAATGAATAATCCTCCGCCGCTGCCAACTAAGCTTTAATAGAAATTAAATGCTAGCTCTGACCTCAAAACAAACATTTTCCATATCATGAGAGAAATGATTATTTTAGGAGCAGCTTGTACCACAATGCCGCAGCGTCGGGTATGGCTACCTCTCCCTAAAATTCCGAAGATAACGGAGATAAGATTAAACATGTTTGAGCCATCGATTGCCGTCCTGTTAGACACTGCACCGTCTTTCCGGGAACTTTCTGGACATTCCTCATATTTAGTCAACAATGAGTTCAACGAACGACTGAGCTAACCACGCTTGCTCATGATCTTAGTGTGCAACAAAATGAAAAGTAAATCTGTCTGTTCTGATGATTACACAGCGTCAGAACACTTTTCAATCATTAGACATACTTTCGCTCAGGCGGCATCGCCCACTTTGAGAACTTATGGTCTAACTCAACTAACTCCAAGAGTCGCTAGCGAGATTTTATGCCCTTTTTCTTCAGCAGTGCGCAGTCTTAAGAAATCTAAGACCTGATTTGAAAAAATATAGATGTTAAAAAAACGTATGATGTGTTAACGTGAGTATATGCGGTTTGGGCAGCGTAAATTTGCTCTGAGTTCATCAGCTGACCATATTGTCCTCCGTTTAGGCAATCTGTGGAGAACCTTACTTTGATCCAATTCCTCTACATAAACGGAACAATCGCATTGTTCATGGTTTTGAAGCAGTACCGCATTCTCATCCGTGGCAGGCAGCGATTTATGTTGACATGATTGACTTGGTATCCATATGCGGTGGTAGCCTTATAGACTGGAATGGTCACAACTCTTCAGATCTAGTTCTGACCGCTGCTCACTGCGTCATTGATACGTAATTTTGTTTTCTAAATTTTTAATACAAATACTGATAGGTGAATAAGACAGAATTTAGCCCAGTGCTGTCACCTAGCAAAAACGATTTATGCGTTATCTGAGTTCCGTTTCTGTCCACGTTTCCACTGTATGGTAAAATATCATACATATAAGCGATTTAACGGGTTTTTAAAATTTGAATTATTTAGGCTGAAAACTGTGTTACCAATGTTGTGTTTATTTCAGACGATTAGTTGCACAAACTTTGCGTTCATTGAAATTAGCTGTGTTACCTGAATACTGTTAATCCTCTGCCGCCTGTTTAATGTCTCTGATCACTTCGTCTTGGCAAAGCCATTTTCTAATATTTTGAATGCTTGCTGTGAAAAGACGATTTGTTAGTAGCCTTTTCCCAAGAAAGCCATATTTTCTTTTAAATGCGAACTGTTTGTTCACGAACAGGAGGAGCTTTTTAACACAAAATTTAAAAGACCTTCGTCAGCTAGCCTATTTGTTGACTTCTGAACTGTGCGTGTATTCTGCTTGCAGCGATCAATTCAGAAAATCCATTTGCCGTTTTGAACAGTTGGTGTTCCATCTGAAATGTTTGATTAAAAGGTGAGGACGTTACCAATGCGCTATGCAGCTAAACCGCGTAGGTTGACCATAACGTTTCACAGACGGACAGTTGTAATATTTTACGGCACAGATGCAAGACGCTATTATCTCTGACGCATTTTCAGTCTTCCTGGTCAAAGGTGCATTGGCTGTTTTTTCAAAGCAAGGCGCTTTTATTTGAGCAAAACTGCGTCATTAATCTGGTCAAAGGGGCCTTAATGTTAAAAGTGTGTTGCACTTGTGCATACAACGATCTCTTATGGGTATCAAGAAATCATCTTCGTACATAAGCAGTTCTTTAACCTGTTAACGTTAAAAAACGTTCATATTTGAACTTGCAACAAATCTAATTAAAGGATTTAGTTTTAGTTATTCTTTTTTCTTTTTCTTTCTTCATAACGGTGTTTTAGAAACGTCTCTTGCAAAAGTTTTCGCGGTTTAGCGTTTATTTCATAAACGCTAAGTTGCGAAGCTTTCAACTCTATCAAGGCCCGTCTCCAGCGATAACTATGCCCCCGTCGGGTCTTCATGTTGCCAATTCACTCCATGAGCAGCAACATAAAGATTCTACTATTATTATTTTCGTCAGCACAATGACTGGTATCGTCGCGATTTAAAATGTAGAAATTTCTGGTATTTCAAATATTGAACTTTTTGCTGAAATCAACTCCAATAAATTACGAAATGTTTACTTCAGCTTATCGTTTATTTGTACTTCCATAAACCTTTAAATTTTGGATGTCAAGCATGATGCAATAGAGTACTCGATTTGAAATATTTGTTAAGTTTAATGTTGCGCTGGTCTAACTGTAATGTTGAATGATTTTCAGGAAAGCCAAAAAGGAAGTGCCACTTGCCAATCCAGAAAACGTAACTGTTTACCTCGGAGCCCATAATTTAGGACGCCTAGAAAATACACGTCAGGAGTACGGAGTTACTCATATAATTGCTGGCGCATTCAACGAGTTTAATGAAAAAGACGACATCGCCATATTAAAGTTAGGGCGAAAAGTCTATTACAACAAGTACATTCAGGGAATTTGCCTTCCATCCATAAATGAAGAAACAGTTCCTAAAGGAAGCCGGTGTTTCGTGACGGGATGGGGCACAATCGGTAAGTTGCCATTTTTGCAACAATGCAATCGCGTATGACTGCATACAGTCGATTTTGAACACATTGTTACGGAAGGTTCATTTGACTTATTTATGTAGAATTTTATATCCCCTTACGTACAATATTTTTTAAGCTTGTTTTACTTAGGAAATGAACAGAATCCAGATGAATTGCAACAATTCGAAGTATCGTTGTACGATGGCAAGGTTCGTTATTCCGCATACAATAAGAAAAAAATGTTGTGCCATCCTATGAACGAAGGTGGATGCGCTGAGGTTGGTTTGGGAGTTTATTAGTTGCCCTTTTGCTGTCCTGCAGAGCAGGAGTAAAAGTGCAAACTTTATTTACGCAATCTCTTAATGATCGAAAGGTACATTTTGAGCTGATGCGGGTTCTTTCATCTCTTTTTGTTGTTGTCACATCGCTGAATAACACTGATTTCTCTTTCAGGGTGATTCAGGTGGCCCATTGGCCTGTTTGAAGGACAAAAAATACGTACTCTACGGAATAATATCGTTCGGTGTCAACGTGTTTCGTTCACGTAAAACGGAAGAATTCGGCGTATTTACAAAAGTTTCAAAATATCTGGACTGGATGAGGAAAATGATACCAACAACTGTGAATTAGCATATGAGGCTGATGACATATAGCGTCCGTTTTAACGTCTGTATCTTTGCTTTATGTGATTTTGTCCCAATGAGCTAGTGATAGCCCTACTTTTGATCGATTAATCGTTTTCCAGCCTTCACGTCCAGCAGATCTTTTGAGGTAAATCGCAGCGCTGTTTGAACAAGTTAACGAACATTGTAGAATACGGACTTCTACACTCTGTCGTTTTTAAAGGTTTTCCGTTTTACTCTCGTAGCTCTGAAACGGTTCTGAGCTGCAGCTAAATTTGTTCTCCTTTTTCATTTGTTCCACTGTGCAGGGGTTTCGGCTGCGTTAATGTTCTTTGATTGACTAGCAAGTATCATGGCTAATGTCTTTTCTTTCGCAGTAATTCTGGTGCAGTCAGAGAATAGAATGCACAATGCGAACTTTTGAGCAAGCAGCAACGCTTTGCCGGATAAATGGAAAAAGTTTCATACGAAGAAGCCTTCCTTTATTTGGCTGCAGTGTTTGAATACATTTACTGCTTCTATTAGCTAATTTGCTGAACTGGTTTTGTTATAGCCTTTCCATATTGTATTGCAGCCATTTCAAACATTTTGGCACCTTAACGTAAGCTATGTTTTCAAGGTACTTTGTGCAAACGTTGAGCATGCGAAACGACACGAGTCCCTGAATATAGTAGGTATTGCTCTTCTTACATACCAGCGGGCTGCCAGAGTCGCCTTAAAATATTGAGATGTAATCAATGTAAAGATCATACAAGCAGGGTGACAATGAAAATCCTACGTCTTTCTTTCAACAGTCTTATTCCACGCTGATTTAAAAGGCATCTGGCAAATCCAATTAAATACACGTCCATTAAGACGCCCAATGCTGAACTAAGGTTTTCCGTTTGTTGATATCATTGGATAACGAAGCGCAACCTTGATAGGCACTATCGGAACAATCATGTTCAAGCAGGTCGATATGCAATGCTCTTTAACTAAAATGCTGAATCTGCTTTCCACTCTCGCAGCCTGAAAGAGCCTCTGAGCATGGAATGTGATGGCGGTTTGAGTTTGAGCCTGCTGCCGGTACACTGAATCGAGCGATCCAGGTAGGCACTAATGCTCGCGCGACAGTTGCAGCGCTGGTGCTGCTTATGAGGACCAGCCCACCTGCTGCTGAAGGGCCCCGTCATTCCCTACCGTAGATGTCTGTGACAGTTCTGAACCAATCATCTGACTTGCCAGCCGCGGCCTGTAGCTAATAGTACCTATATTATCTTGCTGATTAAAATGGCCACAGAATGGCAAAAAGGTTTAAACAGAACAAGAGGAACAACACGGGCAGGCAAACATTTAAAATAAATACCTTTCACTATTCTGAGACGAGGCTCCCTTTGTGTAAGCTCTAATTTTGTGAAATAAGTGTTGTCATTAATTACTTTCACGCTCATAATAGCACCTGCGCTATACGGATATCATGAACACTTTTCTGCCGCAAACTTAATATACCTTCACTTCCATTATTAATGGGAAAAGAAGGTCATTTCTTGCTTCCAAGTAAGACAGGAGTAGCCGCATTAAGCGAGTTAGGCATTTCAGAACTCCATGCCTATGTTTCTTCATAACAATGTAGTGCGGTTCTATTGTCTGAAATGCGAAGTCCGCTGCCCTGGAAAAGGAAACACCTATCGTCAGGAATATTACTAAGAATTTAAAGAGCAGCCGTCTCAGTGCAAACATATGACGTAACAGTTGAGTGCAAACAAGATGTATTTGGGCTGTAGAAGGTGCGTTACTCTGCAGAGGCAGTGCGGCATAACCATTTCATTCAGTATAACGTTCATTATAGTTTCTTTGACTATAACACTGCAGATATAGATGACAGCTCTCTTTGTTCATTAGGTAAATAGCATGTTCTAAACTTGACTTTGGTCTTCCGTGGTTGTGTATAACTTCTTACGCGTACTATGAGGTTTGAATAATTTAGAATGGCTTTATACACTCACTGCTGTCCGCACCGAATTCAGACTGATTTGTAACCCTTTTTCCTTCCTTATAAACATAAAGGATGAAAAACGTTAAGCAACTAACGGTCTTTGCGTTTTGAAACAGCAGCAGGTACCAGTCTAGCATGGCCTAATGAGGCAAATATGTACTCTGTCATTGTGCTGCATTTTGTGAAGGCTCTTCTCGCTAGTTCTACTTTAAGAGGCCGGCAGCTGTGTTCCATCAACATTGTCAAAATGGAATTTCAAAGTCACATTCTATTGATTACGATCCTCCTTGCGATCTTGTTCGGAAAGTGTAGCGAAGTAAGCTGATTGTATTTGTTTTAAAACTGTAAACGAATATTCGCTCAGAGAAAGTGAAAGCACGTTTTTTGACATCACTTTCATATTTATTAGTATTAGTAAATCGCCGTTCTGATAAACGTACGATAAACATAGCAGCATGGTCGGTTTAATGTTTGAATGGCTTAAGCTTTAGCATTTGCTACTATCTGTCTGCTGGTGAGCAAAGAATTCACTTTCAGACACATTAAAGCTTGCTTTTCTCAGGTTTTCAGTAATTTACCTTCGTACTACTGTAGCTGTTCTGAATTGGTTTTGAAACGTTTACTCTGGAATAAACAATGGCGAAGTCTTTCCTCCGCTCCAAAAACTGCTTTGTTATAAGTCTAACTCATGGATTCTCAACCTTTTTCGCTCCATCGCTTCCTGCCCCTTCCTCCGGTGGGAAAATGTTTGCAATAGCACTATTCTTCGAAAATTCTTGCAGAAAAGACTTCTACTCCGGTCGTCTTCGATGGCCGGTTTGCTCTGTTTGAAGCGCCTTATTTACTCATAGACAACCGATTTAGATAGTGCAGGACTTCCGTAAACCTGCTGCAAGGATTGAATAATCTTCCTCGGCTGCCAACCAAGCTTTAATAGAAATTAAATGTTAGCTCTGACCTCAAAACAAAGATTTTCCATATCATGAGAAAAATGATAACTTTATGAGCAGCTTGTACCACAATGCCGCAGCGTCGGATAAGGCTACCTTTCCGTACAAGTCAGAAGATAACGGAGATAAGATTATACATGTTTGAGCCATCGGTTGGCGTCCTGTTAGACACTGCACCTTCTTTCCGGGAACTTTCTGAACATCCCTCGTATGTAGTCAACAATGAGTTCAACGAACGACTGACCTAACAACGCTTGCCCATGACTTTAGTGAGTAACAAAACCAAAAGTAAATCTGCCTGTTCTCATAATTACACAGCATCAGAACACTTCTCAATCATTAGGCATACTTTTGATGAGGCGGCAGCGCGTACCTTGAGAACCTATGGTCTAACTTAACTAACTCCAAGAGTAGCTAGCTAGATTGTATGTCCCCTTTCTTTATCGGTGAGCAGTCTTAATAAATTTAAGACCTGATTTGAGAAAATATAAATGTTGAAAAAATTATGATGTGCTAACGTAAGTATATACAATTTGGACAGCGCAAATTTGCTTTGAGTTCATCAACTGACCGTATTGTTTTTCATTTAGGCAGTCTGCGGGAAACCACACTTTGATCCACTTCCTGAACATAAACGGAATAATCGCATTCTTCATGGTTTTGAAGCAGTGCCGCATTCTCATCCGTGGCAGGCAGTGGTTTATGTTAACATAAATGGCCCGCTATCTTTCTGCGGTGGTAGCCTTATAGATTGGAACGATCACAACTCCTCAGATCTAGTTCTGACCGCTGCTCATTGCGTGATTGACACGTAATTTTACGTTTTCTAAATTTTTAATATTAATACTGATAGGTGAATAAGATTGAATTTAGCTCAGTGCTGCTACCTAGCAGAAGCGATTTATGCGTTATTTGAGTTCAGCTTCTGTCTGCGTCTCCACTACAAGCTAAAGTATTCTAAATATAAACGATTTAACTGTTTTCTAAAGTTTAGATTATGTGCTGAAAACTGTGTTACCAATTTTATGTTTATTTTTGAGGATTAGTTGCACAAATGTTGCGTTTATTGAAGGTAGTTGTGTTACCTGAATACTGTTAATCCACTGCAGTCTGTCTAGCTTCTCTGATCACTTCTTCTTGCTAAAGCCATTTTCTAATATTTTGAATGCCTGCTGTGAAAAGGCGATCTGTTATTAGTCTTTTCTAAAGGAAGCTATATTTTTTTTTAAATGCGAACTGTTGAATCACGAACAGTAAGAGCGTTTTTATACAAAATTAAAAAAACTTTCATCAGTCAGTCTATTTGTTGACTTCTGAACTGTGCGTGTATTCTGTTTCCAGAGAACAATTCGGAAAATCCATGTGGCTTTTTCAAGAGTTAATGTTCCATCTGAAACGTTTGATTAAAAGGTGAGCACGTTACGAAAGCGCTGTTTAGCTAAACCGCGTAGGTTGACCATAACATTTCGCAGATGGACAGTCGTACATTTTGCTGCGCAGATGTAGGACCATACCACCTCCGGCGCATTTTCAACGTTCCTGATTCCAAGTGCATTGAGTATCTTTTCAAAGCATGGCGCTTTTACTTCAGAAATACTGCCTCATTAACGTGGACAAAAGGGGCCATAATTCTAAAAGTATGTTGCAGTTGTGCGTATAAAGAACTCATTTGGGTATTAATAAATCATATTCGTACACAAGCAGTTTTTTAACCTGTTAACGTTAACAGACGTTCATCTTTGAACTTGCAATAAATCTGTTTAATGGATGAACAGTTCGGTTTTGAAAACGTGGTTTCTTGGTACGGGACCACATGTTTTCATAATGAAGAAGTTCATTACGGATAGTTCCCGTTTGTTAGGTATATAGAAAGACTCTAGAGCTTTCGGATCGTTCGAGACCCGTCATCAGCGGTCTTAAGTTGATGATATCAACAACTTAAGGCCGCTGATGACGGGTCTCGAGTGACCCGAAAGCTCCGGAGTCTTTCTATATACATAACAAAGGGGACATAACCGTAATAAACTTCTTCATTATGAACAATTCGGTTTTTCTTTTTTCTTTTCCTTTTTTCTTTCTTCATAACGGCTGCGTTTTGTGAACATCTCTTGTAAAAGTTTTGCAGTTTACAATCTGTTCTTTAAAACAACGTTTATTTCATAAACCTTAAATTGCAATGCTTTCGGTTCAATCGAGGCCCGTCATCGGCGCGAAGTGTGCCGCCCGTCAGGTCCGTCTTCATGTTGGCAGACCACTGCATGAACAGTAACATAAAGATTGTACTATTACTATTTCCGTCAGCACAATGAATTGTATCCTCGTGATTTAAAATGTAAAAATTTCAGGTAATCTAAATATTGAATTTTTCGCCGAATCTGTTGCGAAATATTACGAAATGTTTATTTCTCCTTATCGTACATTTGTACTTCGATAAACTTTTAAATTTTTGATGCCAAGCTTGATACAGTCGACAACTGAATTTGAAATATTTGTTAAGTTAAATGTTGCGCTGATTTAACTGTTAGGTTGAATGATTTTCAGGAAAGCCAAAGTTGAAGTGCCACTTGCCAATCCAGAAAACGTAACTGTTTACCTCGGAGCCCATAATCTAAAACGTGTGGAAACTACACGCGAGAAGTATGCGGTTACTCATATAATTCCTGGCGCATTCCACGAGTTTAATGAAAAAGACGACATCGCCATATTAAAGTTAGGCCGAAAAGTCCATTACAACAAGTACATTCAGGGAATTTGCCTTCCATCCATAAATGAAGAAATAGCTTCTAAGGGAAGCCGATGTTTCGTGACGGGATGGGGCAGAACAGGTAAGTTGCAATTTTTGCTACAGCGCAACCGCGTATGACTGCATACAGTCAATTTTGAACACACTGTTACGGAAGGTTCACTTGTGTCATTAAGATAGAATTTTATATCCCCTCAAATGCAACACTTTGTAAGCTTGTTTTACACAGGAAATGGACGGAATCCTGCTGAATTGCAACAACTCGAAGTATCGTTGTACGGCGGCATAGTTCAGTATTCTGGATACAGTAAGAAAAAAATGTTGTGCCATCGTATGAACGAGGGTGGAAGCGCTCAGGTTGGTTTAGGAAATTATCAGTTGCTCTTTTACTGTCCTGCAGAGTAGAAGTAAAAGTGCAAACTTTATTTACGCAATCTCTTAATAATAGAAAGGTACATTCTGACGTGATGTAAGTTCTTTCATCTCTTTTTGTTGTTGTCACATCGCTGAATAACACTGATTTCTCTTTCAGGGTGATTCAGGTGGTCCATTGGCCTGTTTGAAAGACAAAAAATATGTTCTCTACGGAATAATATCGTTCAGTGTTGACGTGTTTTGTTTGCATGAAAAGGAAGAATTCGGCGTATTTACAAAGGTTTCAAAATATCTGGACTGGATGAGGAAAGTTATACCAACAACTGTAAATTAGCGTATGAGGCTAGAAAAAGCTTGACATAAAGCGTCCGTTGTAACGTCTGTATCTTTGCTTTATGTGATTTTGTTCCAATGAGCTAGTGATAGCCCCACTTTTGGTCGATTAAACGTTTTCCAGCCTTCACGTCCAGCTGTTCTTTTGAGGTAAATCACAGCGCTGTTTGAACAAGTTGACGAACATCGTAGAATAGAGACTTTTACACTCTGTCGTTTTTAAAGGCTTTCCGATTTACTCTCGTAGCTCTGAAACGGTTTTGAGCTGTAGATCAATTTTTCCTCCTTTTTCATTTGTTGCACTGTGCAGGGGTTTCGGCTGCGTTAGCGTTCTTTGATTAACTAGCAAGTATCATGGCTAATGTCTTTTCTTTCGCAGTAATTCTAGTGCAGTCAGAGAATAGAATGCGTAATGCGAACTTGTGAGCAAGCAGCAACTCTTTGCCGGATAAATGAAAAAAGTTTCATACGAAGAAGCCTTCCTTTATTTGGCTACAGTGTTTGAATACATTTACTGCTTTTATTAGCTAATTTGCTGAACTAGTTTTGTTCTAGCCTTTCAATATTGTATTCCAGCCATTTCAAAAATTTTGGCACCTTTACGAAAGCTACGTGTTCAAGGTACTTTGTGCAAACGTTGAGCATGCGAAAGGACACGAGTCCCTGAATATAGTAGGTATTGCTCTTCTTACATACCAGCGGGCTGCCAGAGTCGCCTTAAAATATTGAGATGTAATCAATGTAAAGATCATACAAGCAGGGTGTCAATGAAAATCCTACGTCTTTAATTCAACAGTCTTATTCCACGGTGATTTAAAAGGCATCTGGCAAATCCAATTAAATACACGTCCATTAAGACGCCCAATGCTGAACTAAGGTTTTCCGTTTGTTGGTATCATTGGATAACGAAGCGCAACCTTGATAGGCACTATCGGAAAAATCATGTTCAAGCAGGTCGATATGCAATTCTACTTAACTAAAATGCTGAATCTGCTTTCCACTCTCGTAGCCTGAAAGAGCCCCTGAGCATGGAATGTGATGGCGGTTTGGGTGAGTACACGAATTGAGCACCTCATTTCCGTGTGACAGCAACGTAAAAACTGTAGAGTATAACGATGGCAGTGACATAATACTGACCTTGTTTAAGTTGTTCAGGTGCGTGGGTATACCACTGTACCTCCCTAAGCAGATGTTCCAATGAAAGAGTAACTTATTCCTTTAGCATTACGTTAATGTCCCCCGCGCAGTTTCTTCTGACTTCGTTTGATTGAAGTATATCTTTTGGCTTCGTTGGTGCTAATTGAGCTAAATAATGAAAGTTTTCTATCCGGTCTCTTCACCTGCAGATAGCCGTAGAGAAAAGTGCGAAAGTCTTTGTCAGTTCTGAACCATACATCTGTCTTGCCAACTAAAGCCTGCAGCTATTAGTACAAAAATTAACATGCTGAGTAAAATGGGCAAAGAATCGCACATAGCGTTAAGCAGAACAAAAGAAACAACGCAAGCAAACAAACCTATTAACTAAATAACTTTTACTATTCTGAGATGAGGTTTCCTTTGTCTAAGCGCAAATTTTGTGAAATAAAAGGGGCCGTCGTGAATTACTTTCTCGCTCATAATAACACCTACAGCATGGGGATCTCAAGAACTTTTTTCTGCCACGTACTTAATATGCCTTCACATTCATTACTGAAGAAAAATAAGTGTCATTTCTCGGTTGCTTGTAAAAATTGAGTAGCTGCGTGAAGCGAGTTAGATATCTGAGAATTCGATCTCTTAGTAATGTGGTGCGGTTGCATTGTGTTATGTAACATTCGCTCCTCTGAAAAAGGAAATATTCATGGTCAGGAATATCGCTAAGAACGTAAAACGCAGCCGTCTCTGTGCAAACATATGACGTTACACTTGAGTGCAAACATGAAGTATTTGGGCTGTAGGAAATAAGTTGCTGTCCTGAGGTAATGAGGCATAACCATTTCACTTAGTATAATGTTCATTGGAGTTTCTTGCATTATGAACTTTGGCTATAGCCTTGCAGACATAGATAAGAGCTCCTCCTTATTAATTAAGTATATAGTTTGTTATACGCTTGACTTTGGTCTACCGTGGTTGTGTATAATTTCTTACGCATACTATGAAGTTTGAATAATTTAGAATGACGTTGTACATTCACTGCTGTCTGCACTGAATTCAGACTGATTTGTACCAGCTTTTCCTTCCTTATAAACATAAAGGATGAAAAATGTTAAGCAACTGTCTTTGCACGTTCAAACAGCAGCAGCTACCAGTCTAGCATAGCATAATGAGGTAAATATGTACTCTGCCACTGCACTGCGTTTCGCGACGGCTCTTCAAGCTCTTTATATTTTAAAAGGCCGGCAGCTATGTTCCATCTACTTTGTCAATATGGAATTTCAAAGCCACGTTCTGTTGATCGTGATCCTCCCTGCGATCTTGTTCAGAAAGTGTAGCGAAGTAAGCTGACTGTATGTGTTTTAAAACTGCAAACGAATAATCTCTCAGAGATAGCAAAAGCACCATTATCGACGTCATTCCATATTTATTAGTGATAATCCAACGTCATGCTGATAAACGTGCGATAAGCATAGCAGCACGGTCAGTTTAATATTTGAATGGCTTAAGCCTTAGCTTTCGTTACTATCTGTCTAATGGTGAACAAGAAATTCACCTTCAGAAACATTAAAGCTTGCTTTTCTCAGCTTTTGAGTAGTTCACCTTCATACTACCGTAATTAATCTGGATCGGTTTTCAAACCATTGTACTTGAATAAAAAATGGCGAATTCTTTCCTCAGCTGCAATAACTTCTTTATTATAGGTCTAACTCAGCTAACTCCAGGAGTCGCTAGCTAGACTGTATGTCATTGCTCTTCAGTGGTGGGAAGTCTTTATAAATCTAAGAACTGATTTGGGAAATTGTAAATGTTAAAAAAACCTACAATGTATTAACATGCGTATATACAATTCAGCCAGTGTAGATTTGCTCTGAACTCGTTAACTGACTGTATTGTGTTCCGTTTAGGCAGTCTGTGGAAAACCTTACTTTGATCCAGTTCCTGTACATGGACGGAACAATCGCATTGTTCATGGTTTCGAAGCAGTACCACATTCTCATCCGTGGCAGGCACTGATTTATGTTAACATAAATGGTTCGCTATCCAAATGCGGTGGTAGCCTTATAGACTGGAATGGTCACAACTCCTCAGATCTAGTTCTGACCGCTGCCCATTGCGTCATTTATATGTAATTTTATGTTTCCTAAATTTTCAGTGTTAGAATTGCTAGACGGAAAAGACAAGTTTATCTCGGTGGTGTTACCTGGTGAAAATTATTTGTGCGTTATTTTAGGTATCCGCTTCTGCCCATGCCTGTACTGTAAGCTGAGGCGTCTTAAATATAAGCGATTCAACTATTTTTTATTTAAAACGGTTGTGCTACTGTGGGAGAACACTTGCGCCAAGAACGAAGGCTTCGATTCACTGAACTGTTTACTGATGTAAGCGAGTACACGATAGAGGAAAGAGTCCCTACGCCCCAGCTCCCGTAATCTTATATAGACGATTATGGGGCCATTCTGGGGTGAACGGCTCGTTGGTCAGTAACCTGGAGCGGGGTCGCGCATCATCAAGGAGGTGACCTCGTCCGCTAGACGCGGCCTCGATAGGGCCGCATCCCTTGCACCACAGGGAGGACGACGTCGACGCCAGGCAGTGCGAGGCGTCATCCTACTATGCCCTGAGGGGGGTCCGGTTCACTGGCCAGCATTGCCACAGCTACAAACTGTTAACACTTTTGTGATTATTAGCTCTAATTTCGCTTTTATTGAAATTAGCTATGTTATCTTAATACTGTTAATCCTCTGCAGTCTGTCTAGTTTTGCTGATCACTTCGTCTTGCTAGAGCCATTTTCGAAAATTTTGAAGGCTTGCTGTGAAAAGACGATATATTATTAGCCTTTACTTAAGAAAACCATTTTTGCTTTTAAATATGGAGCATCAGTTCATGAACAGGATGAGCTTTTTACACAAAATTTATAAAACTTTCATCGGTCGGTCCATTTGTTGACTTCTTAACTGTCCGTCTATTCTGTTTGCAGAGATCGGTTCAGAAACTCCATTTCACTTTTCAAAGAGTTGATGTTCCATCTGGAAAAGTCGATTAAAAGGTGAGCACATTACCAATGCGCTATTTGGCTAAACCGCTTAAAGTGACCACAACGTTTCACAGATGGACAGTCGTATATTTTGCTGCAAAGATGCAAAACCCTATCATCTCTGACGCATTTTCAACCTTCCTTATCGAAGGTGCATTAGTTGTTTTTTCAAACCACGGCGTTTTTATTTGTGCAAAACTGCCTCATTAATCTGGACAAAGGGAGCTTAATGATAAATGTGTGTAGTACTTGTGCGTATAACGAACTCATTTGGGTATCAAGAAATCGTCTTCGTACATAAGCAGTTCTTTAACCTATTAACGTTAACAAACGATCATCTTTGAGCTGGCAATAAATCTATTTACTGGAAGAATAGTTTCAGTTTTCTTTTTTTCTTTTTCCTTTTCCTTTCTTCCTAACGGATGCGTTTTGTAAGCGTCTCTTGTAAACCTTTTTGCGATTTGCAACCTGTTCTTTGAAATAACGCTTGTTTCATAAACGTGAAGTTGCGAAGCTTTCGAGTCAATCGATTCCCGTAATCAGCGTTGAGTGTGCTGCCCGTCAGGTCGGCCTTCATGTCGGCAAGCCACTCCATGAACAGCAACATAAAGATTATAGCATTATTATTATAGTCAGCACAATGAATCGTATCGTCGTGATTTAAAATGTGGAAATTTCAGGTAATCTAAATATTGAATTTTTCACTGAAATCTGTTGCGACATATTACGAAATGTTTACTTCAGCTTATCGTATATTTGTACTTCTATAAACGTTTAAATTTTTGATGCCAGACTTGATACAGTCGAGTACTCAATCCGAAATATTTGTTAAGTTAAATGTTGCGCTGGTCTAACTGTAAGGTTGAATGATTTTCAGGAAAGCCAAAGTTGAAGTGCCACTTGCCAATCCAGAAAACGTAACTGTTTACCTCGGAGCCCATAATTTAAAACGTGTGGAAACTACACGTGAGAAGTATGCGGTTACTCATATAATTCCTGGCACATACCACAAGTTTAATGAAAAAGACGACATCGCCATATTAAAGTTAGGCAGAAAAGTGCATTACAGCAAGTACATTCAGGGCATTTGCCTTCCATCCATAAATGAAGAAATAGCTTCGAAGGGAAGCCGATGTTTCGTGACGGGATGGGGCAGAATCGGTAAGTTGCAATTTTTGCAACAACGCAATCGCGTATGACTGCATACAGTTGATTTTAAACACATTGTTACAGAAGGGTCATTTGACTTATTTATCCAGAATTTTATATCCCCTTAAATACAATATTTTTTAAGCTTGTTTTACACAGGAAATGGACGGAATCCTGATGAATTGCAACAACTCGAAGTATCGTTGTACGGCGGCAAGGTTCTTTATTCTGGATTCAATAAAAAAAATACGTTGCACCATCGTAAGGACGAAGGTGGAAGCGCTGAGGTAGGTTTTGGAGTTTATCAATTGCACTTGCACTGTCCTGTAGAGTAGAAGTAAAAATGCAAACTTCATTTACGCAGTCGCTTAATAATCGAAAGGTACATTTTGAGCTAACGCAGCTTCGTTCACCTTTTTCGTTGTTGTCACATCGCTGAATAACACTGATTTCTCTTTCAGGGTGATTCGGGTGGTCCATTGGCCTGTTTGAAAGACAACAAATTTGTCCTCTATGGAATAATATCGTTCAGTATCGATGTGGTTGGTTTCGATAAAACGGAAGAATTCTCCGTATTTACAGAAGTTTCAAAATATCTAAACTGGATGAGGGAAGTGATACCAACAGCTGCGAATAATGTATAAGGTAGCGTATGGAGCTAAAAAAGCTAGACATACAGCGTGCGTTGTAACGTCTGTACCTTTGCTTTATGTGATTTTCTTCCAATGAACTAGTGCTAGCCGCATTTGTAATCGATTAAACTTTTTCTAGCCTTCACGTCCAGCTGATCTTTTGAGGTAAATTGCAGCGGTGTTTGAAGAAGTTGACGAACATCGTAGAATAGGGACTTTTACACTCTGTCGTTTTTAAAGGCTTTCTGATTTACTCTCGTAGCTCTGAAACGGTTTTGAGCTGCAGCTCAACTTTTCCTCCATTTTCATTTGTTCCACTGTGCAGGGGTTTCGGCTGCGTTAACGTTCTTTAATTGACTAACAAGTATCATGGCTAATGTCTTTTTTTCGCAGTAATTCTAATGCAGTCAGGGAATGGAATGCATAATGCGAACTTGTGAGTGAGCAACAATGCTTTGCCGGATAAATGGAAAAAGTTTGATACGAAGAAACCTCCCCTTATTTGGCTGCAATGTTTGGACACATTTACTGCCTTTATTAGCTCATTTGCTGAACAGGTTTTGTTGCAGCCTTTCAATATTGTATTCTAGCCATTTCAGAAACTTTGGCACCTTAACGTAAGCTACGTTTTCAAGGTACGTTGTGCAAACGTTGACCATGCGAAACGACACCAGTCCCTGAATATAGTAGGTATTGTTCTTCTTGCATACCAGCGGGCTGCCAGAGTCGCCCTAAAATATTGAGATGCAATCAACGTGAAGATCACACAAGCAGGGCGACAATGAAAATCCCACGTCTTTCATTAAGCAGTCTTATTACAAGCTCAGTTAAAAAGGCATCTGAATAACGCAAATAAATACATGCCTATTAAGATGCCTAAACCTGAACTGCGGCATATTTTCTACATGCTTAAAGCAGGGTGAAAAAAGCTAACTTAATTCCCAGTATACATTAGCCAGTGCTCCTTTTGCGACAATATTTTCGACGGCTGGATATATAGACCTAATCAAAGTTTGACTGAACTTGATGTGTAGATATATCAAGAACCTCCCACCAAAATGGCGTGTCAATCTTAGTAATGAATAAAGCTTCCTCATATCAATCAGTTGAGCTTGCAGCTGTGAAATTTCATGCGCCCAGTGTTACTTCTATTAGAAAGCTGAAAGGACAAGTTGTAATTGAAATTCTGCAAGGCGCGTCTCAGGAAAACTTGCGCAGTCGCCTTTCATTGTCGAAAAATAACAACGTGGAGACTGAAATGAGATTACAGAAGAAAATAACTTTGACAGAGTTTTGCCATATGGTAGCAGAGAGCTGAGATTCCGTAAGACGTTCGGCTTTGAGAAGCTTAACGACGAAACTTATCGGCACAACGATAAATAAAAGTTTGAGCACTGCGGAGACTGAGGAAGACGCAAAAACTCTACAGTGAGCGAAAGTTCATCAAATGTGGAAGGAACACAGCAGTTATGCTATTGAAATGTAATTTGCATATGATAATGAGTATGCGGGTTTTCAGACTTTGAACAACGACGAAATTGTTCGGCCTCTATTATCAGCCGGAGAAAGAAGGAGAAGAGGAAGACAAAGCTTAGATTTAAGTTTTTTACCCCTTCTTTGTGCGGTAAAGTTTTTGAAAACTTCGCCGCTGCTCCTTGGCAAACGAGATGCGCTTGGAAAAGGTAACTGTAGTTGCAAACTATCTCTGATTTGAGGACCTAAGAAGCCTTTGGCAGCGTTGAAGGAAACGTGCCTATCAGATGTTTAAATAAGGCATGTTTTTTCATATAAGACAAAATATAAGTCATATTAATTTGTTGTACACTTAAAAACGTGTATTAGCAAATAGGTGAATACATGGAAAAGTAGTTTAAAACATTGGTATATATTTATCCGGACAACTGCTCCTCATGTCGATTAGTCTGGATAATTGTGGCTGCACTCTGTTTGAATACTGAAGGCTGTGGTAGTTCTCCGTGTTCTTCCCATATGATTGTGGTTTAACTGTCAATTTAAAAAATGCCTGTTGATACAGACCCCTCTAAGAAATAAAAGTGCACCTGAAAGTCAAGCTTTTCTCCAAAATCTGTCACAATAGCGTTACAACTTGTAAGTTATTTGTTCATATCGTTGCAACCCTGTTCTTGGTAAATTCGAATAACTATACTTTGCTGTGATTACCCTTCGAGTTGCTGAATGCTTAGTCTTTTCGATTTCCATTTGAATATACTTTTAGGGGTACATTAATAACAGCCTGCAGGTTACCTGAAAGTTCAGGAGATTTCTTAAAATTACACTAAAATATTTCATTTTTATGATTGAGAAAGAAATTGAATAATAGAAGAAAACTTAGCACAAAACAAATTATTCCCACATTCGAATGTTTAACTGTTAGTACTATCTGTAGTGCAGTGTTTATTAATCGTACCAATAGTTGGGATGAACGGGTTTTTAGCGAACAGTAAGCCTCAACGCGCATTATCTTGAAGAAAAAGATCATTACCACAACTAAATTAATCCTTTCTACAGCTTTTCACCACAAAGAATTAAAGTGCATTTGAATTTGCGTCAACATACTTTTCTTGGTCCGGAATCCTCCATCTTAGTACCGGCGCAAATCATTTCTCCTCTTCTGAAGTTGGGGTGGTTGATATTTCCGTGGTGAACAAATACCATGATTTGTTGTAGTCTATTCGACGGCATACCCAATTCTAAGCAAATGAGCGTGAAGTTCACTAGCCGTTTGGAAAAACAATCGATAACAACGAAATCAGGGCAGAACGCGTTTGTTAATCATTTTTCTTGATTAAAATTTTTATCGGTTGCAAAATGCAGTTATAGTTAACAATCAATTTATCAGTTTGACATTTACCTATGTCGCCCCATCCCGTCACAACGCACGCAGTTCCTTCGCTTAATGTTTCGTTTTCAGAGGGAAGGCAAATTCCTTGAATGAAATGGTTGTAGGCAACTTGTCGGTCCAACTTCAAAATGGCTATATCTTCTTTTCTCCAGTACTTATGAAACGTGCCGAGGACTATAGTTGAAACCGCCGCAACTTGAACATGTTTACCCAACATTTGAACATCATGCGCACCGAGAAAAACTGTTATTTCACTTGCGTTTGCCATCTTTATTCCATAATATTTGTCCCTGAAAAATGGCGCACCTTTTAAGTTGAAACGAGTGATTAAGCCGGCCAAATACACGAAACAATTGTCGTAGCAAAACGGTGCACGTCGACTCACCGAAGAAAAAAGCGAGCAAGGGATAGCCTCATTTCTTCCCATGCTGAACGTGGTTCCTGAAGTTGTGATCTAGAAGAAAGCAGTAAAGATAGAATTCATAAGTATAAAACAAAAAAGACTTTCGCCTAGTTAAAATTGTTAATCCTTATTAATGATAATTCAATAGGTAAGGGTTGCGACAACAAAACAAGCCGAAAGGTTACCAAAGTGGTAACCCAATAAAAAGCTGCAAACACGTTTAGCAAGCGCACGGAAGGGCTCATGCATCCAGCACAGTATGCAGACCTGTCTGTATTAGCATATTCATAGCGACGTATTAGAACTAATTTTGACTTTTCATTCCTGGTCTCGAACAAAGATTAAAAAATGATAAGCATACAAAACACAAGTGGCACTTGATTAGGCAGGTACAATCTGAAGGCAGTTGACAAATATTTGCATTTTACTTACACATCAATGATGCAATGGGCAGCAGTTAGAATGATGTTTGAA
The DNA here is from genome assembly GCA_037903355.1 of Trichuris trichiura. Lineage (NCBI taxonomy): Eukaryota > Metazoa > Nematoda > Enoplea > Trichinellida > Trichuridae > Trichuris > Trichuris trichiura. The sequence goes on along the minus strand of JBAJFE010000061.1, from coordinate 822,969 downwards.
GCATTTTCTTCCTTCCAGTGTAATAAACTGCCCCCGCAAGTTTGCGCCATCGCCCCAAACTTTGAAGCGATATAGACTTGCCAAGGATAGGAATGCGGTCTTGCCTCCCTTCCGTAGCCAATTCGACTGCCAGCTTTTGGGCGATTGGAAACCGTCGGTTCAAAAAATGGCTTTCCACATATTGCCTAAAGCGAAAAAGCATGAAATCTAAACAAAATGATGAGTATCGTCAGTGATAGTTGCGAGATGCATACATTACGCAAATTAGTTGACAACTCTTTGGCGGCTGACTTATGTTTGCTTTAGCGCAGTTACGAAAGAGTAACATAAAAAGACCGCTTTAAAGAACTATATAACCAATGCTACATTGTACCAACCCGTTTACATGTAACAGCTCCTAGACAAGCTCATGCTAATGTCAAACCGTCAGCTCGTTGTAATTGAAAAACTGTTTTTCCGTTAAGTTTTTGTTAATATCTCCTCCTATGCAAACTTGATCGATTTTATCATCGCTGTGAAGTAGTACGATTCATCGGTTGCATAAATCATCTGCATTAAAGAGTCGCTGATCTCATTGTCAGTCGTCTTTCACAGAAACATTAACTGAATTCATTTACCCATTCAAAGTTCATACATGTGCAAATCCGTACTTACCTCACAGTAATCGTGGAACATACTGAAAGCGTAAATTGTAGCGAGCAGCTCATAGCTAATAAGATGAGCCATTCTCTCAGCTGCTAGGAATAGGTGCTATTGGTACTACAGCCGATCGGCTTTTTCAGTTCATGAATTTAAAGAGCGTATCCAGCTAAAACAATATTGCTGCCCGCTTGTAAGACGTAGCAGCAATCATTTGTTTAAATTCACACCATTATGTTTAGCTTGTCTACAAGTAGTTCTGAACACCAGTTTAACAGAACTGCCAAAGAAGGGTAAGAATGCTCATACCTTGAAAGTGTATCTAAGATAGTTTTCGTAGCTTCACAGCTTGCGTTGCTTTGGTAATAAGAATTTAAATAATCTGCACGTTTAACCTTTTCGTTCCGTTATTATGAAAAATTCGTAATCGAAATTCCGTTGTAAATAACTACGAGTAGCGGGGTGGTAATACAAACAGCTTCGCAATTGAAGAAATCACATTTTTGAAAGTTGCTACAACTGCATGTTCTTGTCCTACCTATTCAAAATTGCATGTTGTAACAAATAGTTTCCGCATTTCCGTTTAATACACCTACACGGCAGCAGAAATGTGGGGGAAACACTCATTTAAAAAATCAAAACTTTCATTTGCAAAAGGAAGAGCTGCATTTACAGAAAAGAGGTTTCTAAGAGCCTCGGTTGTTTCAGTACGGCCAAATGCAATTTAAGCCATTCACGTAACTAAATAATTTATAATGTTAGTACATGATTGAGTATTTTCAGCTACATAAAGCTGACAGAATGTAAAGCCGCTTCTTTACGACTTCGAATCTCGCAAAAAGTCTACCATACTTTGTAAAGTGCAGGTTCGCTCATGCAGAAATGATAGCCATCCAGTTTTGAAGATATAGTGTCTTCGTACGGGACCGTATAATTTCATTTGGTTGCTTCTTTTTGTACGGATTTTTATGTCCCGTTGAAAAAACTTTTATTACTAAAATGTCCGGAGCTTTCGGGTCATTCGAGACCCGTCATCAGCGGTCTTAAGTTGTAAATATGATTTTTGGCAGCGAATGCCATCTATCGTTTCCGAGGATTTTAAAGCGGGCATTTTTGAAGTTTTCCGTTGGTAGGTTCTTGCATTTGAGTCTGTCAGCGCAATTCTTTTTCTTGTTCCGTATGGCTTCTAGATTTTGTCTTCGTTGGTTGTTTCGAGCATTCTTTTTTGTTGTTGAATCGCTGTTTTTCCATATTGCATTCATTTTTCTTCTTCTTTCTTTCTTCTTTTTCCTTTTTCTTTTTCTTTCTTTGTTCCATATATATTGCAATCTTATCCATTTCTATTTGTTCTAATTATTCGTTTTTTCTTCTTTCCCGGTTTTTGTATTTCATCTGTTGAGTGAGCAACAATTATACCGCGTCACAATATTTGTCCAAATCCCACTTATGTCCACTCCTTGATCGCGGTTGTAAGTCGTATTATGTCTAATATATAGTGCTTCTTTAATTCTTCTTAACTGTAAATTGTTTTCGTAACATAAAACTTTTGGGTGGAGTGGTTGCGTGCATTGCGTCACGTGTTCCACTACAGCAGAGGCTTGTTTGGCTTTTCCCATTGTAATTTTTGGGTCCACGATTGGTCTGTTCTAGAACAAATAGAAATGGATAAGATTGCAATATATATGGAACAAAGAAAGAAAAAGAAGAAAGAAGAAAGAAAGAAGAAGAAAAATGAATGCAAGATGGAAAAACAGCGATTCAACAACAAAAAAGAATGCTCGAAACAACCAACGAAGACAAAATCTAGAAGCCATACGGAACAAGAAAAAGAATTGCGCTGACAGACTCAAATGCAAAAACCTACCAACGGAAAACTTCAAAAATGCCCGCTTTAAAATCCTCAGAAACGATAGATGGCATTCGCTGCCAAAAATCATATTTACAACTTAAGACCGCTGATGACGGGTCTCGAGTGACCCGAAAGCTCCGGACATTTTAGTAATAAAAGTTTTTTCAACGGGACATAAAAATCCGTAGAAAAAGAAGCAACCTAATGAAGCCATCCAGCTTTGCCTTTTCCGTCAGTCACATTAGCCGCCCTGTTCTGCCCCTGTTTGTACGAAAGCCGAAATGTGAGCCTTATGTTTAAGTTAGGCTTAAACATAGCTATAGTAGATTGACTTGCATTTCCCGAAAGGGAACGTACATCCTGCCGGATACAGTCTGAACTTCCGTCTAAGATAGCACGTTTACAGTCATATCAACGTTTATGCCTTGAAAAGCCTAACTTTTTATTTCCCCTGCTGCTTTTCTTTTTCGCAGACTCCTTGGCGAGGGCCTCGTACATGCTTTTCGTCATACCTGCTTATCTCTACCGTTGCAACATTATTGCAAGTGATCTTAAAACTGTAGAGGCAGTATGGAATTTTGTAGTGCGCACATTCGATTCAAAAGACGTTTTCCATTCACGGTGGAAAGAACAGCGTTTTCAACATTTGTAAACAGCTTCTTCCCTACAGTTACTGAAGAGGCTGGTTTATTTCAGCTTCTCCATTTCCTACAATGAAGTGCGAGAACATGAAACTTCTACTTTTTCTGCAGGAGTTTTATTTTCAGTGCATCTGAGAAAATAAATTGGTGCACTGACAACAAATAAACAAATACGCGTACGTAAATGCTGTTCACCAAGAGAAGTCATTATTGGGTAATGCGAACTGCGAAAGCGGAACACATTAAAAGCAACTTGGCGGAAAAGCAGTACAGTATGAAACATTTACTATCAGAAGTTAGCTAGAAAGCGTAGAGGAACGTATTTGGACTGTAAAATTAAATTAAAAGTTTTATATTTTATTCGGCAGATGTCAACGTCTGTCACGGGCGGCTAGCATTTGGGAAAACGAGCATGTTGAAGGTCGCATCCAAAGCTAGTTGCGATAACTACTTGCTAATCTGAAAAGGCTACTGTACTATTAGGGTGTGTGTTCGCCATGAATCGCTTGGTAAGTATTAGGGTCCCATTTTCTTGAAACTGCTTTAAATTTATGCTGTTGATGTTTCAGTTTCAAGCAGCTATTCTGGTAAATAGGTGAAAGGTTTTTCATTAGCACCTCTGCTGACATTTAGTTCAAGTACATTTATTTGTCTCGTTTTCTACTTAAATTGGAACGCAGGTTGCTCTTTGTGATGGTATTGTTTACTCTGCTTATGTGAAGCGGTACCGCCAATTAAAAAGGTGAAAACGTAGCCGCTCAGCATACTTTCCTGAAGGCATGTTGATCCGTAGGATCCAACGCTAAAAAATACGCTTGTAGCGGTGTCGATTTAAAAGATTCTGCTCAATAAGGCCTCGCTTCTTATTTGAGACGCTAGTTGCATTTAAGGCAAGGCATTGACTAAAGTGAAAATTAATTTTGTTAATTTTCGGCTTCATTTCATACCTGTTCGTGATGTTCAATTTCAGAGACAAATGGAAAACGCAATAGACACAGTTGCCGACTGGGTGAGTGGTCGCGCACATCGTTGCGTCGAATGCTTTCGCGTTTTCTGGCAGCCAGAAGATTTTCTCGATCATGCTGAACTGTGTTTCATGCTTTCAATTAAGTTGGCCTATGCGGAAGAGTACGCTAAGTATCACGGAGTGCCTAGTATGTGCTTAGCGGAATTGATACCTTTCAGCCAACAGTTTCCCTTATAGTGCCCGTAGCGGATGGAATACAGGACTCCGCTAAGAGGAATCTATATGCAACCATCGAAGGGGATCGCGCTGAAATAACTAGACAGAAACCGGTACGTTACCTTTGTTGCAAACTTTAATTTATTATGTAAACTTAGGCTTCTCGAGCTCTATTTTATACAGTAGAATTTCTGTAATTTAGTCACTGGAGGGACTGAAGGAGTAGGATTTCTATAAGTATATTATATACTATATCTCTTAGTGTGGAGCGGACGGAACCGGTCGAGTTGTAGAGAGCAAGCCAATACTATGTGTCTGAGTACGAGTGGCCAACTTTGTAGGTTCTACTGTACGTTGATGTAAAGGCGTTGATCTTTACTACCGCACGATTGGAAGTGGTTTTGAATTAATAGTTGTTGATGAATTGTAGCGTTACCTTCTGGAACCACCACAACGTCTTCGTGTAGTACGCGGTAGCGATGGTCAGCGTTCGACAAGTTTATTCCTACGGTCAGATGGGGACGATGGTCCTCCTGAGCTTGAATTAGGCCAGGTTCCACAAAAGAAGTATCGGCGTGTTTTTCCTGTTGGACCTGATGGTAAGCAAGTCCGTCCCAAAATGACTTGTCCCGCCTGTGGTCTTAACTTATACAGGTAGGAGTTAAATTTTCGGCATTGGAAATTGAGGAGAAAAACTAGTTCACTTTTAGGCACAATTTCGCTACCCATTACCGTACGCATACGGGTGAGCTGCCGTTTCCGTGTACGTTTTGCGAGAAACGTTTCCGAACAACTTCGGCGCTTTGCGTTCATACTCGTTGCCACACAGGCGAACGTCCCTACGTTTGTTCAGCGTGTGGCTATCGTTGTATAACAAAACGGAATCTGGACAGACACTATCATAACAATCATATTCGAATGAGTCGACGCGCTATAATACGTAATCAGAATGCCGGATATGGTTTTCAATCTCGTGCGTTGGCTAGAGTACCTAATAGGACCGCTAATATTGACGTAAACGAGGAAGATGCGGCTGGTAGTGTAGCTGGAGAAGTTTATGTTGTCATGCAAGAAGAGTTGGATTCAATCGATGATGGAAATATAGTTACTGTTGGACCGCTCACACCGGACAGTGACTCAATGTCGAGTACGATTGCTTACTCGTGTCGGCTGGCAACGAAATGATTCCACCAAATTTTCGCTTTGAAAATCCCTTTTGCTGAGTGTCCATAATCTATCTCAACTTAAAATCACACGGTTTTTGACAGTCATTGCGTAGCTTGTGCAGTAATGATATTCTTGGGTGCTTCATTGAATCATAAATCATATTTTGAAAGCCTTTTTAAGTGACTTTATTAGGCTAAAATATGAAGCGTTTGCTCTAGGCACTTCGTCCTATATTGAGTTGGATCCATTTGGCAACTTAATTTGTCAGGGTAGGTAACATGCTTTTTATTTTTGTAGCAATTCGGTTGGGCAGTTTGAAATGTTCAAACGGTGCTAACTAGGTAGCAAAAGGGTTGTAGATTCTGCCTTCATGAAATTGAAGACTGGCTGCCTTTCAACAGGCCGTATCTTAGTTTTCTGTTTATTCTAGGTTCGACACATGCGAGTATGCATAAAATAGCAGGCAAATGCTCTACCAATAAATGAATGAGCACAGAACGCAGCGTTACTGAAAATTGGTATTTTCAGAAAGCTGTTGTTCCATCATCGATGAATCTTTGGCGCAGCACCTTCCCTTACTGTTGTGCAAGAGCTTTGAGAAGGCTGCAACCCTTAGTAGTCGTTAGGTTGTCCATTTGTTGGTAGGGCATTTTTGTTGCTGTTTACAGGTACTCACCTACTTTGAACCAAATAAATCATGAAGAGCTTTACATGCTTTTATGAAACTGTGAGTTATTCTTGCTAGAGTCTTCTTATTACTTGTCATTCGTTTGTTCAGGTCAAGAATGTCACTGGAAAGCCGTCTTTGTAGTTGACAAATACAAGCTGTTTTGCTCGTTAACTTTTGTATATCTTGAGAAGCAATAATTCAGAGAAGGTCCCATTCCTTCGTTAAAGAAAGGAATGTGTAATATTTGCTTGCAGCATTTACCTCAGCTTCGTGCTTGAACAGCTGTCATTATTAACGATACTGGCACACAGTTAGGAATCTTTAGGCCAGCCAGTAGCTGCGGTGCATTGTTGACCTAAGTGCTAAGATAGTTTCGTTTCACACGCATAGGTTTAACGGTTTTTGGACCGCTATTATTGCGTAAAAGTTCAGAGATGCTTTGCTGTGTCTGCTCATCCTTCTTTCAGACTATCCATTTATTAGTTCTTAACATAAAGAAGTTCGGCTGTGGCTAACCGACCCACTCTGAGCTTTATAAAAAGCTTAATGCTTAGCATATGTTTAGTTCAATCTTGCTAAGGTGTTAGCTTTATAATGGAACAAATCAAACTTACTAGATACTTTCACGTTTTGACATTTTATTTTGCTGTACTTTGTCTCTTTTTACTTCCAGCTAATGTTGACTGATCCTTGAGTAGAACAGAAGTGTATTGTCGACCCTAATTGTGCTTTTTGGGTATTATGGAGAACTTAAGCTTTTCATCGTAGCAGTGAACACAGCAGCTCTTCGTAAATGAAAATGTTATCTCAATAGTGTCGGCCTCGAAAAAGCGATAACATTTAATTAATCTGATCTGAGTGCTATAATTTAAATCGGAAGTCTTCATTTGATAAAGTGCCATTCGTTGGCCGTAGCGCCTTTAAAATTTCTGTTGATAAATGATTGTGCAACTTGCATACGATTAAAAACAAACATTTCTAGCATAGCGAAAGCTGTGTAGATTATTTTGATATGGATTATTATTTACAACTCCTCCTGTTTTCACACAATCTTCGCTTGAATTGTAAAATGTTATGCTCGCATAGGCACACGCAGCTCATGAAGGTGATCGTTTTTGGGAACGCAGAACCGTTCGCGCGTTAACTCGCGGTAGAAACTTTTGTTATTATGCATCAAAATTCTCCTTGCTTATTTAGCTCGCTTTCTATCTCCTATGTTTTAAGCTATTGGTCGCATGACATTTTTTAACTTAATTCTCTCGAATTTCTGCGCGAAATAGTCATCATAAAACTTCTTAGAACTGCTTTCGAATAGTATGGAGCAGAACTAACTTCGTTTAGAACTATCAAAGCGAAGCATCCAACTGCTGTTTACGTTGGAAAAAGTTGTACTTTCAATCGTTACAGAAGAGATGTGGCAGTATTCCGTCTTCTAATCATTGCTACAGTTGACATGCTTGGATGATCGGTAGATATAGCAGACCCTTTCCTTAATGAAATCAAATATTAGCTCGCTACGGTGTGCTACAGAAAGCCAATATTTACTTAATCTGATTTTAATGCATAAATACAAGCCTGAAGTCCTTTAATTCGAAATTATGCTCCTCCGGAAAGGCATGTTGTTGACCGTAGTGTGCATACAATTTTTTCTGATATATAACAGCGAGGTAAGCAAATTTGCCACCACTTAAAACCTTTTGAGCTGTAAGAAAGCAAGTAATTATGGAATCTTACTTCAGCAGTAATTCTTTAAACCTAATCAATCTGGATGACGTTGTGCTTGTTGAAATAATACAAGGCTCTTTTATATGCGTAAAGAAAGCAGCTAGTGAAGGTGAGCACGCACTGGATGGCAACAGTATGAGCGCATTAGTATGCACTAAGAATTTATGGAAAAGGACAACTCTTACTTTCTGTTGTGCATACTGTCGGTTATGAGCTAATGGAGCGTCTTTGCATATGTTAATGTTTTTGAGCTGACATGGCGCCTTTTATCCTTTACATCTTTTTAGAATTTCTTTCATATAGCATGAAATGAACATGTACAAACGCGAAGCAATGAAATACCACTCAACTTAGTATAAGGCATACCTTTTCTCATTCCTTCATGCGCATTGTTTGATATTCAAGAACTTGTACTAACGAAATGTTTGTTCAGAAGAAAAACTTGCATAGTCTGAGCATGAGTACGTACGCGGAGTTAGCAGTTAGTGAGCGTTATAAGATGTTGTTGCAATGGTTGTTGAACTATTTAAAATTATTTCAAAAGTGTGTTTACTTCTTCCTCGGATTGGTTTGCTCTTAAAAGCAAATCATCTAAGGCAACTTGCGGGCAACCTTACTATAAGCCGTATTGGCCATCGAATGGCAAATCTGGAAACCGCATTGCGAATGGAATTGAAGCAAGGAAGCATTCGCACCCGTGGCAAGCGTATGTCCTCACAGGGACTATACGAGCGTTCAAATCATGCGGCGGAACTCTAATAGACTGGAAAGAAGGCAATACTTCAGATCTGGTTTTGACAGCTGCCCACTGCGTTGTCAATACGTAAGTCTATTCTGTCCTATTGTATTTGACTGTCGCCGCAGAATAGCCTCCTTTTGGTTCAGGTTCAACTTTACTAATGCGCTTTTGCTTAGGCTTAAATAAAGGCAAGACAAGCAGGAAGAGAGATTAGCAAACCGTCCATTGCTTGCTGCCTTCTGCAAAGCCTAAACGTAAACATAAGGTACATTTTAGGCTGCGTCATAATGGGCTGATGATTGGCGGATAGGCGCGCGCCAGGTAGAGCAGAGTAGTCATCGAACATGAACATCACGAAAGGTCAACGATAGAATGGTGGGAATAGATTACTAAAAAACTTACTGACAGGTTGATAGGCTGGCTTTGTTGTCATGCTTATCTCTATCTGTCATACAGCTATTACTCGTTCCTCAGTTACTTTAACGACGCAGCGAGTGCATCATTCAAACTCCAAAGATGGTTTATTTGTTTTTTTCATCTCGAAACATTTTTTCAGGTTTTAGAAGTTGAAATAACGACATAAATTGCTTTCAGGTCAGATTTTGAACCTCCTACTCTGTGGGAGCATGTATCGTACATCTTCAATCGCCTATTCGATAAGTAAGTACGTTGATAATGTCAAAGTAATGTTTACTTTACAGTTGTTTTCAAATTCAACGATACTCTATAAATGTTAGCATGTCATTTCGACTAAGGGTCCAGAAAATGTATTTTGCCTGCTTTTGGCTAATCTATGACTCGACTCTTCATTTGGCGTCATGCTTTGTGATCCACCTTCGGGTGGTTCAATCTTATACTAAAGGCGTGGGGAGCCTTACACGTGCTCAACTTTCATGGAGGCAAAATATGTTAAATTTAATGCCAAGCATAGATGTTTTCCAGCGACTGGCGATCGCTGACTAAAAAGGATTAATTTTTCCATAGCTACCAGCACTGTTCACGTCCAGTCTTATGCGAAGAGTAGTGAATGAATCGTGCACAACAAAGAGCTTCCAATTATTGCGTACGGTTCATTTCTTATTCACCGCTAAAAATGAGACCTGAGCAGTTGCAGAGTCTCAAGAAAATAAAGCGTTTTGTTGTAGCCTGTTGACAAAATCTGCTTTGGAATAATCGTGCATTTTATACGCATCTGGCTAAGAAAGGAATCTATTCTAGACATGAAAAGCATGGACCAGTGGCAAATGTTACCAATGTGCACGTTTTTCTTGGCGCGCACGATGTGAATCACCTCGCTTCTTCATCAACACGTTTAGCGGTTAAACAAATAATTGTTGGAGAATTTAATAAAGTCAGGAACGTCGAAGACCTTGCAGTACTGAAGCTGGAAAATGAGATAACCTACAACAATTTCATTCAAGGAATATGCCTTCCTACTGGAGATGAAAAGGAGCCTCCAGTTCAAAGTCCATGTTTTGTGACAGGTTGGGGTCTTATAGGTAAGTTTTATTTTAAGACTTCGTTGCACTATTACTTTTTGCACAGTATATTAGGACGCGATAATCTTCAAACAGATAAGTTCACTCTTTATTGCCATAGAGTCATAACTTTCAAAAAACAGCTTCAGCTGAGTTCCTAATAGATTTCATCATTGCACATTTTGACTGTCTTCTTAAATCGCGCACCATTCAAATAATACCAACTGTATTAGAAAGAACATAAGAGCATATCAAAAAGAACCGCTAAAAGCACAGTACTTAAAATATTATTCATTCGGTAATAAAAACAGATATAATAATTATGCCATGGATAGTATAAAGTAGCTGCAACGAAGAGAGAAGCGAAGATGCACAGAGTCGCTAAGACTTACCGTTTTGCTCGACTTTACGCAGACGTTTAACTGTACATTGAATTGATTACCTGTGGGTCCTGTAACTAATTCTTGCTGTCATACTGTGCACAATTGTTCATGTTACTGCTAAATGATGACGGAGAAAAGAATGGATAACGCTTTGAGGATAACTGGACATGAGAAAGATTAGTCTCACTTTATTTGCTTAAAGCAAGAAGTTTTATGACCATACAAGTAACCGGAATAAATGTTGATTGCACAATTTTTAAGAACGGTTATTAGTATATTAGCCACTTAGACGGACGGCTAAAGGTTTGGTCGAGTAAAGTGAGTATCGATTTGTTTAGCTGTATTTTTGGAACAATAAAAGCTATAATCGAAAGTGTGTTGGGTTGCTACGGTGTAGCTGTCCACTATAATATATTTAAGTTTTAAGGAAAAAGTACAAACTGTTTCTTGTATACTTCCAAGTCTTTAGAGTTTTCAGAGCCTTGTGCGCTCCGTTTTCAACGATTGCAAATTCCATGGAAACTGCCCTTCCTACAATAGGGAAATTGTTCTTTAGGTATAAGGCAATTAGCCATCTGAACGACAGAAGCGTAAAACTGATTCATAAATTATGCCATCGTTTCTCCCAATCTTTACTTCTTGATTTGAAACGATATGTCATTTTCTGTATATGATTTGAATGGCACATTTTGCATAATCATCTCCTGGCCCTTACGCCAGTTTAAGTATCTCTCATCAAGCGTAAGAAAGAAATGTTGCTTTCACTAACATCTTCGCGTGACGTGCTGCTTTAATGTTTAGCTGATGGAAACTTTGCGTCAAGTTTGCAACAAATCGACGCGTACGTTGACAACGGAAAAATCTATAACAAGTTCTTCGACGAAACCCGGATGATTTGCGTTCGCGGAAGGAGCAAGAGGGCTGGACCAGCATATGTATATAGCAACGTTTTTATTTTTTATGTTCACTAAATATTTCTTACGTTAGTTATTATAACTCATATTTTGAAAATTATGCATAATCACATGGGAGCAAGCGCATGGCAGTACTTGACTCTGCTATAACAGTAATTCATGGCTTTCAAGTCTCTTAAGCTGATATTAATCTTTCCTTCCCGATGCCAATGCGCTTAGCATATCATTCCACAGACTATCTTAAAAAGAATTGTTGCAATGGACTATTTCTTGGTTTCTGATATTTCTGTATAAAGTCAATGTGCTTTCACGCCATTTAATGACGGTTCACCCTTGTCGCTTGAAGACTCATCAGTCATTTGTAATTTTAGGGCGATTCAGGTGGACCACTGGCATGTGTAAAAAATAACACTTTCGTCCTGTATGGAATAGTGTCGTTCGGCATTGCAGAGGACTGTTACGATACGATTTACAAGTATGCCTTCATGAAAGTTCCCTACTACTTGAAATGGTTGTACGAAATGATTTCGCGACTGCATGCGCGTAGAAACGCAATATTTGTCGATACTACAACGTACAACGAAAAAATGGAAACAAACCGAAATTCCCACTCTCCTAAGCAAGAAAATGTATCAGTATTTCGGGTGATAACAGATAAGCCCAGCAAATAAAAGCGCACCGCTAAACGTTTTATAAAGAAACGTTATTTTGTGCGACTAAGGCGATGTACTTTGACTTTATCACTAATTTTTATGGTTCATTGTTAATATTACATTGCACTACCCTTGCGTTGAATGTCAGTATGCATCAAAATCATTGCTTTGATGAAAAATATGGCATTTTGACTTTTAACAGAAAAACGCGTGTGCTAACGTTCAAGTCAGCTTATAACTTGCAAGTTCCGAAGATAGCTGTACGTTATCCCAAGTCACCTCTATCACATGTGTGAGCATCTAGGGCAACGAGATCGTAAACATTGTGGCGGTGGCCGCAACGGTCGTTAATGTGAAGTACAATTATCAGGCGAATAGTTTTGGTGGAAATGACTGACTGCTTAGCAAACTTATCTCGCACACTCGTTGATAGTTCATTACAGATGAGTAGGTCATTCTACAGCCTGCGCATCATTTAATAGTTAGAAATTCTCTTTTGCGTAACTAATAATTACTTCTCAAAATTAATACGCGGTATTAAACGTTTGCAGTGCTGCAGGCAAGCAATCTCCTGTAATCGCCAAAGGCATGTGAACCGTTACGCGCTTTGCATACCGGATTGACTTACATTTTAAAGCTTCGTCTTAACTTTGATTTCCAAATATGGGAATCATTCTCATTCATAAGCATGCAAAAGTGGGAATATTTTGATGATTTGTTCACTTCGTTTCCCACCCTATGGTCAAGTCTGTAAACTTGCCATATTAAGCATTGGTACCCAAATTACTACAGGAAATCTGTGGCCAGCCTTATTGCAAAGCATTAATAATTGGAGCTAAAAATTCAACTCCCAGTCAAGTCGCAAATTAAATTCAAGCGAAAAATATTCACATCCGTGGCAAACGCTTGTACACAGAAAAGCTGAAAAAACAATCGCTGCGATGTTAATATAACACTTTTTATTGAAAATGTGGTTTCTTGGTACGGGAGCGTATGTTTTCATAATGGAAAAGTTTTATTACGGAATTTTTCCCGTTTAATGTGATAAATTACTCCGGAGCTTTCGGGTCGACCGAGACCCGTCTTCAGCGGTGGTGAGTTCACTCAACCGCTGAAGACGGGTCTCGGTCGACCCGAAAGCTCCGGAGTAATTTATCACATTAAACGGAAAAACTCCGTAATAAAACTTTTCCATTATGAACACTTTTTATTATTACCTAACCTTTCGAAAATGGTACTGCTTGAGACCATACCTTTATAGCGTACGCGGTGAAAGTCTAACGATTAAACCGTAAGCAAATATAGTAAAACCCCCGTGAGTTCACCACCCAACGGACTGGGGAAAACTGGTCAACATAGGAAGTAGTCAACATATGGGAACTGTGGGTATAAGTTGATCGGCTGAATAGATTGCAGTTGAACCACCTTAAGTTGTCCATTCAACAGACCGGTCATCTTACAGTGAACAAACTAGCATTACGTCCCTATACCACGTCACGGCTGAAGAGGTCAACTTCCCACTTACGGAGGTTGTCCTTGCGCTTATTAACGTGCGGACAAACAACTGGTCAAAATTCGGTCAACTTAGGGAGGTGGTCACCATATAGGAGTGGTCAGCTTCGGGGGTTTTACTGCATTGTGTTCTGCGAAAGTTTAATGTTTCGTATATGTTAACTGCTTCATGCATACACGCGTCTCAATCTTTGTAGTGGTTTATATATCACAGAAGAGGCTGGAAGTCACCAAGCGTAAGGTCTTGCTTTTTCCATAAAAACAATGAGACTCGATGTTAATCATCTAGATTGAGTTATTAGTCATTGTGAAGAAATTCTAATTTTAATCGTTGTCTGTAGAATAATATAAGGGTGCCTGCTGTTCATTCACGCGTTTCTTTGAACAGAGAGAAACCATTGCGCGAACTCCAACATCAGCTCATCAAAATGCCAATATTTACTTAATTTGATTTCAGTGCTTAAATTGACACAAAAACTCTTCATTTCATAAAAGTTATGGGACCTCGACAAGGCGCTCTTCTAGCCATGGCATGCATACTGTTTCTACAGATAAATTACAGTGAAGTAAGCAACTCGTGAGCAGTTAAAACTTTCGTAGCTTTTAGAAAGTGACTTTTACTACTCAGCGTCCTTTCACGCAGTTTTCGTTGGAATTGTGTATTGTTCATCACTGAGCATAAGAAATGAAGCTTGTGGTCCTGAGCTTATGTACAACAAAAGCAATTCTAGCACTTCAGTACACAGCCTGAATTTCAGAAGCATAATGTATACCAGAAGTCATGCTTTTTATTCCACGTGAAAATAAGTCCGTTATACTACACTTGATGCTCAGAAATCTTGAGCGTTGCTCAACTATTCCAGTTTCCTTGTGCAGAGCTGATTTGGCTTGACTTCCACCTTAACGTCCACAAAACGTTTCAGTCAGTATCGTCCATTTTATGCAGCTCTGAAGAGACTTCTATACAATGTGTTATGTTTTTATAAAAACAAAGACAACAACAGGACTTTAGAGAACTTCGTGTGACACTTGCGGTACTGATCTCAGGTCAGTAGCCAAGTTTAAAAAGCGATTGAAACGGCTTCGTAATGCAGATGACCAACGTAGTTCTGACTATTATAACGGAACTGGAGATGGGGACTCACTGGCATTGCTTGAAGAGAACTAAAGCGTGACGATATGAAAGCTCACAGAAGCATGTGATGGTTACAAGCTCCAATGAAAAGAACAAACGCGGAAAATCAGCGCTGTTCTAGCTATTTGTATTTGTCATTATCAATAATGCCATCACTTAACTTTCACTGCTGGCTAGGCGTAGAACAAAGAGTATCACAGGATGAAAAGTGGTGAATTCTACATGAAATCCAAAGAAGAAAAAATACTGGTTACACAGAAATCAAGACACTGCTTCTACAGCGAAGGCCAATATCCATAGTAAAGAAGTACTCATTTATGTCTGGTGGAATCAAGTAGCTATGGTGTATCCTGAACTGCTGGAATCGTGTCAGGCAGTCACTGCAGACTTCTATTGCAGGCAGCTTAACAAGATTATCGAAAGTTTTGCGAGAGGCTGCTGAAATTTCTTAAAACAGACATGGTATCATTTTGCAGCAAAATCATGCATAAGTGGAGGCCAGCGAATCTTTATGGAAATGGCCGCGATGTATCACCATACTTGGAATGCTCAACAGACGTTGTCCCTTTTGATTGCCTCCTTTCCCGCTTAAAAAGTGTTGGCACGTGCGGAAAGAATATCTCCAAATTTGAAGATGTTAAAAATGGCTGATTTATTCCTTCAAAATAAACTCAGCTTCTGTTAGAACAGAAACCATTTGGTACCAAGAACTTTGCATCAGAAATTTGCCTCTCAGCATGGTCACCAGAAAGTGTTCGACAAGTAAGGAGAGCACGTAGGCGCAGTAGGTGATTAGCTACTCAAATGCTTTCCCGCTACATCGATTGAAGTGTTAATAGTTCACAGTTCCGAACATTTTTGCCTCGCAGCCGTTTGATCGTTAAAAGCAACTCACCGTAGGAAACGTGCGGCAGACCATTTTTTAAACCGGTTTTCGGGTCGAAAGGGCGTGTTGGAAATCGCATTGTGAATGGAATTGAAGCAAGAGAAAATTCGCATCCATGGCAGGCATTGATTATCACCAACATGAAAGGGTACCGCAAAAGATGCGGAGGAAGTCTAATACACTGGAAAGAAGGCAACACTTCAGATTTGGTACTGACTGCCGCGCACTGTGTCGTCGATACGTAAGTCTGCTAATTATTATAACTATACGTTAACATTCTGATGAACCATCACGTAGGAGACGCAACTTCCATTTAGTTAAGGCGATGGATTTTCTTCCTAAACGGGAAAACTTGCATGCAATAGGTTGAACTTCTTTAGCTGTAATTAGTGCACTTTTTCTTTTCTTGGTTTCGACGAGATCGGACATCTCATTTGCATTAACAAAAGGTTCTATGTTGCGAATAGGCTGCCACGGATTCTACCATGAGGTGCTTTTGAAAGACCTTTTCTAATTGCTGGGATCACGAAGAATAAACTTACTTTCTTCTATTAATAGGTCAGACTTTGAAAGTCCGAAATTATGGGAGAAAATCACATATTCCATCCGTCGCCTATTGAATAGGTAAGTGGATTGTGAATGCTCTGTTCAAGTAATAATACTAACGTCGTAAGCATTAAGAAATATGAAGTTATGCTTAGTAAGTTCTATTGAATTTAGAGAATAAGCGTTTCTGCTTATAGCGCGCCTACCACTTTTTCCTCTGTACCCTAACGGGTTTCATGATTTCATTTTAAAGCAGTTTCCAGGGGCTATTTATGCTAAAACAATTTTCTTGACAAGATTCATGGAAGTCTCTACACATGAAGCGCTCTCATTTTTATGAAAACCAAAATGATGAGTCAAATGCAATGGCTGTTAGTAAAAAATGGACTACTTTTTAGGCACATGTACAATGGACCACTGGTGAATGTCAGCGACGTACACGTTTATCTTGGCGTCCACGATACACGTTTTCTCCTTCATTTATCAGAACATATAAGAGTTAAAGAGATAGCTACTGGGGAATTCAATAAAATCAAAAACATTGAAGACATAGCGTTACTGAAATTGGACAAGATGGTTACATATGGCAAATCCATACAAGGAATATGTCTTCCGACTGAAGATGAAAAGACGGTTCCAATTGACGGTCGTTGTTTAGTGGCAGGTTGGGGCCTTGCAGGTAAGTTTCATTTTAAAAAAGATGTTTTACTTTTCTGATCTTTGCTAACAGCTTCTGATAAGTTTAATTAGGTGAAACGAATGTTTCACCAACGGATGGACGAGCAGTTATTGGGAAAAACAGGAGATACGACTCAGCTTTCAATTTGCATTTCTTCTCACTTCTCTGTTACTTTTTGCATATGATCTAAGGAGGCGAGTCCCTTCAATGGGTCTTATTCAAGGATTTTTAATTTAAAAGCAATGAAGTAAGATTGCTTCAGCTTACGGCATCTGCAACAGTATTCTCTACTTTACGCTCACTTGGCGCTCGCGATCAGTAGACTTTGGCCACCGTTTGTTAATGCAATAGTTACTTGTTTCAAGAAACTTCCACGAAATTATGGGCGCCTGAGTTTTCCTTTATCATTAACGCACGCTTTGACTGACAGTCAATATGTTCATAGAAGAAACTTTCATAAATTTCAGAAAGAAGAAAAATGCAGAAATACCGTATTCCTTAAAATATGCATACCTAGGAGTGACCCGCGCGCTGTAAAGTCCTGTTGTCCGTTGCTTTGGAACGTTTTCTAAGATGTTGTTGGTTGTTTGTTATTACCGCCAGCAGCCATTGCATAAAGCGCATGCAATGGACCTAGTTTTACAAGTTAAACTTTGTATGAAAGCAAAAATTATTCTGCATGCATAAGCTATTGCCATTAACGTAAAAAAGTAGCCAAAACTAAATTAAACTGACATAATCACCCGTTGACTACCTTTCGAATTTGAAAAGATGTGGTGCTTCCTGCGCGCAGCTCCAAATACTCACCGCTTAATGTCTAGTCAATTAACGTCAGCTTGAATACAACTTTATTTTCGGTTTTGAAAATACTCTGCTAATTTACAGCTTAAAATGGCTCCGAATTCCTGTTTAGCAAACGGGAAGCCTGCGACAAGATTACAACAGGTCGACGCGTATATCTTCGAAGGTACAGTCAATTACAGTTTTTTCTACAAAGACCGCATGATTTGCGCTCGGGGAAATACGAACGGCTCTGGACCACGACAGGTATATAGCCATAGGTTTTTTAATTTTTGCAAATCTGTTTGGCGCCAGAATCTTCAGTGCAAAATTTACGGACACGAATATGATAATCAAGATGCAGCAGCAGCATCGTACACTGTCAGAACTGTTGTTCAGGAATTTCATGTTACTTTTAAGTAAACAATCATTCACTATCTAATATGCATTTAACCCAAGACACTTCTCAAGTCTCAGCTGAAGGGAGCTGCTGAGTATTTATTTGCCTTCAACGTTTAGCCGATTTTGAGAATTTTCTTGTAGCATTACGCTGTGCATGTTATTTTGACGGTTCTACTCAGAGTTGTGATCTCTCTGGTATTTTCACTCTAAATCAACATAAATGCGTACAACGTAAAGTATACATATAACCTTTGTTCAACATTTGCATTGCTACTTTAGGGCGATTCAGGTAGCCCACTGGCGTGTTTAAGAAATAATACATTCGTCCTGTATGGAATTATGACATTCAACATTGTTGAAGGCTGTTCTGAAAGTGTTAATAAGCATGCGTTCATGAACATACCATATTACTTGAAGTGGTTGCGAAGAACAATTGCGTTGCTAGATAGGCCCTGGAGAACAACCTATTTCAACGCTACAAGGCGTGCTAATAAGACAATAACATTTGGAATTCGGCGTTATCGATAGCTTACTTCATTTTGATGTGCCATACGTAGATGAGAGAATGCATTACATGTCGCAACAGATTTTCTTGGAAAATAAAGCACTTCCTGATTTGTTTAGTAGCCGTAACAGAGTAGACTCCGCGCAGTCGTTTGTTACAAGCATTTAACGGCATGAATAATTTAATAAGGCATCAAAACTAAGTTTGTGGTAGGGCAATAATCGTTTTTGAATTCACAGCGCTTACCCATATTACACTAACAAATGATACGTGCTGCAGGAATAGTAGAATAGCAACAGAATGGGAATAATAGAGAAAAAATAAAAATTTCGCTATTGCCTACGTTAAGTCGCTAATTTTCGGAGAAATTCACATTGCTCATATCCTAAGAATGGGAAATTTCAATTAGTAATGTTTTTGAAGCAGTAAGCTACAATAAAAGCCGCCTTAGATTTTGGATTACCCCATCGCTTAAATCAATAATCAGAATAGTAACGTGTTCATGCAGTAGAATGCCTTTTAGCGAAGGTGCAATTCTTTGACAAATATTAATAGCAAGCGCTTGCAAGTTTGGCTAATGAAAAGTGATGGTCCGCTGAAAAATAGTTTTACCTATCTTCACCTAATTGACTGCTTGTGCAGAAGGCCTTTTTAGCAGTACATTTCATCGTCAAAAGAAAGCAAAGCTACCATGCCAAAATTACGCGTTGAGATCTAGGAAGGATGTCACAAAAATTCATTGAAACATGTGCCTGCCCCATCACCTTCATTAGACGTATATTCCGTAATCTGCCTATGGTTTTCATCTTTCTGCCACGTACTTTGCCACCAATGTTCAGTATCGTGCCAAGCAGCAATGATTCTCCTTGAATCTATGGGAAATGGAATCTCCAGTTTCCCCTTCAAACAAATGAAGCTTTCTAGATGTGTGTACTGAACTTTTTAGCGTAATAGCAAATAGGCGTGAAATAATGACCGCATAGTTTGGCGTTTTTGCTGTTTTACTTTATTCTGATTCAATGAATAATCGCACATCTTTTCTGTTCTTGAAATAAAGAACAAAGACAAGTGAATATTACTTGCTGAGTGAGTTCCCAATTATTGCGAAGAGGTTATGTTCTCAGTCAATGTCTAAAACACATGATACGAGTGCTTTCTGTTTGCACAAGGCAACAATAGACACGCTTCGGTGGTCAGGATACATAAGACACCTTTCGCAAACTCAAGTATAACCTCGTTCATGCATGCTACAAAGAGCTAATATTTATTTAATTCGATTTAATTGCTTAAATTCAAAGCATATGACCTCTTTTTAACAGAAATGATAGTTCATCAGAAAGGCATTTTACTGGCTATAGTGTGCATACTATACTTACTGATAAATGATAGTGAAGTAAGCAGTTTTTAAGAAATAAGAAGTTGCTTAATGAAAGATGACCCTAAATTTCCTCTGAATTATGACATCTTACAATAATGATCACAGTTAGGCCATGAAGACGGGGAGCTTCTTAACGGGGCAATGGATTTTCATCACTGCTTTATACGGTATGTTTTCTTGCCCATTGATGGGTTCTGAAATTAAACCGAAGCAAATGCCCTACCAACGGATGGATGAGCAATTATTAAGGAAAAATACAGAACAAGTACTTAAACAGTTCGGAGCTTTCGGGACTAACCTTGTCCCGTCGTCAGCGATGGTGGTTCGGGACGGGACTAACCACCATCGCTGACGACGGGACAAGGTTAGTCCCGAAAGCTCCGAACTGTTTGAGTACTTGTTCTGTATTTTTCCTTAATAATTGCTCATCCATCCGTTGGTAGGGCATTTGCTTCGGTTTAATTTCAGAACCCATCAACGGGCAAGAAAACATACCGTATAAAGCAGTGACACAGTTAGGCCATCTCATATTTTTCTTCTTTTGTTATATTTGGCAGAAAATAGGCGTTATTATTAATGTAACAGCTCGATGAACGCTTACTCTTTATGGATTTTTACCTCATAAAGTGGGTTACATAGAGATAGTGGGTTACATAACCCTACCATTAATACCTTCAGTGCTTTAACTTTCACCTCAGTAAGCGGAAACAGTTAACTATTGAAGGTAAGTGACTAGCAATCAACTCAATAGATGAACACTGTAATCACATTTCTAACGTTTGAAATTTTTTTCGAGAATTCGCTTAGTCGCTGAAATCAAAACATTGTAGGAAAAGTGCGGTCGACCTTTTTACAAACCGATTTTGCCATCGGTTAGCAAAACTGGGAACCGCATTTCAAATGGAATTGAAGCCAGGAAGCATTCACATCCCTGGCAAGCGTTGGTAATCACCCATGAACGTGGAGCCATTAAAAAATGCGGAGGCAGCTTAATACATTGGAAAGAAGGAAATTCTTCAGATCTGATACTAACGGCTGCTCACTGCGTTATCGATGAGTAAGTCAACTATTTCTTTCTCAATGAAACTATGAGCGCTGATCAAACGTCATCTAAAGTCAGCAAATTCCGTTTGCTGAAATAAAGACTGAATTTGATTAAGAGAAGCTCTGTTTACGCAACATGGCACATCTTTGCTCATGCATAGTCAGCCTTGTTCTTTTTTATTCTCAATCAGAGGCGGCATTTTGTTTGCATTAATACGATGTTTTACGTTGCAAATGGATCATTCCAATCAATATCGTGCCTGAAATCAACGGATGGTAGTTCATATCTGTTGCTTATATTTAGCCCAGGAAAGAAATTTAACAGCAATAATTTTTAATACTGTTAATGGTACCGTCAACCGTAAGATTGAAAATTCGGTCGATACGTAATGGAATGAAAATAAGGCAGCACTTCTGTTTCTTATCACAAAACAACGACTTAAATTTTTACTGGGTAAATATATGAGTATTACACATACGCCAATGGGTTCGTTTCAATGGAGAGCACTGTGCAAGTTCAGTTAGCACAATAAGAAACGACCATTCCTTTGGTGTAAGTGAATGACTAAAAAACGAAGAGCAGCTCCGTCACAATCTTTGAAGTTTTTGACAAAGACTTTTTTGACAAGACAACATCTGAGGGACGTGAACAATCAATTACTAACCTATTTCTAGCACAGGTTTCAACTCTACGTCAATGTGGGAGGAGATGACATACTTCTTCCGTCGTCTGTTCAATAGGTAAGTGCAGTGTGCATGATTCATTCGAGCTGTGATTCGCGGGCTGCAACTACAACGTATACCTTTAATACCTCTAGTACAAATGGAATTTTGTTTATCAGGATGGTTAGACCTTATCTGCTCATGGCGCGCTTAGTAGTCGCTTCTTTCCAGTACTATGTACATTATGATTCAGCTTTAACCATTTTCTGTGCAATGTTGGTACAATTTTCTTGCTGAAATTCGCGGAAACTATTGGGCATGAGCATCCTGCACTATTTGAAGTACTAGGAATGAAACCTTTTTGATTGGATGCGAGAACAGCCACTGAACTTAAAAATTCATTATTTCTAGTCATCAAAAGAACGGACCACTGGCAAAGCCCAGCGATGTGCACGTTTATCTTGGTGCACATGATGTGGATCAGCTTGATTATTCAAGTGAACATATAGGAGTTAAAGAAATATTCGCTGGAGAATTTAACAAAGTCAGCAGCGTTGAAGATCTTGCCATACTGAGACTGGAAAAAGAGATTGCATATGGCAAATTCATTCAAGGTATATGCCTTCCCGCTGAGAATGAGAAAGAGCCTGAAAAGGGAAGTTCTTGCGTGGTGACAGGTTGGGGTCTTCTGGGTGAGTACAACCTAGTATTTTTCTTTTCTCAATTATTCTGGGAAGAGTGCATCAAGAAGCGATTTAATTGAATTCATTCGGAATGGATCAGGCCATACTTCATACTATAACCTTCAAAGAAACAGCTTTGGCTTGTAATGTATTAATATAATTTATGGAAGTTATATTAATAACTAATTCATACTTCCACACTACTGTTGCTGACGTAAACTAAAAGCTAGTCTTGATTTTAAAAATAGGGAAAAAACAGTCATACTATTTTTTTGTCAAAAGGATGGCACTTGATAGTCACCCATACACAGCATCTAAGAAGGAATTGCTATAGGTTTCTTTGGTGCAACATTTTCGGAAGATTTCAAGACTGCCACTGACTGTTAATACAGACTTCAGGGACTGAGCTAAGTAAAAACGTTGGAAAAGATTTCGCGTTCCAATTCATATGAAAGTGAAATTATATTTTACGCATAAATCTTTTGTCTGTCTGCATCAGGAAATAATGCAACTGACGCTGAAATGACGTCATCACCATCTCGTATCCACTTGTCCTGTGACCTGAGAGCAGTTAGCATTTTCGCATTTTTCCATTTAATTTTTTTCGTCTTCTACATGTGTACTTATCCCACAGTAATTAAACAGTCAATGCTGGCTTTAAAAAAATTTACCGAGTTCAGAATAATTGGTATCACTGATATTTTCTTACGGAATTTAGCTGATGGAAAATCTGCGACTAAATTACAACAGATTGACGCGTATATCTTTAATGGTGAAATCAATAGCGACTTTTTTCACAAAGACCAAATGATTTGTGCTCTCGGAGGAAGAAACAATACTGGACCAGAGAACGTATGTGGTGGAATTTTATCTTTTGCTTAACAGGCAGCTAACAATAGTTAGTAACCTGAAAATCGCGGACGGTTACAAGGCTATGTACATGCAGCAATATGTCTTTTTGGAACAGCTGTTCGTGATTATCATAAATCTTTTGAATAGACTTTGTTAATATTTAATGTTACCATGCAATTAACTTTAACAGGATGTCTCTACAGAGAATAATTTATGAACGTATTTTCTCTGAATTCTTAATATAATATATTAGATTTACGGGAAATCCCGTTATGAAAATGGATTTTCTTTCCTGTTAAGAACTTCTTTATGTCATTTATTTATACCGTCTTTTTCTTTTCCCTCTATTGGCTTAACCTTACCCATATAAACTTCTCGCTACTTTGAATACTCTCATCGTCCGAAGGGGCTCTGTTTGTGAGTGTTGAAAACAGAGCAACTCTACGGATTATTTAAAAGATAGTTACTGTTGCCCAAATAAAGTAGGCTTTCCTTTGACCCATAGTAAAATTTTGAAGCGACCGTAAAAAGAAACTATTTTTTCAACTTACTGTCGTCGTTCTGATACTGATCAATGTGTGTTGGTACTTTAGGGTGATTCAGGTGGTCCACTAGCATGTCTACGAAATAACAGTTTTGTCCTGTATGGAATAGTGTCATTCAGTTTCGTTGAAGACTGTTCCAGAAGTGTTAACAAGCATGCGTTCATGAAAATTCCATATTATTTGAAATGGTTGTACAATGCTGTTGCGCAGCTGCATGCACGTTGAAGTTCAACATATTCCAAGAACATATTGCATTGCTGAGATGCAGAAGCGAATGAAAGAATTTCTGCTTCCATAAGCTTACGTGATCGTAATTTGCCACATGTAGATAACAAATTATGTTCAGGTAACAACAAGTTCACACAGCGAACAAATGTGCACAACCCAACTGTTCGGTAACAAAAACTTTCGCTTCACCTTTCCTGTAAGGTCAACATACGCTAATGTAAAAAACCATGCGGTTATCACGACTGTGCTCCAGTTTGCCACTATTGTCATAGAAGTGTCAACAACAACAACAACAACAACAATAATAATAATGAAAAACCTTTTTTACGGTTTTAACCCATTTTTTCACATAACGTTTATTGCCGCTATAAACGATCTTCACGAAGCTTTCGGGTCAAACCTTGACCCGTCTTCAGTGTGAACAGTGTCAGCCGTTATAACGTTTCGAATGGAGGCTCTTATTCTAAGATAAGTATACAGAACTCTTTTCGATTCACGCTTCTTTAGGTGATAAAGATGGCAATCCTTCACTGAGAAGTTATTGTGCTTTCAGTATGTGATGATTTATTGTCAGAAAGCGGAATAAGTATTGTCTGTGCGCTTACCTTATGACCCTCCCAGTGTTAAAAAAGAATTTTGCAATGAAAATAATGACGATTGAATCTGCAAAGCATTGAACTATCCATAGCTCCGCATGAAAAATTCGTTGTCAGTGAGAGTATGGGAACTCCTGGTTGATCAGCAGTCGCACAGACGTGGGAATATTTTTTTGTTTCAATATATTTACACCATGAATCTTCTCGTTTTACTCATTGCGTGTTATTACTAATATTAACATTAATAATGATACTTTCACAAGAAAGACATTTTTCATTAAACGTGAGCAATCACCTTTGCCTGTACATTTTCAAAAGTAACGCTGTTTAAGAGCTAATCAAAGCGTTTTCTGGCAACAACATCAAATATCATTGAACCACATGAACAGAATGCGTAGAGAGTAGGCGTACCATCTTTAGTACCGCTGTTTGGGCATAAATCAAGCATATAGTTATATCTTAAAAACTGTTAAACTTTTGAACGCTTCTTGATCATATGTTCGTATATAATCATCCTGATTTCAGATCGAATTAAATCTGAAAGCGCGACGCTTTCAAAATGAAGCACTTAGATAGAACGTCTTAGTTTCATCTCTAGCAATCCTGTTTCCGATAGGCATACGTCGACATTTGAATCAACCTTTTGTTAAACTAAATATTATCCTGACTACTACTACAGCTAACTTTCGTCAATATTTACTCAGTTTAGTTCATTACTTAAACTCTGTCCCAAAGTTGCTCTTTTAAGGAGAAATGTTCTGTGAAAACAGATACGATTTGCTGATTGTAATTTGCTTTGAATTTTTTTTATTTCACAGCAGTGAGGTAAGCAAATTACAGTTCCATTAGTGAAAGTAGAAGCATAAAAAATGTAATTTACTTTATCACATCTACTTCAGTCTTAATAAAATTATGAAAATCACTTTGTACGAAAATCGTACTAATTAAGTATAGAAAGACTAACGCTGTTGGAGTAGCGCAGCTTATTTTCGTGATTGAGAATAGATTAATGATACATGCGCGACAGACGAATGCCTCCTTTTAGGTTAGCCATGTTTTTTCTACTTTGAAGCGATCTAAGTTGGCAGACTCAATGAACAACGATTATTCCCGCGTTATTACATTACTGCGCCTAATCGTGCTATAGAAAGCATTAGTGAAGTCTGGAATTATCTCCATTTTAAAATTCACCTATAAGCTTGAAATTTTTCTGAAAGTGAAAAAATATTTGCTTTCTAAATGCAACTGCAACTTTACTAAAATTACATCCAGCGATCGTACGCAACCTAGTATGCATTAGCAATGACCTATTGAACGCTCGTTAATTCTCATGCTGCTTATAGACAATAAATACTGCGGGGTTTTCTTTTCTGGCAGCAAAAGGTAGCATTATGTGAACGCCTTTGATGATCCTTGTTACAATTACAAGGAAATAATTCAATAATTCAATTGTAATGAGCTCACAGTTTCATAAATGCGTGCCATTAACCGTATATTAAGCGCAAAGTGATTCGTTCACTTGGTAGCGTTCAATGCGTTTAGACTGACGCGAACTAGAAGACTAGTAAGCCTTGTTTGTATTAGCATACAAAATTAAGAAACTCTTCGAAGATCTGTTGCTCATTCCTAAAGCGACCAAAAGCAAATTGACCCTACTGAATATTGCTTGCAAAACTGCTACAGGAAATTTGTGGCCAACCTTACTATAAACCATACCTTCCAACTAGTCGTCATCTGAGCAGTCGTATCGCAAATGGAGTTGAGGCAAGAAAACATTCGCATCCGTGGCAAGCGCTTATCCACAGGCAATTTGATGATCATATTGGTGTCTGTGGAGGCAGCCTAATACACTGGAAAGAATCTAATGCTTCTGATCTGATTTTAACTGCTGCACACTGCGTCCTCAATGGGTAAGTCACTGATAGTTCACTTATGCTGGTATTCTTTGGCCTATTTGCGTTTTCTTTGCTGGAGCTGTGATTGACGTGCCCCTGCCTTCACACCTCCAATAAATGTCAGTTATATTGTATTAATATAAGCACTTTTGCTCAAGTTATCTTTGGAAGGCACAGTCAAACTTACCTTGCCAATTTTGTTTTGATACTGTAGTCCTGCCGTACTGTTCCCAAATAGATCCCCTTAAGGAAGGTATAATGATTTGGTTCGTTCTAGGGATCCTTCCGAGCATGCAACACCATGGAAAACAATCACCAGCGTTTTCTCTAGCGTATTCAATGGGTAAGCATTGCCCTAATCTATGGAACAAAATTTCGTGCTGTGAGTTCACCTCATCCAATGTTGTGTAGTTGTACATAGGCGTCATGCACACTTTCTGGCTGGGAGAATAGCTAAAGTTTTAGAGGAAGCACAAAAACATGTTATGTAGTAAATAGGGTAACAAAGCTAAACAAAGAGCTTCTAATTAAAAATCAGATCAGAGCAACATAAAGTCACAATCACAAAGCGTATATTTGAAATTATTTATCTATACCTTGCTGTTTCCACTGGTGGAAAGGTTATACCAGATGTATTAATACTACATTCACCTACTTTTTCTCTAACTTCTGAAATCAAGTAGACGTTCATGATTCACGCGTGAAACGATATTTGGTCATCCACATATATGAACATGCTAAGCGCATGAAAATTACCATAAACTGTATTTACAATCCTAACTCCTGTGAGCAGTTCAGATAACAGAACATTTAGTCATTAGAATTACTTGCTGTGACTGTCGGTTTTGCGTAAATTTTGAAATTCTTAAAATGAAATTACGCTAGTCACCAGTCGTGTATGATGACCATAATTAATTTTAAGTTAGGAAAATTTACTATGCCAATTTACGATGCTCTGATAACGTCCCATGTTTTTCATATTAAGAAGCATAGCAAAAAGGCAATTTTAAAATTCTAATTGGAGACTACGTACTTACAGGCATAAAAGTGAACTGATAACCAATGTCAGTCACGTGGAGGTTTATCTTGGAGTGCATAACACTGAGCAATTCGACTCAAAAGTCAAGCGCTTTCTAGTTTCTGCAATGGGAGTTGGATCGTTCAATGAGAATGATAAGAAGCATGACATCGCGGTGCTGAAGCTCGAGAACAAAGCTACCTACAATGAATTCATACAAGGAGTTTGCCTTCCTACCCAAGATGAAAATCTACCTGATGCTCCAAGGTATTGCATGGTGGCAGGATGGGGCCTCTTAGGTAAGCAACAGCTTAGAACGGATTTTCACTAATTAAATTTGCCAATATGCAAATGTAATAATTTTGTCATTGCCTTCACTTCCATATAGAAGATGTTAAAGCTACTGTACGCTAAAAGCGTGGGACCAACTCCTGCAGATGCAGAAAAACAGAATTTCTTATTGATAAACAATGAAACATCCAGCGACTGTTTAGGTTACAGGCAACGTCTACTTACTGTACGCGGTCGCAGAAACTCAACCCTACTCTGCATTCACAGTGGGTTCCATTGCGACCACTACTCTGAGAATAATACTTGTGCGCGTTTTTGCTTTTGCAAGTTTGAAAACGTATACCCGTAACATTGCAGAATGGAAAAAGTCAATTTTCTGCTTATATTAACAGTAAAAATGTAGCTAAACCTGTGATTAAAAAGGAATCCTACTTCAAAAAGATCGATCTCCTCCGTGAGAGAACTGCTTGCTGCCATCCGCATCCTTCAGTTGCAGTCAAGAAAACAAACTTTTTTAGCTGATAATAAGGAAACGACAAAGTTGCAACAGGTCAAAGCCTATATATATGAAGACCCGGTTCACCAAAGCACATTTCATAAAAGTCGCATGATATGCACTGATAGCTCAATAAGGAAGGCTGGTGCCAGAGAGGTGAGCAGCAAAAGTTTCTCACATCATAAACGGATTGCTTAATGAAGAGCTCTCTAAAACAGTTAACACTCACGCAGCTAAACATAAAAGTGAAAATCAGCAAATATACCGTTTTCAATCCATTTCTGTTTTGCACTGTGTATACAAAACCATTATATTTCTCTTTTTGCTGACCGAATTCCATCCTTTAGAATGTTGACTTATTAAGCAATATTCTCTGCACGGATAAATTCTAACTCTACACTACGACGGTTGAATTAGAGGCTATGCTTTTTGTAACTATCCAAGTTTCCACAGATTTTCAATAAAACATAATCAAGTACTTTTCAGCTGCACGTTAAACGACTATTGCAAAATTACCTTTATTATTTGAAAATAATAAGCCATCATCACAGCATTTAGCTAAATGAACGGAGCAGATTAATAATAGCATAAGGTTATTGACTCCTGCGGAGTGTTGCCCCACTGAAAACATTAGTTCTGCTTATCGTAATAGCTGCAACTGTCTGCTCTTATAGCCATGCCAAAGAAGAGCCATTTTAAGCAAAATCTGCCTTCAAAGTTCTGCCTAACAAACGTCTTTGTTCGTATTTTATATTAGCATTTTCAACTGACATAATTTTGTTTCTTTCCTACCGACTCCATAGTTTGCACTCGAATGTTGACAGTCTTTTACCATAGGGTGATTCCGGCAGCCCTCTTACATGTGCGAAAAATGGCACGTTTTATATTTATGGAATAATGTCATTTCAATTTCGAGAACCGTACTGCTTTACGGTTGACAAGGAGGCCTTTGTGAAAGTTGCACATTATGTGAATTGGTTGAAAAAGGTTGTAACCAAGCTACACGAAAAGAAGAACGATTCGCAGCCTTTGGTAAACGGACAGGACAATGGAACCGGGAAGAATAGGCAACTTAAAAATGCTTCAAAGCAGTAACAATTTGTCCCGAAAGAATTCTAGCCTTCGGTTTCTCCAGTAAGACAACCGTCGGAATGCATTCAAATTACGCAGCGCGATTCTTTCTTGCAAGATAAACATTCACTGCGGAACTGATCACCTGTGCTAACTACTGCAGAGATAAATGAAAATTCAGATAATCGGACTAATCTGTCCGGCGTGCTTTTTTCCTTTTCGCGCAGATTTTGTGTGTTATCATGTCACTATCTCATACCGAAAATCATGATAGACTCATTGAATGCAGTAAGATAAAAACAAACATTTCTTACACTTTTGAGTTGCCAGACCTATATGATTACCCTACCTCTTAGTGAGAAATGAGATGAACATCTATTATGCTTTCCAACTGGCAAGTAAAGAGACTACTTATTAGTTTTTAGGGAATGGGTAAAAATTGTGCTACGGCATAAGCTGCTGCATGAAAACTTGTCTCTTCTGCGAATTTTTGTGAGTAGTAAAAAGGACTAACTATTATCCTGGAGACACAAGTAGTACTGCTGGAGTGTATGGCATAAAACAACTTATTAGCAAGGTTAGATCAAAGTCATCTATTTATTTGTAAAACGCAGTTGTTTTATCTTTTTTCACCGTCATTGTAAATCATGAGTTGTCTTTTCAAACGTAAGGTGCTTTCAGAATTTCTGCGGATGACTTCTGACATGACCGCTTCCATGAAATGACATGCCATGTGACATCACTGACGCTACGATGATCTCGTTAAATTTTCTATTACAGCTTCACCACGCAAAACTCTCACACTGAGTAGATGGCTCATTATGTTAGGTCTAATAAAGAATAACAAGCATGAGCCCTCGCTGTAATTTCTTTCATTATTTGTTAGGATGCTTATGCTAAGTATTCTAATAAGCGTTTCTGCCTAATCAAAAACGGGGATTCTTAAAATGGGTGCGTAGAACTTTTATATTTTATATTTTCTATAGCCACCCCGTTTATTATGCTGTCAAAATCAATGAAACTATCACGGTAGAATTTTCGGGATTCACTCCGACCTATTGCCGGTGTTGGTAGAAAACCAGTCGAGATACTGTGCTGTTGCTTGAAAAATTTATAGGTGGGCGATGATGAAATGATTAACTCAACAGGTGATAAAAGAAAATATTTAGCAACCACTGCTTTTCAGTGATTAACTAAGCCAGCTACAGCTATTCTTGCCTAAAAATCATTCTACCAGATGATCAAATGTTTTTAGTCTCAGAGTCAATAAAACCATTCTATGTTAAAGCATCTAATTATCATTGAACAGGATAAGCATAATTCACCCTGAACATACATCTCACCTAGAAATACAGCTATTTTAGTGCCAAACGAATATACGGCTTAAAATCACTGAGCTTTCGAACTTTTTCCGATTCTAAGTTAGCACATAATCGGCCATCGAGTGAAGCCTGAGAGCTCAGCAGTTTAAAACGAAAAACGTGTCCGTTTAAAAGAGAAATTTCGTTGCAAGATGAAACTTCATGGTCTCGTCCCTTCTAATCCCACTCTGAATGACTATAGTTCAACGCTGTACTGATGCTTTCTAAATTCAAATATTATTTCGGCTATCGCTAGCTTTTGTCAATATTTACTCAATTTAATTCCAATACTTAAACGCAGATTCAAAATTGTTTTTTCGGGTGAAATGTTTCAGAGAAACACTTGCACCACGCTGATTGTAATTTTTCTGGAAAGTCTGCTACTCCGTGGCAGCGAGGTAAGTAGCGCACAATTGAGTTTTGCGAACGTTACAGCATGGACACTATAATTTACGCTGCACCTTTGTTTCATCTTGACAAATGAATACCTCCATTGTTTGGGCAGGCTGGGTAGCGAAACTCATTTTTTGATTGAAAAAAACTAATGATATTAACACAGCAGATGAGTGTACCCTTTCAGTTAGCTGCATCTTTTCTACCGTGAAGTAATTTAAATCAGTAGACTCAATGAATCAGACTTTTTCCCGCGTCATTACATTACTGCATCTAATGCTGTTTCAGAAAAGCATTAGAGAAGTCCAGAATTACCTGTTTTGAAGTTTACCTATACGCGTCAGTTTTTCCTGGAGGTTAACAGAAATACAGTTGAACCTCCAAAGTTGACCACCTCTTTAAGTTGACCGAATTTTGACCAGTTGGTTCGTCCGCACGTTAATAAGCGCAAGGACAACCTCCGTGAGTGGAAGTTCACCGCTTCAGCCGCGACGTGGTATATGAACGCAAAGCTAGTTCGCTGTCTGTAAGTGGACCGGCCTGTTGAGTGGACAACTTACGGTGGTTCAGCTGCAATCTATTTAGCCGGGCCACTTATACCCACAACTTTCCTATGCTGACCACCTCCTATGTTGATTAGTTTTCCCCAGTCTGTTGGGTGGTCAGCTAACGGAGGTTCAACTGTATCTGTGTTCAAAAATGACTTGTAGCCTTAACGAAATGGTTTGACGACCACATCCAACTGACAGTAGCAGCCTTTTTTAAAATCTTTTTTGATTGTCGTGTTGTTTATCTTTGATAAAATAAATATTAAGTGGCTTTCTTCTCTGGCGGCAAAATCAGCATTATGTCAGGCGTCTATGGTGACTTGAGCCTTTTTGAAGTTACAGGCAAACACATTTAGTTCAGTTATAACGGATGTTAACTTTGGGACGTTGGCTCTGAACGAACATGAAGCAAAGTAAGTCTGTAACAGTAGCATTCAGTATGAAAGCTTGATTATCACCTAAAGTAATAAAACCAAGAAACAAAGCTAGCAGTGTTAATATTAGCGCGCAGAAGGGCTGTTCTGTGATTGGTTGCACTGTTTCCCGCTTTCTGTCCAACCGCGTAAATCTACGCTGCTGAATGCTGCTTGTCGCTAAGCAAATTCCTGTAGGAAATCTGTGGTCAACCTCATTTTAAACCATTACTTCCAACTGAAGATACTGTCGAAAATCGCATTGCAAATGGAATCGAAGCAAAAAGGCATTCACATCCGTGGCAAGCTCTTATCTATAAGCAAACTCCAGAGGTACTTAAATTCTGCGGAGGAAGTCTAATTGATTGGCAGGAACAGAATGCTTCCGATCTGGTCTTAACTGCTGCGCACTGCGTCATTGATGGGTGAGTTACTATTACTTCATTCGCGTTGAGCCTTTTTCTACCCTGCTTAAGTTTTGACTGATGTGCAACTTTGTCCGTGCTAATTTTTTTGTTGCAAGCTACGCCACACGGTTAGATGGAGAATATATGTCTTCTAGTGCTCATAGGTCAACTTCAAAAAAATGCTAATGCCCACTAGCAATAACGTTTCACTGGTTTTTCCTAGCATTTTTATTCAATGGATTCCCAATTGAGTGAATGAGATTTTTCTTAACAACGAAATTCATTATGCAAAACGCTTTCTTCTCAGTAGTCACAGAGGCGAAGACGAATACTTGCTCCTGAATCTTAAATTTTCATAAAGAAAACTGCCACTTTTTCCTGTTTCCTGATGTACAAATGTTTAGCGGATTATCAATAGCACCGGCTGACTTTCAAAAAATCGTAAAGTGCATGTTTTGTGCCCTAACTAACATACAACACGCCGTGATAAGAAATTCAAGTGATAATTAATACCAGGTTTGGTCTTACCTTTTACATTAGTTGTACTATTGAAGTTGGCAGTAAGGACAATTTTAAAAGGTATGGCAATTTTAGTGCAGCTGAAATTCTGAATTACTAAACACTCGCCTGCTTTCTTCTGTTCTTCATTGTTGAAGCTTCCCGCATATGCTTAAGCCAAAAGTGGAGAACAATGATATGTACATAGCCCTCATGCTTCGGTTTAGGCTTACATGAGGACAGAACAATATGACCAAAAAAGTCAGAGTTCCGGTCTTTCAGGACTTCGTAGTAGGCCCTGGCAATATAAGTGTTGTTTCTTCTAGGCAAGAGTTACTTATGAAATGTCTGTAAGACCTTATTACAATGCTGTCATTAGAAAGGTGAGGCAAAAACCGTCATCCCTTAGCTATTTGGCAGGAATACATTGTTCCCTGTGACTTAATGGTCCTTTTAGTACTTCTGATAATATGCTGGATATGCGTTAATCAGTTTTCCAGCGGGTTGATACATAAAAGGGATTTTTTTAAATGAATCAAAATGGTTAGATTAATAAACCTTTACAAAACGCGCCGCCATGTCGTCCGTTCAAATTAAGGTGCTCGAACTGATGTTATATTCATCCTTACTTTGTCTATGCAAGTTAGTGAAAAGCAGATTAGCATGAAGGACGGCTCCTTCTAAGAAGATATGATGCTACTATGACTTTTGATGCACAAGAAGGCACAGTCAAACTATCCTCATAAATTTTGATTTGCTGTTACTGGCGAACCTTGCTATTTTCAAATTGGCCACGTAAAGGAAGATGCAATGATCTGACTTATCTTAGGTTTGAATCCAATGGAACAACAGTGTGGGAATCACTTACCTACACCGTCAGTAAAATATTCAATGGGTAAGTTCTTAATTACTCCTCTAATCTACGCAATAAATTTCGCACTGTTACCTCTTCGAACAATCAGGCAAGGTTGTACGTAAACGTCAAGTAAACTTTCAAGCTTCACGAACAGCCGAGGTTTTAAAAAAGTATAAAAGTGTGTTATCCAATAAATGAGGCCAATTTCTATTACAACATTGTTTCTCAACAACCAGCGTAATTTTATTGTCGTTAATCTGCACTTTCCTATTCTACCAGTAAATAAATTACCGCAGGTGTATTAATATTACCGTTAATATTGATACGATCCCTTCAGCAACGTTGCTATCAATAAAAGATAAAACAAGGCCATCCTGGTAGGTCTGAAAGTATTTATTATTTTGACCTTTTCTATTAACTGCTCATCCATTCGTTCAACGTGAACTTCCGCTGTGAAAACGGGAACAAGTGTTTCCTGAAAGCATTGTACGTATAAATAAATAAAACTTTCACGGACCGCATTTCTCATGAAATTTCACGACAGCCCATAAAAAAGAGTTTCATTTTCAATGCAGCTCGTTACTGTCTGCGAAAACCCTTCAGAACACCAAAACTTGCAAAAAAGGGAGGCGGACTCTATTTATATCGTACGAAATTCAAACTGTGTACTTTCCGACCGTTTCAGATAATCAACAACTGAGGTAATCAAGTATACAGTGCAATTTTAAGTTATGCAAATTTTTTGTTCTAACGCACTCTCCTCTGGTAGTTCCAATACGAAAACGCAGTAGTAGGATAAAAATTTCCAAAACTTGAATTGCAGACTATGTACTTACAGACGCGAAAGTACGCTCATCACCAATGTCAGCGATGTGGAAGTTTATCTTGGAATGCATATCGCTATACGGGTCAATTCAAATGACAAGCGTTTCCGAGTTGCTGCAATGATGGTTGGAGAGTTCAACAAAATCACTAGGCCGCATGATATCGCCGTGCTTAAGCTGGACCGCATGGCTACCTACAGCAAATTCGTGCAGGGAGTTTGTCTCCCTATGGAAGATGAAAGTCTACCCACTTTTTCAAAACACTGCCTAGTGGTAGGATGGGGTCTTTTAGGTGAGCAGCAGCAGCTTACAAAGACTTGTTACTAACTAAATTTTCCAGGATAAGAACGTAACAGTTTTTCACTTACTTCAGTTTCATTTGGTAAAGGCTTCATTTACTCCATGCCAAAAAAAGTAGTATTTCATTTTACTGACAAAGCAAAGCAGAGTTCTTTATTGATACGTAACGAAACATTCAGCGACTGCTTACAATACAGGCAACGTTTATTTACCAAATGTTGCCACAAAAGCTTAACCATATCCAACAATTACAGTGAATTCCATTTGAACCGTTGCACTCAAAATACTACTATAGCTTTCTTTTTCACCTTCGAAAACCTAAAAACCAATATCTGCCGCACAGCAGAACGTAAAAAGGTGGTTAGCTGGTTATTAATTTGAAATTTGCTTCGTATTGAATATTAGTGTCCAAGGTAGGCTTAGCTGCGCAATCAAAAACAGATTCCCATCTTTAGCAAGCTGATCTTCTTCATGTGAATGCTCCTTGTTGCCATCGAATTTTTTTGCATTACAAGCGGGATACTTTTTAAGCTAACGGTTGGCCATCAAAAAGACTGCAGCAAGTTAGCGCCAATATATACAAAGATCGGATCCGTAACCTTACGTTCAATAAGCGACGCATGATATGCACTGATGGCAAGGAAACGTATGCCGGCGCCAGTTTTGTGAGTAGAAACAGTTTTACGCACCACTAATTAATTCATTATTCCAATAACAAGCACTTTAAAATAGCTATCAATAAGGTATGTAGGCGTAAAATATTTAAATGAGCATGCATATCATTTTGGTTAATGTCTGTAAAGCTTGAGTTTACACTGCGCCATAGCGGGATGATGACCGGCGGATAGGCGCGCACCGAGATATCAACGAGCTTGAGCATCACAAAAGACCAGTAGGGGACTGGAGGACAACTGACTAAAGACTATCGCTTTTTAACGATACGGTTGCATAGGATGTCGTAGACCCACACAGCGGCGTCTATTACAGGCAGCAGTCTTAATTCTAATATGTAACACTAGACTTAGAAGCCATCAGCTTTTCATTGGTTTTTGATAAACAGGAAATAATCAATTAAGGTCCAAATGAACACTACATGACTGTTGAAAAAACATCAGTACTTTTATTAGCTGAGAACAACAAACATTATTAATACTATATATGATTTTCCACTCCTGTGATGCTTGCTGCTCTAATGAAACTATTAATTCTGCTTAATTCGATAGTTTCGACTACTCGCCTTGTTACAACGCCATAGAAAAGCCAGTTTTCATAATAAATGCTTTCTCTAAAGGTGCGTTCAACCAATACGTATTCCTTCATCTTTGATATTTGCATTTTCAACTGATTATATATTTTTATTTCTTTTCTACTGACTCTATAGCCAGCATTAGATAATTGACAATTTTTTGCTTTAGGGTGATTCAGGCGGTCCTCTTACGTGTATGAAGAATGGCACGTATTTTATTTATGGGATAATGTCATTTCAGTTTCCAGAACATTGCACTGACAGGATGGATAAGCAGGCCTTCGTAAAGGTTTCGCATTATATCAAATGGTTGAATAAGGTTATACCAAAGTTAAATGAAACCAGGACTTGACGCTGATGCTCAAAGCATTCGGAAAACGAGCAGTATAATGCAATCAGATAGAATATCTTCGCAACAATTGCTTGGACGTAAGAACAGTTTGTTTCAAGAGAACTTTAATTTCTGGTTTGCATAATAAAACAACCAGTCTAACAAACTGAAACAACACCGCGAAAACGACACTGACCCTACAAATGCGAATGCATGGATGACTTGCAGCAGGGATAAGCAAAAACTCAGATACCAAAGCAATCTCTCTTTCATTTTTCTCTTCATTTACACGTGGACCTTACGTGTTATCACTTAAGCTTCTCATAATTGAGGTCATGTTAGACTTGTTTAACGTTCGAAAAGAAGAACAAAAGCTTCCATATTTTTTGGATAAACTTTCTTGCTGTTAGGTTATTCAGTAAAAAAAGTCATCAGTCAACAGGCGAACAGTGACTGCAATCGTAGCAGCAGAAATAAAAATGTTCAGCGTACTTAATGATATTGCGCTATTAACATTGGACAAAGAGACTATTTATGCTACAGGCGATATGTGAAATGCTGGAATTCTATAGAACGCATGGCGTTTTTAGGCAACGTACGAAGTGTCTGTCTTATTTTAGTATGTTGCGAACTTTGCCTAGGCGTTATAGAGAATCCCAAATAATATTTAGGCGAAGCATGAATCACATCTTTGACAGCGAAAAATTTTATTGTCTTGTCACCTACGAGCCCGCAAACTTACAGTGGCGACACCTATGGCTGTGCTGGTATTATATTTTGGTTTACTCTTAAGCTACAGCAGAACATGATAGTTGGCAAACTTTCACGTCCAAAGTATCCAATTCTTTTAGCGTCCCTAATGGATATTCTGTTTCGTTTGAGCCTAAGGCTGAGCTGAGACATAAGGAAAGGACAGCTGGCAAATTAGAGAAAAACAACAAATTTTTTGCGTAGATTTCGCCACTGTAGATTCGTGGGGACAGTCGAAAAGACACAATTTAATACTTTGACGGTTTTTCATTAACTATTTTAGAGATGTCTGATTTCTTACATTGCCTGTAATATATACAACGGATTGAATACGTACGTAGTTTTTCTTTACGGGACCATAGACTCTCATGATTGCAAGTTTACTTTTTTATTTACAGACAAGGTCCCATCAATCAAAGAAAGGTATACCGAAGCTTTTGGGTGTTTAACCGTTACCGTCATCTGCGGTTCAACTTACTAACATGGGTAGAGATTTTAGGTGCAATTGACCTGACAGGACAATTGTTGGCTTTAAGGTGGATTCTGCAATATTAAAGATGTTTAGGTTGGATTTTTTATGCCTAATGTTTTAATCTTCTTCCGCGTGTTGTTCATGCATGATATTTGTTTCAGTGTTTGTCCAATCCCACAGAATTTCAAAACAATATTCCGTAATTAGGGAGATGTGCAACATTGTGTGAGGTCTGTTAGGTTCGACCAAATCATGCTGACATCTACGCTTTGATCGCGATTGTATGTTGAATTGTGTCTAATATAATAGGTTTCGTTTATTCTACGTAGGCATAAATTTGTTTTAATGACATAGAACGCCAGGTACAACAGGACTATTGAATTGGGCAACATCTTCCGCTACAGCCGATGCCTTTAAGGCAAATACAACGGATTCACTCAAAGAGTGTATCAAAGGCTGTCTGCAGCTGTTAACAGAACAGCAATCACCGTTTCGTGCTTATAGCAACATCTGATACAATGCAAGGTGAAAGTACGAAACATTTAAGCCTCGAAATGGCTTGTCTCAAAAACTAGCTACACCGTAAAAAATTTCAACTTCGAATAAACGGATTGTTTCCAAGAAATGGAAATTTGTTTTGTCTCCGTTGGATTACCTCATATTAATATATTGAGGTGCGAAGAATGCAACATACATATGCTTTGCGTTTATTCATATTTGGAAATTTTAAATGTAGCTAACAACTGGATGCTCCAATTTTCCAGTCGTAAGCACATGGCAACTGTTAACTGAAACGTACGTTCAAGTTCTGATGCACACTTCTCGGGAAAATCTATGGGAATGAAAGACCACCATACCTCTTTCGAAGCTTTCGGCATTTAACATGCTGTCAGCGAAGCATATTACCCTTGATTTACTGACAGAAAGACAAATGATGTTCCAAACGGTTCAATGGGAGAAGCTCATTTATTAGTTTCTAAAGAGGGTCTATCGTAAAAGAAACTTCTGACATGTTCTGAATTTTTCAATCATTATTTCACTTGCTGCAACACGGCAGAGTCAATATTTGTATTACCTGAACCCATTGTTTAAATTGAACTTTAAGGCAGCTTCTAATAACAGAAACGCGTATTCCAGTATGAGAAAGGCGTTGGTACCCATCATTTGTGCAACTCTTTTACTGTTCGGTGAAACTGAAGTAAGTATTAGTAATCTTCATAGCGTATAAAAAGAAGACGTAACAACATGTCAGAATTCAACTATTTGCATAAAGGTTGCGTCTCTTCTTGCTTAAAGTAGAATTGACACTGGAGAGGTTAGACTTTTAAAACTTCCGCTCTGACTACGCATTCTGCTTCGCTACAGCTTAACCGTTGCCTCTACATTTTAATCAGTGAAGGGAACGCCTTTAAACGTCGCTTAATTTGTAACCTGTTAGTCTTCCCAAGTTTGTTGGGCCATTCAAGAAACAATTGAAAATCCGGAAGCTTCATTTATAAAAATAAATGTCACTTCTGATGAGTTGAAAATGGTAGCTCACTTATATGTCATAAGGTATAATCGCGTTTTTAGCACTACTCATAAGGAAAATAAAACGTATTATAGATTTATCGATAACCGTTAGTTTTGCTCGTGTGAATGACAATGGCTTTCGTGCATCGAAAGCGTACATGCGCGTTTCAAGAACCACTCCGCAGAGCAGTAGGACTTTCAAAATGCGTAAGCATTGTTAAATTAGCACAAAAATAATTAACAACTATGGACCGCAGCGAGGGGAAAACGTAACACGTGTTTGTTCACTAGTCACTTTAATAACTTGTTGTTCACGAAATCGTGCTAAAACCTTTTAAAAACTGAAGAGTACGTGAGAGGCGTTGTGCTGCTTAGTGAAACCGTGCAAGCTGGGTTACATTACTGCCAGCAAACCAATTCCGCCATTTTAAACCGCGAGGACCAAAAACAAACGAAATCTTACTTTGCTTCTTAATTTATGAATAACTGAGCAGCTTTTCTCACGAGTATTTAGTTTAGCTCGTATGTAAATTATTCCAGCAATTTTGCGGTCAACCTGTATTTAAACCAATACTCTCAAAGCAAGATCGAGCTGGAAACCGTATTTCAAATGGTATTGAAGCCAGAAAGCACTCTCATCCATGGCAAGCACTTATACTTATAATGAATCCTGAAGGGCCTACCATATGCGGTGGAAGTCTGATGCATTGGAAACATGAGAATGCGTCAGCCTTTATTTTAACAGCTGCGCATTGTCTAATAAATTGGTAAGTTTCCATTATATTTGCTCTATACTGATTTTTCCTCTTGTTGACATCTGCGCAGTGAAAGCAGAGAACGTTGTAACATTGCAACTAAGCGGGCTTGATGAAAAGACCTGTCCACGGAAACACGTTAAATGCTTTTTCAATTATACTCAAGCAACGTAAAACGTTTTCCTCAATTCATAGGAATAAGATGCCTAGCTGAAATATCTATGAAGACGAACTTGACTATCCCTCAGCACAACAGTAGCTGTCATCCTTCTTTTTATCGCACGCTAACGTCAGATAAGTATTAGAATTTGACATGAACGCTAGTTGTATAACTGAAGTACTCAGAAAGGAGCAAAGCTTTTGAAGTTAAACTATGATAGATAGTCGTGACAGTACGTTTGCTTTGCCCTATGAATTTAAACGAACCTAAAATGCCTAAGGTCACGTTGGCTGGGATAAGTACATTCTTCGCGTAAAATAACAACTACGGATTGAAACTGCATCGAAGAAAAACAGGTTTTTAAAAACGCTTTTAGCAACCTCACTAATGTGCACTCTTTCGCGGTAGGGCCAAACGATCGCTATCTCTTGTAGTAATTTGCATATTCCTGTTTTGAACAACGTTTTGCTGTACCTTGAACTACGTTTATCATTCTTAGGATACGTTATAATAAAGAAAAAATAGCTTGGGAAAAGACCAAAGGAGCTTTGCCCAAAAGGTAAGCTCTCGAAAACTGCAGCGCTAAAGAGCTATGATTTTATTGCAGGCAGTTGCAACTGATCTGCCATGTTGAATTAATAATCGAATGAATTCATAACTCTACCCACAGATGAAACTTTTAAGGCGTGACGTATAAGAAAGCACCTGTAGTAAGACCTTTTGAAGGATAACCCACTAACAACAGTTGGAAAATGCTAACGTAATGTAAGGTTACAGAACTGCTGTTTCAAGACAAAAATGGCCAGGCCATAGAAGCCACGTTAAATTGCCCTACGTTATTCTGAATGTGAGTCATTTGTAATCATAACCGAAAGGCAACTGCGATAAATAAGTAACTAACTATTAAAAATAAAATCATTTCAGCGCGAAGCAAAATAGGTTGAACTGCATTACTGCAAATGAGTGACAGCGAGGAATAATCTTACCTTTCTGAATTATTTCTCTTGCTTTTTAGGTACGAAGGTTATCCATTGGTTAACATCAGTAACGTAGTTGTTCGTCTTGGCGTGCACGACCTAAAGCAGTCAACATCAGCAACGAAAGAACTACGTGCCACTGCAATGGCAGTAGCAGAGTTGGACATCTCCAATAAAACTGATGATATTGCATTACTCAAATTGGAGAAGGAGGTTACGTATAACGCTGAGATTCAAGGAATATGCTTGCCAGCAGAGAATGAAGTTCTCCCTCCTGAAAGCCTTTGCTTAGTGGCAGGATGGGGACGCTTACGTAAGTTCTAATCTAAGAAAATCGATTGATTTGAAGCAGGCCCTTCTGATTGGATCAGGGCAGGATTGTTCCAGCAGTTGCACTCCATCCTTACCGTGCGTAGGAGGTTTCGTAAGAGGAAGGATCATACTAACTGAACAGGAAAATTTTCCATTTCGTTGATTATTAAGCTTACGAAAAGAGGAAGCAAATGCTTTCAAATGGTTTTGTTCACTAAAGTGATGAAACACTGCCTTTCAATAGTTAAAGAGAGCTTTCTGGAATTCGATACAGCACTGCATAAATTAAACCATACACATTCCGCTGCTAAGTCGATTGGGACAGTTAAAGCTTGAGAGTTTCCAATAGGCTTATCGAATTTTACGGACGCAAAAGGCTATAAAGGTTGCATACTTCACTTCGGTTCATTTAGCATGTCTTTTATGTTCAGAAATTGACCTTGCGCAATTATTATGTCATAACGTGAACCATATACTGAAAACTATCAAAGTGCTGCAAGTTTCGCGAACGTTAAATAGTCGCCAATGGAAAATGATAGGATGAACTTCAAAGTCCTACTACATATATAAAGTTCTGTACATCCCACATCTCAACTATAGATAGTCGTCAGCAAAATCTAGTTGCAGAACTTCGCAGTCAATAGCAAACAGATGGAGACGCTTATTTTATGTTTACGATACTACGTGGGAATTCGCATGCAGATTGAAACGATTGAGTAACCAAAAAACCGCCTGACTTTTCCTGGTTTAAAAAACACTTCCAGAAAACCTTATCAACACGATCAACACGCTTTCCGAATTGGTGACCTTATTTTAGCGGGAAAACTTAAACGGGAATTATCTCTTTGCAGCCTAATTTTCTTCGTTAGAAATGATATAAGTAAACTTAGATTGGATTAAATAGTGCATACTGCTTTCAACTTCTTAAACAGAAATGATCTATGACTTGCTTGAACATTGCATTACCCTTACTACAATGCCGTGTGGAGAATATGCTCGCGCTAGAATCTCTACTGGTTAATGGCCGCACAAATATTTGAGCATATCGCCTGTCAAAAACTCACGGTATATCTGAATGCCAATCGGTTTAAATGTTTAGGAGACGAAGAACGTGGAAAAAAGCTACAACAATTTCAAACTCACATTATTAATGGTAAGGTAAACAACCCATATTATCATCAAGAAGACCGCATGATATGTACTGGAAGTCAGACAAGAAATACTGGAGCCAGAAAGGTGGGTAGCATGAACTTTGTTACTCCATCTGCAATAAGGTTCCAATGGTGCCATAGAGATCAGCTAACAGTTCTGTTGAACAGACTATACATTGGTCAACTAAGGCTTGATGTTAAGTTGCTAGTAAGCGCATAAGCAATTTGAACCGTGCTTGAAAG
This sequence comes from Trichuris trichiura, assembly GCA_037903355.1. Classification (NCBI taxonomy): domain Eukaryota; kingdom Metazoa; phylum Nematoda; class Enoplea; order Trichinellida; family Trichuridae; genus Trichuris; species Trichuris trichiura. The sequence continues at coordinate 780,214 of JBAJFE010000061.1, read as the reverse complement.
TTTCACCTACCCAACCTGGCCCTATTTCAGATATATTACTTTGTAGGCTTAATTTTAAAGGATAAGTGACTGAATGACGTAGCAATAGCTGCTGAGGAGTAAAAGCATTTCGACTGCAACGTGACGTGCGAAAGAGACCGGAAGTTTTCCAGACATGGTTACGCGTCCGTGGAAAATTAGAAAATGTGATTTAGTCCAACTGCGATTCAGTTAAAAAGGCAGATTTCATGCAAAAACTACAATGTCAATAACACAGGCCTATCACATTTAAAGAAAGTATCGAGTTCACATGCGCGGCCGTTTGAATTCTAGTATCAGCTTGATGCATGCATGCATGCGCACGTCATTGGAATAAAAGTGCTTATTAGCATCACACATTGGCCTCTGTACACAAATTTTAAAATAAAAAGATCCACCGCAAGTTTTCGGCAGACATTTCTCTATAGAGTCACTTATTTCCAGCTGTTTCATTTTAGGGTGATTCAGGAGGACCATTAGTGTGTATGAGAAATAATACATTTGTTGTTTATGGAGTACTATCATTCGGCTTCAGTGGAAAATGTACCGGTGCGACGGATGGGCAAGTCTTCACGAAAGTAGCAAAGTACCTGCCATGGTTGCGGAAAAAAATAGCAGAGTTATCCATACGGGCATAAATGAAGACGAGTAATGCCAAACTTCAGAGCGCCTCTCAATGAATCCTCTTATTACTACGAATCCTTGCGAAGTGGCGTAAACAAAAGCCCTTGCCGTTCACTTGTGAGAAAAATAAAACAGAAGCTGAACAAGACAGCATTAGGAAATTTTTTCACAAGAAATAAGTTGTACAAAGTTCAATCAGGGTGCATGTAACATGAAATGTTCACGAATATTGTAAGCAGGATGTCTCCATACACTAGCGTAAACTTCCATTCTGTTTTAGGAATCATCTATCAGGGTAAGAAAGATTCTTACTACAGACGAAAAGGAGTACCGAGCGACCTGCTCAGTTCCATTATAAGAAGGAAAAATAGGCCCACTTTCAATGGTGATAAGAAGAGTGAACAAGTCACAAAATAAAGCTGAATAGGATATTCAGCTTTCAGCAACATAAAGCTCGCGGGAAAAGCCTTTCAGTCGTTCGAAGTCACCCTAAGTTCATTAGCGATACCAGCGACTTAAAAGTTTGATCCTTATGCTGAAGTAACTCATATATGGGAACGTGAAGTGGTGCATCAACTGGTCATACTCAGCCTTAAAAAGAATATTTTCAGTGACTCATTTACACTCACTCCAGGCTTTACTTAACTAAACAGCAGTAATTTCGTCTTATCTGAAGTACTTAAATTATGTTATGGGATACCGTAAAGTATAAGTTAAACCGCAGAGGTCCAATGCATATTGCAAGGGTAAAGTGACTGAAAAATGACAGAGCTATCACCTAAGAACTAATTATGGAATTACGTCGACGCTTCAGAAGGCAGTAACTTTTTACCATTAAGTAAAACATGTGATGGCCTATGGCTAAACTTAGGCCGCAAACTGCTTCTCAGCGAACCAATATTGCAACTGAGGCACATCACAAAAGTTCCTTGCAGAATGTGACGATTTTAACCCACCACTGGTCATGAGCATAGGAACACACTGTAAGAATGCTACAACAGAAAATATGTAAAAATAGAAGCATTCTGTCTGAAAACGCTCAATTTTGATATTTTCTTCAATATTCTGTGATGATCGTATATCACCAGTAGCGTCTGTTCATATGATTACCGTATTCCTCAGCGAAATATTTGGAACCAAAAAGAAAAGGCATAAAATGATGGCGACTAAGCGAAATATTTATCTCAGTGGGACTGCCAAAATGCTCACGTTTATTTCATGGCTCAACTAGGCTTAAAGCAACGATTCGTTCATTGTGCATTTAAATAGTCAAGCTAATACCGTCTATCATTGTAGTTTATTGTATAGGACGCATTCCGTCTCTCAAAGAGTTCTCTGCTCATCTCTTATGTGTTTATAAGACTTCACTGTAATAAAAATAAAGTGGTTAATATCTTTTGATTGTAAGTCGTACAGATATTTAAACCTGAAATTTTAATAAACTGCAGTAGAACCTCGAAGTTGACCACCTCTCTATGTCGACCGCCTCCCTAAGTTGACGAATTTTGACCACTTGGTTGGTCCGCACGTTAATGCGTTAATGACTAACCACCCACAGCCTCTTATGTTGACCACCTACTATGTTGACCAGTTTTTCCCGGTCCTTGGGTGGTCAACTTATGAAGGTTCTACTGTAATTTTAATAACTCATCCTGTTTTCAAGGACCTGAAAAAAATTTTATTTTCGCAAGAATCAAGGCCGCTTTTCTGACTGCCAAATTCAGAAAACCTTTCTGCTCATAATGAAAAAATAGCATGTGCATACAGCAGCGTGTGACGCAAGGTAGTGCCAATATACAGAAATTAGCTGTGGGTGGGGATGCTTCTAAAAAAGAAACAGATATGAAACATGAGAATTTGTTCTGTCTCTGTTGGATTAGATAGTATTAATATATTGCGACGCCAAGCATGCAACTTACACATACTTTGCTTTTGTTCATGTTTACAAGTTTTAACCACCGTTAGTAACATAGCGCAACAATGTTTCAATTTCAGATACATACCAACTCGTAACTGGAGCGCGGGTTTTAGTTCTAATGCTCGTTTCGTGGGAAAACTCGTAGAAATAAAAAGCCCCCATAGCATCTTCGAAGCTTTCGGCATTTTTCTTGTGATGCCATCCGCAAAAACCGTAAAAAGGTTCGTTCATAAGCTGAAACTTCATTCATTAGTTACCCTAAAGCAAATCTTGATATGTATCAAATTTCTCAGGTGTTATTTCATTTGGTGCTGCTCGGCAGAGTCAATGTTTGTATTACTTGAGTACAATGCATAAATTGAATTTTGGAACCGCCTCTGCTGACACAAATATCCATTCCGATATGCGAATGGTGCTGCTGATCATAACTTACGCAAACTTTCTACTGTTCAATGGCGCTGAAGTAAGCGTTAGTTACCTGCGCAACGCGTAAAGATAAGTAGATATAACATGTCAGAATACTATTATTAGCATAAAAATTCCGTCACTTCGTGCATAAAAAAGAGTTGACGCTAGAGGGGTTAGCACTTCAAAATTTCCTGTCTGACTACATTGTCTGCTTCGCTATACTTTAAACGTGATCTATATTAGTGTTTTAATCCGTGAAGTGGGCGCCTGTAAATTTTGCCTAAGTTATAGCTTATTAGCCTTCCCAAGTTTGGTAGGCCATTCAAGAAACAGCTGAAATTCTGAAGGCTTCTTGTGTACAAATAAGTGCCATACTTGATCAGCTGGAATGGGTCCCTCGCTTTTATGTCATAAGAAATAATCGTACTTAAAGCTGTACGCATGGAGAAAACAAAATATTACAGGTTTATCAATAACAGTGAGGTTTGCTCGAGTGAGTGACAATAGTTTGTGTGCGTCGAAAGGTCATATGCGAGTTTCAAGAATTATAATGCTGCGCAATATTAATTTCAAAAACTGTATGTATTGCCAAGGTTCATAAATATTTATTAATGCATTTGTACATCTTTCTCCTAGTTAATTTGTTCATTATCTTGGCGTTCAAGAAACCGTAGTCAGAATTGTGCTTTGTTGAATCATTTCTTGTAAGTGTCATATAGTCAATGAGTACAGCAGCAGACGATTATTTCTTACATTGCCACTTAATGTACTAAGTCCTTTTTTAATAATACGAAAAGGCAAGGACGGGATGAGGGGTAAAAATAGACATAACTTTTTTTAATTTTCATGTCCAACGCCTTACTCAGAGAATGTTCACAAAGAGAGGAATGTGCACTTTAAACTTATGCACCACGTCAGCTTTGTTTTTGCAACTACGAAGTCTTTTTCTTTCGTGCCATGTTTTCCTCTTAAATAGCATTCAGTGTGAAAAAGCACGCTGCAACTAATGTGAAAAGAAAAGAGTAAGGAGATTCACAGTCGAAATGGCCAAACAGGGTTTTTTATAATGCGCTTACCAACGCATGTTGTTCTGGATTTTGAACCTTTTTTGTCAAAGAGCAGTGACGCGGCCTTCGCAGTTTGATGCAGCAAACTTTGAGGCTTAGTTGGATATTAATTGCTTTATTACACAGCACAATAGTGTGGGCAATGAGAACAAGAATCGAACAGGAACGTAGACAAATACGTGGACCATTGAGGCTCAACTATCTGCTATATATGGAGTGTATCGCAGCTCCTAAAATGCGGCGCTCGTTCATCAAACCTCGTTCATTGTGGTTCCCTAGTACGTCACGTTGTCACTAGTTCATTGGACTGACTCAGTCTTACCGACACTCTCACACTTCCCCAGGATGATGCACATTTCCAGCAGTTCCACTTGCCGGAGGATCAGAGCCAGTAGCTGCCACAGCGCTAGCAGATAAGCCTTTGAAGTTATTTATGCGCATAGACTGAATATTACTCTCCTAACAGCAAATTCTCCCATTAGAATGACGGATCTGATTTCCTCAAAATGTTGCAGAGCAGTTGAAAGGCACAACATTACGTTTGTCCATTTGTCAAAAAAGGAAAATCCATTACCGCAGAAAGCCATAAGCGTTTTATGGCAATTAATTTTCATTGTCGAATCAATATGTAAATGTCTTTACAGTTATTTTGAATATGTGCTTCAGCCTAAGGTTACAGCTAGCAAAACATACAGATGTACCAAGTTCAATTCCAGTGAGCAAGAATAAATGCAACTTCGGTTTATTTATTGAGCTATGTATTTCTGAACTTTTTTTCTTGCGCGCATTTATTGATAGTTCCTGTGTGTTGCAGGCATTTTGCGGACAACCTTTCTTTAAACCAATATTTTCAAGGGAAGATCAAGCAGGAAACCGCATTTCAAATGGAATTGAAGCACGAGCGCATTCTCATCCATGGCAAGCACTTATAGTCATACAACAGTTTCATGTGCTTGGATTGTGCGGTGGAAGTCTGATACATTGGAAGAATGAGAATGCATCCGATGTTATCTTGACAGCAGCTCACTGTTTCGTAGATTGGTAAGTTCAGTTGTAATCACTGGTTTTTCCTCTCGCCTATGTCTGCGCTGGAAATACAGTAAATTTAATATTTAGTTCAACCTATCTGTTATCCGAGCTAAGCTGAAAGGAAAAAGGCAAATATTTAAGCTTTACATACAGCAACAGGTAAGATATTCTCCGGAAAAGCGGAATACAGAAACGTAGGAGAGCCTTCTTTAGTTGAAATGTCTACTGATGCCAAAGACTGAATAAGAGACATTCTGGCAAACGTCTTCTGTTACATTCCTATCCGTTATAACGACTTGATGACCAGAAGAAAAATCTTGTTACCCGTAGCTTTCACGACTCGTCCGATTTTAGCTTCAGCGGAAAAAGTAGGAGGGATAGCATTAAATGCTCACTAACAAATAAGGACGTTACAGCTTTTTGCCTTTGTCAACGGTCATAAAACCGTTAGTCAATCGTTCCCCTCTAAATAGCTAAAGTTCCAATGTAACCTTTTGTTGTTCCCAAAATTATCTAATATAGTCTCCATAATAGTACGTATGAATGAAGTTTCTCGTACTTAGGAGGCGTTACCGTAAAGAGAGGACAACGTGGCAGAAGATGAAACAATTCTTCAACCGCCTGTTCAAAAAGTAAAGACATGAAGACTTCTGCATTGAATCGGTTTACTTTTACTCTTGGCTGTTCCGAATGACCAGCCGCTTCAAACAAATAGTTATGATTAGTCATTACTTTATTCCCAAGTAGAACTTTCAGCAGTTGACTTTTACGAAAGCAATTTTCCAAAACATTAACAATAGATCAAAGCTGCTCAATTAGCATACAATATCTCAGCTGTCATTATCATAAATCATGTTCAGGTTGCAGCGAAAAGCGTAAAGCGCCTCGACGCCTTAGGATGCATTTATGCAAAAAAGATGATGGTGTATTTGTAAATGCGTGAGTTCAACGAATAGGCCGCTTTTCTTATAAACAACGTTCAACATGCAAGTGCTAACCCAGAGGTTGAATACTTTTGGATTACAATGTCATCAAAAGGTGTAGAATTTTCCTGAATGCAAAAATCAAACTGAAATAGCAAAACAGAATGACAGCCTGACGAATTTAAACATGGCTTTGCTTTGTAGGCGAGAAAGTCTTCCATATGCTAAACTTGATCACGTAATCATTTACCTTGGCTTGCACGACTTAAAGCGGCCAACTTCAGTACTGCAAAGACTACGTGCAAAAGCGTGGGCACCAGCAAATTTTGATGTCCCTACAAAAACTGATGATATTGCGTTAATCAAATTGGAAAAGGAAGTCACATATAACGCAGCTATTCAAGGTGTATGCCTGCCTGCTGAAAACGAAGATTTACCACCTCCTGAGAGCACCTGTTTAGTGGCAGGATGGGGACGCTTACGTAAGTTTTAAAGTATGAAATTCAATCGATCTGCGACCCTCTAAATTGCAGTCAGACTATAAGTCAAAGCACAGTTTCAGTTTATCTTCTCTTTGCGTTGGACGTTTCAAAACATAGTATTACGGAAACTCTTGCCGGCACCTTATTAAGCCCACATAGCAAGTGAAATAAAATTATCCAACTAATACTTCAATGATTTCGTCATTAGTTGTTCGCAGAGATACATAATATTAAAATGTTCTTCCTTCGTTATCTCTAAAGTAAGCTTTAGTGATACACCAAAAAGTACTCGCTTCATGGAACTTTCCTCAATAAGTATACGCTAAGTTACGAAAAACATTCCCTGGAAAGCATACATGGAAGCATGGAACTGCTTGTCATGATCGCTATATGGCACAGAAATTTATATATTTAATACTAGGCAATTAAAAGTTCATAATACGTTTTCCAGTTCTATAAACCCCGCTGACAAGCTCTGCACATGCTAAATCTATGTTCAATATGATCAACATACCGTGTGAGTTTCCATTTTTATTTTCATTGCTAAGTTTAAGAAACTAAACCTTTACTTCTTAATTATTAATACTTCCCTTAGACACGCTATAATCAGCCTTAAGACTGAACTAAAAACAACCTGCCTTTTAATATTTAAAACAGAATTCATTCATGACTGTGTCTCAACGGTGCTACAAATCATTTTTCGTTCTGTGCGATTGGCAAACATATTGAAGCTGGAATCCTAATGTGGCAATGGTCTGTGATTGTTTTTATACATTATTTCCCAGTATTTTTTAAAGCCTTCTATATGTCTGAATTACTGGCGATCTAATCATTTAGTGGACGGAAGACGCGGAACAACATTGCAGCAATTTCAAACGTACCTCATTAATGGCACGGTGAACAATCCATTCTTCCAAAAGGAACTTATGATCTGTACCGGAAGTGAAGCAAAAAATACTGGAGCCAGGCAGGTGGGCAACCAGAATTTTACAATTCCATTCAACAAGTGACCGTAAGAACGGTGTAAGTGAAAAACAACCCCACAAATACCAACTAGCAACTTCGCTAGACGCTTTGTACAATGACAGCCTAAGAACTCTTGCTAAATTGTTCTTAAGCATGCCTACATTAGGAACAGTGCTTCTTACGTAGCGAATGAGCTTGAAAAATCCTGCTACTGAATTCAGTCTCGCTTCAGAAATGTAAAGCTACTTTATGAGTTGAATTCTGAGAACACTAATAGGCCAAATCTGATTCAACAATACTCTGATTGAGCTAATAGCGTTCAGATTATATCATTGCGTGCTGAAGATGCGGAGGAAGCCTTCCGAAGCCTGAAAATGTAGTCTATCGAAACTGCAGTCGCTAACGAGAAACGCATCTCTTCAATCGACAGGTCATACCTGTTAACTAAGGCTAGAAAGTAAATACTATCAAAATGAACATATTATTCTGCAAGAAAGTGCTAAGTCTGTAAGTCAGGTGTAGGTCGTTTTTCGCTATAGTGATACGCACTTGATTACCTGCACTGGCTTGATGAAATTTCGCTTGTACATGTTACTGAAATGAAGATACTCTTTATATATTGTTATTTGTGCAGGATGCCTGAGGCCTTGCAGCTGGCTTTCTCCTAAAAACTATTGATCCTCACCTCTTTTATTTATAGGGCGATTCAGGTGGACCATTAGTGTGTTTGAAAGATAATAGATTTGTCGTTTACGGAGTGGTATCATTCGGCCTCAGCAAATGTTCTGACGTGACGACAGATAGGCAGGCCTTCACGAAAGTTACACAGTATCTGCAATGGCTGAAGAAAACAGCAGCAAAGTTAAAGGCATAATTGAAGTACATGCGTGCAAAATCAGAGCTCTTCTCAGCGTGCCTTCATATTACTATGAACCTCTCCAAAGCGCAATAAATTAATGCCCATGTAGTTCATTGTTATAGAATGAAATTGAAGCACCGTAAGACGGTATTAGGAAATCTTTTCCGAACATGGAAACTTTAATACACACGGTTTGCATGGACTGCATTAGGCGATAATTCGTCTTAAGAATTACCACCTTTCAGCTGGGCTCGATTCACAGAAAAACTTTTCAGTGGCTAAAAATCTCCTAAACTCCATAAAATGTAAAGAAGCTGCTGCAATAGCATAACTAATTAATCCATATGTTGAAAAATGTGATAATTACGGCAAAATATGAGCTCTGTTCCAAGTGCGCAGAGTTGTTTTGCTGGCCTCATCATGTCCAATATCTGTTTTATTAGAAGGAAGAAAAAACATTGGTGTATTTCCAAATACTACGCGAATTGGTCCCATGTAAAAAGCGTGAAACAGATTCCCATCATTGCCTTGCGGACAGACCTGTACATCAATCTCGCACCGGAAGTGAAAAGGCTTACACACATGAGAAAGTTGGCAAAACTCATTAATGCTGCTATTTCTAATTGTTCGTTCAGCAGGATATAATTAGCATAAACGCAACGATAAAGTAGGTATGCCCCTCAATTATCCTTTCAGCTTTCTTTAAAGAAATGTTTGGGCAGACATGAGGGCGTCAGTCAAAAATTAAAGCGGAATAGTACATTTATTATCACTACACTGAATAAACATTTTCCTGTTTGTTTTATTAATAAGACTTTTTCTTCTAGTTGAGGATATAAGTTTTTTAGAGAAGATAACTTTCATTGAACACCAGCGCCCTAAGTATACGACTTTAGCAGTGTGGAAAATAAAGCCAATATAGTAGCACGATAATTTCTGCCAAAATACAAATCACGCAAAATTGTTCCATCTCAGTTTGATTAGTCAGTGTATTCAAAGCTGAAAACTGCAACTTTCGCATTTCCCAGTTTTTTAAACTCCTTATGTTACCTATCGGTAGTATTTATAAGGGCGTTACACCACTGACGACAGAACAAAAGCAGTTCCAAAACGCACGGTATCGATAATTCTGTATTATCTTCTAACAACTTGCTCATCCGTTTGCTGGTAAAGCATTTTGAAGTTTGCTTACAAGTGTCATCTATGCTAATACGACCAGACAAAATCAATATTTATTTTACCTGAATACAATGCTTAAATGGGACTTTTAAAATCATTTTTTGGCACAAGTCGGTTCTTCGATATGGCATATGTTGTTCTGCGGATACTTTGTTCAATACTTCTACTACTGGATACAAGTGAAGTAAGCGTTTGTAACGGGCTGAAACTAATACATGCAGATGGACTAACTGACATTATGTGAAATTCAAATTAATGCTAAGATTATATCTTTTCTGTTGGCAAATAGAGCTGCTCTAGCAAAAGCCAAGCCAATAATTCTGAGCTTCACGGCGTGATAGGGTATTCCTAAGTGCGATTAAATCCTTGAAAGCAACAAAGTTTCATTGACTAGGGTAAACGGCATTAGTTTCACTAACAGAAACGATTAGCATGTCCCGTCTGGTGAACCTTTTAGTTGCCCCAGTAATGGCTGAACATCCTATTCAGGCAATACTGAAAGAGCTAGCTCTTATAGTAAGCCACATATTTTGATTCAGCGTGAGCATCTGCTTTGACTCATGCTACAATCAGCATAACGCACCTGCCATGTTCAGTTACAATGTGAAGGAATAAATGAATTTCCGCTTTGCTTTTTGTGCTATAAATAACTGAGCATTTAATTTCTGTCACTTGTAAATTCTTCCAGGAATTTTGTGGGCAACCTTTTTTCAAACCAATATTCTCAACGGAAGATCAAATAGAAAATCGTATTTCAAATGGAATTGAAGCAAGAATACATTCACATCCATGGCAAGCACTTGTAATCGTAAGTGAGTCTGGATCAGTTGTATCATGCGGTGGAAGTCTAATAAATTGGAAAAATGAAAATGCGTCAGATTTCGTTCTGACAGCTGCCCACTGTATCATTGATTGGTGAGTTAACCTTCAGTAACTTATACTGATTTTGACTACGCCTAAAGCTTGCGCTGAGAACGCAGTGAATTTTTTCACTCCTGCATATATCACGCTTCTGGAACTATAAGCCATTCTTCTGGTTTTCATGGAAGTTCCTGTTCCAGTAATACACATATATATGCAAAAATATTAACACAATGCTTAAACTGTTAATATCACTAATAAATCAAGTGCATGATTAAGTCAGATATAGAGGGCTGTCTAGCTTTCTAAAGAACACGCTTCATTCTTTCGGCGCACGAACATTTTGTCATTTTGGTCGGATCATGGTAGAAAATGAAGTTAGTCTCAGTCATTTATCGAAATCTATGGTTATCATTCTTCTCTTTATTTCGCCATACGAACAGAAATGCATTACATGCTAGTGCAAACATGACTTATGCAAATGAGATATTGTTCAGCGCGACAACGTTTTGGAACTAAAGGGATACACACGGACACTATCACATATTAAAATTGTATGGAAAATTTTCACCACATGAGTAACTTGTGATAGCTAAAAATATCTATCGCTAACCTATTATACTAACGCCAAAGATTTTACACCCTTCTAAAGGTTGAATGAATCCCGCTTTGCTTTCCTATGGTTGTTCGACATAGCGTGCACATGTCCTGCTACAAATAATATAACTCGCTACTTAGGCTACGCTTTGAGAAACCGGAAACTGTTTGGCAGAAGATGAAACATTACTTCAGTCGCTTGTTCAAAAGGTAAGACCATTATGACTTACTTATTAAAGCGGTTTACCTTGAACGTGGGCACTTTCAAAGGGACAGCTACGCTAATACAACAAGTGTCTGGATCCTACGTTTTCAGAGAACAAAGGCCAACATATTGGCTAATATAAGCTTAGCCGGGCTTAATATCTAACATGAACCATAGGTAGCCATACTTTAAAAACATACCCTGTACCTATGCAACAACCTATTAACACATCCCCTCGTTAGTATGCATGAAACACTCTGGTCCTAAGCATTAAAGGAAGTAGTGTAAAGCCTACTTCCTTTATCGCGAATATGCTTAAAACCTGGTTCCAAAAACAAAGCTGCCCAATTTTAAGTGACCATGTCAGCAAGTGTGTTGCATCTTCTTTGCTTTCAAAATACAAAAAAATTCAACTGGAAGAACATAATGACTAAGCCTCAGCTATTGTAGGTATGAAGGCGTGCCGCTGGCTCATGTCAGTGATGTGATTGTTTATCTTGGTTTACACGATTTAACACAGCTAAGTTCAGTAACGAAGAGACTAGAAGTCTTCGCAATGGCAGCCGGAGACTTTGAAGTGTCTACTGCCAGTGGAGATATTGGACTTCTGAAATTAGAAAAAGAAGTTACATACAATGCGGCGATTCAAGGAGTGTGCCTGCCTACTGAAAATGAAGGTCTACCCCGTCCAGAAAGCCCTTGCTTAGTGGCAGGCTGGGGTCTATTACGTAAGTGTTAATCAGAAGACACGGTGTTTCATGCCGTAATATACAAGGTGTCCTCGACTTACAATGCATTCGAACTTACTATGAGTTCGAAAGCGGTACACATTCGCTTCGAAATTTGTACCACGTTATTCACATGCACTTATATGTAGAAGATAGCTATTGCGAGAGACTCGCGGAAGCTGATCGTTAGATTCAAGTGTTTTTGCTACTTACGAAAAAATTGACAGGGGAATACAGAAGAAAATAGAAACAAAGCTTGGTGCCTTCTTAAGACAGCCTGGTACGCTATCGATTATCATAGGGGTGCCTTATTCCGACTATCGTTGAAGCAAGCAAAGAAAATACTTCATGGGATGGTCGCTAGAGCAATCCTTCTTCCAAATATCAGTTGGGTACATCGAAAGGAACAGTGAGCTCTCGTAAATGTATACATATTAATGTAGTTGCCATACATAGAACTGCATGCTAGTGACTCCAGAACAGAATTGCTGCCTTACAAAAGTCTTACACTGTCTGGCTTCTTTTAACTCTAAGCGAAATCAAGACTTCAATTTTTTTAAGACAGGCTGGGAAAACTTGTAACTTTTGATCAGTTTTTTGGGTTCGTTATAGTTCATCGAATCCATTTCGTCCTGAAGAATTCCGACCGCGGCAGTTCGCCTAGCTTACGCTGGCATCCATTTAATTCGTTGCAGTTCAACGTTATCTTAGGATTAGCCTAAACCTAAACGAATATGAATGACGCCGTTGAACCAAAGCGTGGCCAATGGAAACGAATGTGAAGACTACCACTAGCAAACAGCGTCTTCCACGGTCAGGTTCAGCATTAAATGCATTGCTACGTGTTTAGCATTACTACGGAGTGCTTAGAATGAAACGCATAGTAAGTCAGGGACCTCCTGCAACTGTATTCAGTATTCCTCTTGTATTTAAAGGCCTGACTGACTATATGTAATTGCTATAAAGCAACAAACGGGACAGAGCGCAGACTAATAGAGTACTGCAAAATTTAAATGAAGTTATTCAACCTATTGCCAAGAGAAAACACTGCATTAAATAAGTAGTTTTGTTTTCTACGAAGTTTGAAATGCTTTCCTACTGTCGCATTAGACATACTAATCTTCAGCAAAAATAGAGCTACAGTTCATGATAAACCATGGAAAGCACATCGAAGCTAGCTGGAACATGACATACAAGTATGCAACAGATCAACTCGATAATTCAGATTCGTTCTTGCCGAAATCGTTTAAAACTTCTGGTGCGTTTAAATTACTACCTAAGTGAATTTTTAGAAAACGGAAGACGCACAGCAACGTTACAGCAGTTCCAGACATACATCCTTGATAGCCAGTTGGTCACTCCACGTTTCCGGAAAGGTCATATGATTTGCTCTAGAAGTAAGACAAAGGATACAGGAGTCAGAAAGGTGAGTAGCCAAAATGTTGCTCTTGCATTTATCTCTCCGTTCCGCTTTTATGAAGGATAATGCTAAAGACTGCCTAGCAGGTTTGCTCTACACGATACGCGCTCCTAATTAAGACTAGTCATTAAGTAGCTATTTCCCATGCTAACCATGTGAGTAGGAATATATACAAGCGAAGTCTAAATCAATTTCCACCTTAAAGAGATCGCCTGTAGGTCACAGAAATAAAGCATTCACCGCCGCTGTATGTTGCCTTTTGCACAAATGTACATATTACATGATAAAACTGGGCATCCTTTTAGCAAACCTTACTCCAACAATGCAGTTATTTTCAATTTTTTTATTTCAGGGTGATTCAGGAGGACCATTAGTGTGTTTAAGAAATAATGAGTTTGTTATCTACGGAGTGGTATCACTCAGGTTCACACGCAAGTGTTCTGGCTTGGATGACAAACAAGCATTCACGAAAGTATCACAGCACCTATCGTGGTTGAGAGAAAAGATAGCAAAGTTAAATGCATAACTGAGGACTGACGCACACGCCTTCGACTTACGGAGCAAGAGGATCGACACGCTGTATTACTGCAAAGCGTATAGTGAATAAATAGCGCAGCCAATGCTTGTAAATAAGTGAACCCTAAACACTATAAAGCAGCATGAGGAATCCCGACGTTATATTAGTAATTAAATATGGAAACACACGCTTTTACGAATAACTGTTTACATTGAGCAAACGTAGAAAGCTAATCTGAACAAGAAAGAAATTTATGCGTCGTGTTCGCTGCACCAAAAGCCTCCTCTACCACGCAACATCGCTTTCCCTTTATCTCAAGCGGATAAATCAGCCAAAAACTTAAATAGACAAATAAAAAACCAGCCAAAGAAACATAGTTTACTGCGCTCATCAGACGAGCTAGTATTAGTTTTAAGAGAACATGTAGCTTATAAATAACTACAATATTTAGACGCAAGCTGGAAAATATAAATTTTCTGCGTATGTACAAACGTGTGATTGACACGTAATCATTAGCTTACATTTTTACAATTACTCAACCCAACAGAAGGATAAAATGTGATATTTAAGAGCCTAGAAAACCGAATGCTTTTCAACGGGTCTGAAGGTCTTCATGTTCCAACTTCCGTATTGTTACTTCCTGTCTGTTCTTGGTCTCTGAAATTAACTAAACCAACGCTCTATCAACGGATGGATGAGCGGTTAATAGGGAACCAGACAGAACAAAGGTTATACTTTCTGAGCTTTCGGAACCAGCTTGTGTCGTCTCGATTACCAATACTTTGCCTCAAGACGAGACAACGTTGTGCCGAAAGTACTTAAAGTGTCGCACAGTTCCGAATTTTTCCCAATAATCGCTTATCAGTCCTTTACTACGTGCTGGTTTGGTTAACTTAAAAAACCAGAAATTGGCAAGAAGCAAACGCACAGATGCGCGAATAAAAAATGTTAAAGGGCATCACTACATATGATCGCCCAGTTGTGAGACTTGTAAGGAAGCATTTAGGGCGGTCAGTATCACCAACGCCACATTCCCCTAAAAGCAGTTATTTACAGGTTGCGAAACCGTTGATTTACAAAAACTAATTTCTGTGGATCGCCTGCTGCGGTAATGTTCTGGCTGAAGGTAATAGTGACTTTTCACAACGCAGTGCAATCGAGGTATCGGTACCAACTCGTCGTCTTTACTCACATAGAATACTTTAACCACATTAATGGTTATCAGGTTCAGTCGAAAATAGGTTACTGATGATCAGGTTTTAAACTGCCGCACTCAGCTGTAACAGTTACGTCGTGCATTAATGTGCACTTCAGGTATTCTTGACACTGACTTAACAGTACGAGTTACCCTCAAAGGAGAAACGCTGTGCCATTTCAACTTACCGGCCATGTTCTCAATATATGAAGCCACAAGCGAATTTGTATTACGTTTATGATAGAACTGAAGGTTGAACATTCTACAACACCTTCAGAGAAACGTTCATATTTTTCCGGTTTGTCAAAAACAACTGATGGCATATTAAAACACACTGAAAAAAGAACATGATTGGTAGAAACGTATTAAATTTGGAAGCAAAACATTTCAACGTAAGAAAATAAACGAATAAGACGACTCTCACTCTTTTCATTTAACAATAACTTAAAAGAAAGAAGGAAAGATGGAATAACAATACATCAGCAATCAAAACAGTCCGCAAATAAATTCTATATTAGTAAAGATAATGAAAAACGTGGAAGAATATTGCAAAAAATAACGAAGCAAAATTATAAAAAATAGAAACAAGAACTATACAATAATTAAACAAGCTGGAAAAAAGACAATTCAAGCAATTCTGACAAATGCTTTGAAGCACAGCAGGGGTACCCACGGAACCGCGTTAAATGGTCGAACTTTAGCCTAGTCGACTTTAAGTTCACCGTAGGTCTCCTAGCTACCCCTACTACACCATGGTGATCTGTGATCTCAAGTCAACCCCTTTTACTCGCACGTTAACTGTGAGAACAATAGATTCTCAGAAGCCTCGCGTTTTGTTATTCAAAAAATGTCAAAAGATCAACTTACTGGGCTTGCAAAGAATACTGAACAACGCTTGTACTACACATCCAACATTTTAGTACTTATAATGAGCAAAGAAATAAAAGGCCGATCAGCAGGTTTTGTTGATAAGTAATGTGTATTATCCCCTGCATTTATTTTCATAAAGCGTTTCTTCAAGCCTTGCCACCACGAACGAACAGTTTCACTTAATAAAGACTAACAATGAAATTGCTTGATATCCTTGCTCAGATGCTCACCCACGTTTTTCTATGTTATTTACATTTTACAATTATGACCATTGAAGAGAGTCATGTTCCTTCTTATTCCTTTCCGTTGGGGATGCAGAAGTACGGTAGGTGGAACTAAAATCACGTTCACTTAGTCCAAGTAACCGCGGATAGCCAAAGCTGAAACAAAAAGTCAAAACCACTTGATCCATTAGTCGGACACTGTTTAAGCTAACTAGAATAAGCAGTGACCTTCATTTAGGCTAGATGTGTAGTTGGAACGTTTGAAGTTGGTTTTACTTCCTCCTACAGTACCAACTGCCTGTCTGACTGTGAAGATGCAAAGGCCTTTCTGCTCGTTAGGGGAAACACATTTCCGCATTACATTCTTCTGTAATTGTTTTTTTTCAACATTGAGCATAGGCGCGAAACAGCGTGAGCGGACAAACAACAGCATCAGAGGCAACAGCATTGTTATTATAGCATAGCGTCATAGTTTTCGTGAAAATTTGAAATATGTAAATTCCTTTTGCTGCTGTTTGATTAGTCAGCGTGTTTCGGCAGCACAAATGCGACTTACACATCTACTAGTTACACAAAGCTGCGCGCGTTATCGCTAATGAGGAGATGCAGCGCATCTCTAGTTGTTGAGTGGTCATCACGCCTGTTGCAATTGGACGTAGTCAATGTTTGCTTTAAATGACTACAATGCTTAAATTGAATTTTAAATTCACTTTCTCCTGCAGGACTATGAATAGCGATATGCGAAACCTTCTGGTAGCCATAATTTGCTCAATGTTTCTTCTGTTCGATAACAGCGAAGTAAGCACATGTGATATAACCTCCACACTTAAGGGGAAAGAGATAATGCATTAGCTTTGAATAGGCGAAGAGAAGAATTAGTATCTGATACGCTGCCGTAGGTGTTATTTCAAAGCACAGTTTATTGCCGCGGAAGTTCCTCTATGCCACTGGAAACATTTTTTGGCTAAATTGCGACTCCCGCATACCCCACTTTTTCCATTTCTTCGTCCAAAACGAGCAGGTGGCCGCTTATGACTTTTTCGAGTCCATCAAATCGTCCAAAACGAGCAGGTGGCCGCTTATGACTTTTTCGAGTCCATCAAACAGCAGCTACATAATTCTTTCAACTATGTTTATTAAAAATGTTATTGTAGGAAGCAAGACGAAGTAATGCATATTTTTTTCAATCGCTAGCTGAGGGCATGAAAAAGATAATCGTAAAGATTATGAAACAGTGCTGCGGCTGGGCCAGAGTCAGAGCTGAGTGCATGCACAAGGAATTTTCGCTCCATTATGTTTCGGACACGAATAATGTTAACACATCTGACGTCAGAAAGTACGCTCAAGATTAAGCGCAGTGAAGTGACTAAAGCGACGGTCAACGTAAACATACACAATTTCATAATGAGCTAACTAAGTGCATATTTAGCTGCTTTCTGAATTACTGTCAACAAATACCTGATAAACTTGGTTACTATTTCTGCTTTTGAATTATTCATGAATATAATGCTCATTAAGTGAGCACTGCTCTATTTATGGCAAGACATCATGATTTAACAGGCTTTATTCGTTCAACTGCGCCAAGCTAGGCAGCTCGTATTACCATAAAAGAAGAACTAGTTAGCAATTGCAAACCAATGAAGCTCCACTGTTTAATACGAATTTGTATTTTGTTTTAATTTATAAGCAGCAAAAAAATTTTGCTATGTGCTCAGCTTGAATGAGTACGTGCAACCACATTCCTTATTACCAGCTCCGTGCATAACCAAGCGCTTCTCCCAGGGCGCATTAAGTTTTCAGCATCGTTAAATTTTTTCAGGCACTTTGTGGAAAACCTTTGGGTCTCCTTTGACAGTGGCCCGCCGGAAGTAGGGCGGCAACTTCTAAGGGGGTCAAGTGGGGATTATGACGTAATCGGAACAATGGCCTGCCAGGTCTGGTTATCGATGCAGCGATGCGCATGGCTGCGTATTAGTGGAAGAGCGAAACACGCTGCCGACGGCCACGTGTTTCACCGTTCCAGCTGCCGTTACACTGCAGTCTGTCGGCCATCCTGTTCTGCCCTAGCCTAAGCCTAAACCTCAACATAAGGTGTGTTTCTTGGCTTAGGTTTGGACGTTTCCAGCTGCCGTTACACTGCAGTCTGTCGGCCATCCTGTTCTGCCCTAGCCTAAGCCTAAACCTCAACATAAGGTGTGTTTCTTGGCTTAGGTTTGGACGAGGGCAAAAAACAATGATCGTCATGCTGTGTAATGAAGACAACAAATATTGTAGGCACGCTTGTCAGAGCCATCCTGTTCTGCCGTAGCCTAAGCCTAAACCTCAACATAAGGTATGTTTCTTGGTTTACGTTTGGACGAGGGCAAAAAACAGTGATCGTTATGCTCTGTAATGAAGACAACAAATACTACAGGCACGCTTGTCAGAAAAGAACCTGCAATTCTCCGACGCTGGAGCGGCACAGAGACAATGTCTGAGTAACACGTAAAGTGAAAGAACACGAAAGCGAAAATACGTGAAAGTAGTCACTCAGATGATAGTAACGCGCATAAACAAAATAACAGTAAGGAAAGTGCATACCGTTCACCGGGGCAGGGAAGAGCGGCGCAGGCGGTCGTCCACGGTGTCTTTCAGGGAAACATAACGCAGAATGAGCTTACGCCGTTTACCAAGACGCGACACGGATCGGTCCGTTGACCATCGACATTTTCTACGAATCACGAACCGAAGGCCAGCATGCACCACTGTTGCTCTATTGTGCTCCCCGAGCCAAGGATCCATGCGCAGCTGTTTTTGCTCGCCTTCACTCATTTTAGGGGTCAGTAACGAAATTCCAGGCCAAGGGGTCAGACACAATGGACAATGAGTTGTGTGCCTTTTACGAAGACGCGACGCAGATCGGTCAGTTGACCTTCAATGTTTTTCACTCTTTCTTAGGGGACAGTAATGGAATGCCTCGGCCAATATTTCGCGGGTCGATAACTCCAGCTACTGCATGTGCCGCTGATGCTCCATTGTGCAGCCGCGCCAACTAATCAGCACGAGAGTCGCGCGTTATGCTTTTATACTGCCGCCTCTACTTCCGGCGGGCCACTATCAAAGGAGATCCAAACCGTTCTTTAAACCTGTATTCTCAACGGAAGGTCAGGCTAGAAATCGTATTTCAAATGGAATTGAAGCAAAAAGACACTCTCATCCATGGCTAGCACTCCTAATTATAAAGGATCCTGAATCATTCGCAGTGTGCGGTGGAAGTCTGATACATTGGAAGAGTGAAAATGCATCAGCTTTCGTCTTAACGGCTGCACATTGTCTCATAGATAGGTAAGTTAAACGTTCATGCTTCTTCGTGACTTTTTCTCTCGCTGACATTGCGCTGAAGTGCATTGGGTGCAGCAATTAGCTGGTGTTGTGTACTTATACGCGCAGCATTCAGAGTTGTGCTAGGAGCTCTTCACGAAAGACAAACCCCTGACCATAAACCATGCAGTTTAAAAAAAGCAAGCAAGCTAGTGTAACAAATAAGAGACCTAAGTTAAGATCTGGAAAAGGCTTAAGCTGTGAGCGAACGTACGTCTATGTTGCATTTCATCTGACACAACTCACCTGCAAACTCAGCCTATATTCTTCTAACAGTTTGGTCAAACCATTCGTTAAAATTAAGTAAACTAGCTTTAATGTTAGAGCGTTGCCTACGGGAAATGGGTAAGAGCTTTCTGGAGCTCTAAGAACGTACGAAAGCGTCGTACGTTTCAAGGGAGCACCATTTTTTAGTTCACACAAGTACCGATGACAAAGGTATAAATACTTTACTACTACTTGCTAGTAGTTAGATAATACGCTTGACATTTTGTAGAAAAGCATCGAAACTTTGCCAGCCTGAGTTTTCATGGGAAAAGACAACTTTGCCAAAAAGATGTTGGCATTAAAAGCATTGCTTGCCATCCACTCTTTCCCGTCATTTTCTCTGGCAGTGCTTTGATAGTTTCATGTTTTCGATTTCAAGCCCAAGTTATTAATTTTGACAGCCTACTGCGTTGTTTACTCATCGCCTAATCTTGAGAATTTATACGTGAAAACTATCGTTCTCCATTTTCCCGCATGTCACTACCATACAAGCATTATTACGTGATACTAATATGGCTTTTGTAGTTAAGGTATAGAGAAATGGGTGACAACTTCATGAATGATAGTCAACACAACATGTTTTCGTAAAGCGTGCATCGCTTTGTGAATTCTGAACAACTTTTAGATGCAACTGCTATGTCGACTGGGTAGAATAATTTCAGCATGCAAAAGTATGAACCATTGTTCAAATAATTTTCGCGAAACAGTTTTCGCAGCCTGGAAAATAAGCTTTGTCTTGTCATGAACGGATCAAATCACATCTTGGCGCTCACTTAATAATTTGCGTATGTCTTTTTCTGACCAACGTTTTCCTTAAAATTGCTTTCTACGGCCTACTTATCATTAGTACTCATGAATGGTGCTTGTTATTCCTAGGGTGCGCTGCCATGAAGAAGAAGTAGCCGCGGAAAAGGTCAAAAATTCCACCTTCAAAACGTAAGTACATAACTGCCACACCAAAACGTTATGCTTTCATTGATGACAACAGCAATTGATCAAGCATGATAGATAACGGTTATAACAAAGAGCACTTGAGCAGAAAGTTATAACACGTGAAATTGAACAAACCTATCAGTGGGCAATCTTTCAAACACATTAAATACTAAGCTTAAATTGAAGATACCGAAGTAACAAGATTTTGCTACTTCAATTTTCTGAAAAAAAGCGACTGAATTTCAATTTTTGACGTAAAGTAGCTTATGACACGTTTAACGTGTCTCACGTAATTATAACCTAAAAGAAACAGAGACATATATATAATATATATATATATATATATATATATATATATGCAAGTTTGCAATGGAATAAAATTACCAGTATATGAAGCAAGAAGTTGCAGGGCGTCCCTAAATGCTATTGAGATCAAAGAACAGCTTGCTTGTCAATTGCTTGCACTAATATGTCTAATCTACTGATGCAAAGTCTGAGCCATGAGATTTTGAATTATTAATATTACGTCAACAACCGGTGCAGCCCAAAATACTGCACCATCAAAATCTTGAATCTTAATCCTAAAAGTCAGGAACTTGACTGGGGACAGTCCTCTTGTAAACCTTTCTGCTGCAACTAACACGAAATAAGAACCCATTCAGAAATTCACCCTTGGAAACTTCAGCTCATGCAAATCGTTGACCTATTTAAAAGTTGAATTTAATCCTGGACTCGGGACCGTTTAGTACTGAAGCGTTTTCATATTTAGCATTATTCAGTATTCTGACCTTTTAGGGTCTGTATTCTAGCTTGCGTTTTAAAACATTCAGGACTACGTCTTTCGAGACCTCCTCTGACTCTTCAACCTCCCGATCTTTTACAGTTGTGACCCCCTTTAAAGCGTTCGAAATTAATTCATTTTCACTTTGCAAAAAGCCAATTGTTTGTGAATATTCTTTGCCATTTAAACTCCAATCGAATTTTTGAAATTTTGAAATAGACCCTCAGCAGCACATCTTGAATTTTCTGTCGTTTAGAAAACAAGGTTTAAACAACCAAACGGAACTAAAGTCATATGAATTAAAGTTGCTTCATTTTTTTCAGGCATGAAGCTTGCCCGCTTACCGTGGCTAAAAACGTAACTGCTTACCTTGCTATGCATGACTTGGATCATCCAACCCCAGTAATGAAGAAACGTCGCGCGAGTGCATTAGTGGCAGCAAAGTTTGATAGCACTAAAAGAACTGATGATATTGCGCTTATCAAATTAGACAGGGAAGTTGCATATAACGTAGCGATTCAAGGAGTATGCCTGCCATCAGCAAATGAAGCTCTACCTCCTACTGATATACCGTGCTTAGTGGCAGGATGGGGCCGCCTACGTAAGTGCTAATTCAGCATAAGCAGTTGGGTCATTAATTTCTGAGTGGGATAAAAGAATATGCGTTGCAGGTTTTGACAGGGTATCAGCTAGGTAATTGAAAAGAAAAACCTGTCTTTCATTGATTCGTAGGCTCATGAAACAAGAGAAAAAAAGTTTTAGCCAATATTTCAATTATTGAAGTATGTATATATATATATATATATATATATATGTTCATTTAGAATTTGCACAGCTTATTTAAACTAGTGCTGATTTAAATGTTTAGGAGATGGAAGACATGCAAAAGCTTTACAACAATTCCAGACTTACGTCATTGATGGTGAAATGAGGAACCCATATTTCCGAAGGGACCTGATGATATGTACTGGACATAGGATAAAGCATACTGGAGTCAGAAAGGTTGGTAGCAAGAATTTTGTTCTTCCGTTTATATGATCAAAATAGTCTGACACGTGCAGGTTATTCACTAGCCAACTATGCATACGGTTAAGATTCATTGTCAGCCATTAAGCATGTCATCACTATGAACTACGCTTCCTCTACAGTGACGGTACTTGAAAGTTGCAAATATCTAACCTACCTCCAAATCAGATACATTACTTTACCCTACTGGTTGAATTTCAAAGGCGCGAGCAGGCAAATCCGAACTTAATGTTAGGCAGACCACATTGGCAACGTTTCTCTTACAGCATAATTTGCAAAAAAGCATGAAAGCCTTGTCAATATGATTAACCCTTGACAGGCATTTAGAAGATGCAATGTTTTGCATTTCCATATGAGTTTCATCTGCTAATAAATCACTTACGGCAAACTAAGCTATACGAACACATCAGCATTTTTAAAAAAGCACTAATTTAAGAAGTAAAGCCTAATTCATCTTTCACCATATTGGGATTTATCTGGATGAATACACCTGCTCGAAGAAAACATGCTTGTCCATATCGTTGAAATATTAACAAAAGTACTCGTCACTGTTGCATATGCTAGCATCTGGCGACATATATTAAAGGAGCAGAAGTACGAAGCAGCTATTCAATTGATGTTCTCCTAAAAAACAAGTTATTCTATTTTTTTACTTTCAGGGTGATTCAGGAGGACCACTTGTGTGTTTGAAAAATAATACGTTTTTCATCTATGGAGTGGTGTCATTTGGCTTTCGAGAAAGTTGTACAGATAAGCAAGCATTCACGAAGCTAACACAGTACCTGCCATGGCTGAACACGGCGTTAACACAGTTAAACAAATAATTGAAGATTAGCAAATTAAAATTTCAGAGCGACTCACAATGAATCAGCGTACTCTCAGTTAACAAGAATCTGTTAAGGCAATAAAAAGGTGGATGAATTCGTAATACGAATGTCAGAATTCTGAGCAATTGAGATCCTGAAAACCTATATCTCAAGAGAGCAAAATTCACGACGTCGGGCACTTATGCCTCTTTTGCGTTGATAGCTACTAAACAAACAGTATATTCCAACTGCAAAAAAGGATTTAATGTTATATTAAAACGTTTAACGTTAAAAACGTCATTTTAAAAAACGGGTTGAAAAACCGCAAAGAGAAAAAATTGTTAGAAGAAATCGTTAGCTTTCTTTTCAAAACGACTCCACCCTTGGGTTGCTTTTTTTTTATACGGATTTTGAGTCCCGTTGAAAAACTTTTATTACTAAATTCTCCGTAGCTTTCGTGTCCAAACGCGACCCGTCATCAGCGGTCTTAAATTGACGTATGAATAAAGTGCACGAGTGACGTACAAAGTGTAATAGCTGTTTAAAGGCAAGTGTTTTAAAGTGGGCCTTGTAGTTCTTTTCTCTTTGTCTGTCAGCAGTTCGAGCGGGTGTATCCATTTAGTTGAGCGAGCAGCAATTCGAGCGGGCGACAATATTCGTCCATAGTTCATTTATTTCCGCTCCTTTATCTCGGTTGTAGATTGTGTTATTTCTAATGTACAGAGCTTCCTTAATTTTTCGTAAGCGTACATTCTTTTCACAGCATAAAACTTTTGCGCCAAGGCTTTGGTTGCAATGTGACGCGTGTTCCACAACAGCCGAGGCTGGTATTGCCTTTTCCATGGTGATCTTTGGGTCTGATATAGGTCTTCCACGTTGTCCTGTATGGTTGTTGCCGAACATGCGTCACATTGCAACCAAAGCCTTGGCGCAAAAGTTTTATGCTATGAAAAGAATGTACGCCTACGAAAAATTAAGGAAGCTTTGTACATTAGAAATAACACAACCTACAACCGAGATAAAGGAGCGGAAATAAATGAACTATGGACGAATATTGTCACCCGCCCGAATTGCTGCTCGCTCAACTAAATGGATACGCCCGCTCGAATTGCTGACAGACAAAGAAAAAACTACAAGGCCCACTTTAAAACACTTGCCTTTAAACAGCTATTACACTTTGTACGTCACTCGTGCACTTTATTCATACGTCAATTTAAGACCGCTGATGACGGGTGGCCTTTGGACCCGAAAGCTACGGAGAATTTAGTAATAAAAGTTTTTTAACGGGACTCAAAATCCGTATAAAAAAGAAGCAACCCAATGAAATTATACGGTCCCGTACGAAGAAACTATATCTTCAAAACGACTCTACCCTCACCAAAAAGAGGCGCGGCACCTTTGGCCAAGAGTTGCTTGCTGCATACTCTGCTGTCCGAGATTTCTGTTCAGCTATTAAGAAGGAACACTTTACCATCTGTACTGACCACAAGCCACTGGTGCGCATACCTTTCGAAACGGATCCTAGACACTAAGCAACAGCGAAATTCACCATTTTAGATTCGTCATCTGTTATTGTCCACAATCAAATACCGTTGTAGAACTCTTTCGTCGCCAACTGAGGCCTACCGTCATCGCTCATATGCATCAGAAGGGAGCCTAGCGGACTGAAGAGAATACGCATTCTGTTACTGTTCTACAGGCACTAGCGCATCTGTTGATGAAAGAGCCGGTCATGCTAACGTTTATAACCCATATGTTTGTTACGTCACGTACCCAAGATCTCGAGTCGCATTACACCAAACAAGACAAGTGTCATCTAACCTCAAACGGCCGAATGAACCTCGGAGCAGTTAAATGCGCAAATAAACAGAACGGGCAAAGTAAACCCTGCTCATCAAAGAATATCGGTATCAGAACTGACAGAGATACATTAAAATCCTTAAAAGGCATTGGATACTATACAGCATTGAGTTTAAAGTGAAAATTTGATGCTCAATGTATGTACTTTTAATGCCTGTATGTTACCGCTAGCGATGGGGTCAGTTGAGTTCTGAAAGCTACAAGCAATGGAAAAAATATAGCGTTTCTCTTTTCTGAAAAAAGTTCCCACCGTAATGATTTTTAGCATGTCTTGCTTTTAAAAAAACATAAGACGCAGCGTCAGTGGTAGTATTACTATATTATCATGTTCTGTAGAAATTGGGTAGCTTATACAGATAAATGGCACAAGCAAAATTAATTTTCTACTGTTTGGTTAGCCAGTATTTTTCGACAAAAAATGCAACTTACACCGTTTCCGGTTATTTATGGCTGTATGTACCAAGGTTCGTTGATGAGGGAATGCAAGCACGTTATACACGTTGAAGCATCATCCCACTCGCTACAATTCGACAGATTAAATATTTGTTTTAATTGAACACAATGCTTAAATTGAATTTTAAGATTATTTTCTCTATCTAGATTATGAAAAGCGATATGCAAAACCTTTTGGTGTCCACAGTTTGTTCAATGTTTCTTCTCTTCAATTATAGCGAAGTAAGCACTTGTAGTAGCCGCGGCACAAAAGGAGAAAGCGACAATATATTAGCTTTTAACTAACACGTGGAGTCTACAACTACGTCCTACGCTGCCGTACGTGTTAATTCAGTAAAAAGAGAGCGCTTCAAACAGCGTCATCTCAGCGTAGTTGCTTTGCTTTCCAAAGCATACGTATTAAAGCTCCATAAGCTTCTCTGTATTCTCAGAAAAAATTCTCAGGTTAAAGTGGTTCACGCATGCACGACCTCTTGCATCTTTTTGTCAAAGGTGAACAGGCTGCTGCTTAAGACTTTTTCAAGTAGAACAAACAGGAAGTAATCTGAGCATTCAAAGTAAAGCCCCCTTTTCAATTTTTAATTCTGCATTGTTTGCGAAGCGTAGGCAGCTTTATGGTAATGAATATTATTACGCAATCACGCGATGCCTTTGGAGGGTAATCCTCGTTGTTCGCTCCCAACTGCGGGCTTCAGCTTTTCACTATGCATCTCATTGTAAACCAGCTTTATTTATTGCTGATCCTTCTCAATGTAGTTTTCCTGTGCTATATCTTCTGTCCGGAAAACGGTAAGGATAAGTTTTGGTGCTGATCACTGGCTTTTAAACTTTTTATGCTAGCCAATGTTGGGTATTTCCTTTCGGCACTGCCATTGACTTTCTTGTACGTGATGAATGATCGATCCATTGTTCATCATTAGTAGGTAATGATTTTGTCGAAGAAGTGATTAACTTTTTTACCACAGCAATCCAAGTTACTTCGGCAGATTTCTACGCAATGTTGTTTATCCAACACTTTAGGGTGCTGCCGAACCAACCCTGACTCAACTTTATGGAAATGGTCCATTTTGGACGAATTCAAAGGCAGAAGCAAGGCTTATTTTAAGAACATTTATCATTTTATCAATATTCACTAACAGTCTATCATACTCAAATAATTTATGAGCTGAGTGGAGTCTGCCTTGACGTCAGTGGCTCCATCTGTTAATACTATTACATGCGACGGTCATTGTTGAGTTTTTCGACCCATTCATGGATATGCCTCTGAGGCTGAAGAGAGTCATGCTACTGCTCATCACGAAAGTGTAGTCAGCAAAAAGAATTTCATTTAAATTAAAGCTGAAAAGATTTCTCCTGTTTAACTCTAACGAGCAGCAGTAACAGGAGGAGGCCACTTCGCTTCTGAGTTATAAATAACTAAGCACATATTCTCGTGCGCATTCAATTTCCGTCGCTTGTAAATTATTGCAGGAAACTATTTGCGGGAAGCCTTTTTTCAAACCAATACTGTCCGCAAAAGAACGAGCAGGAAATCGTATCTCAAATGGACTTGAAGCAAAAGTACACTCTCACCCATGGCAAGCGCTTATACATTTGAAACATCCAACAATCTTTAAATTTTGCGGTGGAAGTCTAATACATTATAAGCAAGAGAACTCGTCGGATTTAATTTTGACAGCTGCTCACTGCCTGATAGACTGGTAAGTTAAATTTTTCACACTTTAGGTTGGTTGTTGGCTCCTGTCAACATGTGCGCACAGAATGCAGTGAACGCCACTTAACTCAGTTTACGTAACCGTCCCAATTAAGGCGAACTCGGCAAAAGACTATTATTAACTCAACAATTATTTTTGGAAAAAATAAAATGTTTTATAAGGTTGCGTAACCTAAAAATTTATGGCCTTCCGATAATATCAGTGAAATATCAGTTAAAGATGGAATACTAGTTGATGCCAAGCATTTTACTTTTCCTTACTGGCTTAATGATGATCAGGTTTCTGACTATGTCTTTCCTGCTACACGGAGTAGTATTTTCTGAAAAAGTCCAAAAGCCTACATGGATGGAAACACTAAAAGTAACAGAAAAAATACTGTCTTTTTTCTCCGCTTTTTATCCCTTTTATGTCATAGCGCTCTTCTCTTTTAACATTTATTCCCAACTTCGAAACTATCCCGCTGACTTCGGGGAGTTCTAAGTTTCCGTGCTATTTACAGCCTCATTTTAGAAGAAAACAGAAGCTTGCCCATCTTCTTCTTTCAAGTTAAATCAATGAAATTATTAATTGCTTTATTAATGACGTGTGCATAAGTGCTATGTCAGCTTATGAATCCAGAATACCGAGTCATCTGCCGTCATATTTATTATAGAACCAAACCGGTAGGATTTTCTAGGTTGAATTAGCCGCTGCTGCTTTTCTTTTCTTCAAAATTCTTTCTCATAGCTTTGGTATCTGCTATTGCGATTGACGTTTTTCGTACTTAGGGACCGTTATCACGAAGAGAGAACAGCTTGGCAGAAAGTGAAAAACTTTTTCAGTCGTTTGTTTAAAAGGTAAACCTATGATGACTGCTATTATTCGTCCGCTATACTTTTACTAATGTCAAGCGCGAACGATCAGCCATGTTAAATCAGGTATAAGCATTGTAATCGAAGCTTTTATAAATTACAGGTTATAATCTCCAGTTGGAAAGTAATCTTCCAAAGCTATCGAGAGCGGACGAAGTGCAATAGATAGAATGAAGTTCTTTTGGTTGCTTCTTTTTGTACGGATTTTTATGTCCCGTTGAAAAAACTTTTATTACTAAAATATCCGGAGCTTTCGGGTCATTCGAGACCCGTCATCAGCGGTGTTAAGTTGTAAATATGTATATTTGGTTGCTTCTTTTTGTACGGATTTTTATGTCCCGTTGAAAAAACTTTTATTACTAAAATGTCTTACAGAAGACCGCTGATGACGGGTCTCGAATGACCCGAAAGCTCCGGACATTTTAGTAATAAAAGTTTTTTCAACGGGACATAAAAATCCGTACAAAAAGAAGCAACCAAATGAAATTATACGGTCCCGTACGAAGACACTATATCTTCAGAATGAAGTTCTTATGTAATACTTAATGTAAATCATAAATAATAATCAGAAATGATAAGACTCCAATCCTAATGTTCGAAAGATTAAAGTATGTCTTAATTTCCTTATCATTATTATGTCTGAGCTTCAAATTACTGTGTGAATAAAAAGCAACTAATTTTTCTTCTGCGGAAGCGCAAATGAAAAAATCCAAAAGAAAATGATTGCTAATTCTGTGAATGACAAATAATTTATTTTTGCAGCTATGACGGTGCCCCGTTAGTTGACGCGAAAAGTGTTACTGTTTTCCTTGGAGTACACGACTACAAGCGACCATCTCTAGCGATGAGAAAACTACCTGCGGCTGCTGTTGTGGCTGGAGACTTTGATTACGAAGATGCTACTGAGGATATTGCGCTAATAAAATTGGGAAAAGAAGTCGCATATACCCTAGTGATTCAAGGAGTATGCCTGCCTGCTGAAAAAGAAGGCTTGCCTCCTCCCGAAAGCCCTTGTTTAGTGACAGGGTGGGGCCGCTTACGTAAGTTCCAGCCCAAGAAAAGTAATAGATATGACAGATTGAATAACCTAGCTGAAAACTCAATTTTGAACGCATTTTCATAGGGCCGCTAGAAAGTGCATCTTGAGCCACTTATCCTAACGTCATATCAGATCAGCTATTCTGACGGGTTTCCGTAGAATTCTAAAGGGCTCACATCTCAGCTGTGAGTTATACTCAAAAAATATTAATACAAAGCAGAACTCAGTGCAGATGACTGCGAATTGCTTCTGAACGCACTTACTTCACGTTTGCTTAGGTATTCATGTAGAAGTTCGTTAGTACGGTGGAGCCTTTCAGGAATTTTAATTTTCCTACGTTTTCTCCCGTTGTAATAGTGTAGTGCTAAAGGTTTTTGTATACTTTAACTCTATTATCAGTATGATATATACAACAAGCCTGTTGTAAATTTTACTTTTTACGTTAAATCTCAAAAGAAAATAAAACTTTTTGTTGGGTACTTGTCTCTGCTTGCCAGCAGTAGCGCTTAACTGAATGACATATCTTTCGGCTTTTAAATGAAAATCTCCTGATGACGCGTTTCGGTATTGCTATTGATCCTTGTCACCTAGCACCTTATATTGGAAGTATATTCACTCTAAAATCTTAATTTATGAATGTTCATTCAAGTTTTTGAAGAATTTCAATACAGAATTTTCAGACGCCAAGCAAGCTCTGTTTATTGTTGCTTTATCGTAAAATTGTAGGCACCGGAAAATTCGGGACGAAATTACAACAGTTTCGAACTCACATCATTGATGGAAAGGTGAGCAATCCGTTCTTCCAGGAAAAACTGATGATTTGCACTGGAAGTAAGAAAAAAAATACCGGAGCGAGAAAGGTGAGTCAGAAAAGTTTTCTTGTTGCATTTATGTCATCTATACAGCCTTACTGAAACATTCCAGCTTATTTGCTAACTATATTTTATAATGGCTAACTGTTAATGCTACAATTAATTAAATTACTGCTGTTTTTTTTTATCACGAGTGTGCTACATGTTTGCAGTTACTTAAATTTGCTCCAGCCGAAATCTCTTACTTTACTTCGTAAGCTGAACGGCTCTGATAGGCATAATGACTGAACAGTTGAACGCATAACAAGTAAAGCGGTTCTGCTAAACAGTAATCCCTGAAAAAAATGTGATAAAGCCTTCTAAACAACTTAAACTATAGTTGAAGTATAGAAAATGCAAAAGATTCACTACGCGCTTGTACAAGAGAGATTAATTTTGTTGATAAGTCACAGATTATAACAAAAGCTAAGGAATAAAAAACATGTACATCTCGCTCTTGAAAAAAGCGTGAAGTCTTGTAAGTGAGATCAATTAGCGTCTCTTATTTCATTGAGATTCTCTAGAATTATTACGTCTTCTTCACGACAACTTACTCATGTAGGTCGTTGTAGGGAATACGCTCATTCTTGTCGTAGGCTGGACTCAGCGTAAATATTTTATATCAGCACCAAGTCAACTGCTTTCAATAAGCATTTCTATAGCTGTCTAATTATTCTGACTTGCTTTACTTGTAGGGTGATTCAGGAGGACCATTAGTATGTTTGAGAAATAATACGTTTGTCATTTACGGAGTGTTGTCGTTTGGCTTCAAAGAAAGTTGCTCTGACCTGAAGGACAGACAAGCATTCACTAAAGTAACGCGTTACCTGTCATGGCTGAAGGAAGCAGCAAAAAAGTTGCACACATAATTGAAGATGATACATATAATAGCTTCGAGACGCTGCTCAGTATACGGAAACGAACATCCTGAAATACTATGAATAAATCTTGCAACATAACTGGGACTGAATCTAAGAGAACAGCACCACAAAACTTCTGAAAATAACGCGAATTATGCGTATGGTGGCACGCGGTGCATTATGCATTGAACTATCTTCTTTTGATGACATCGCCTTTCCAATATGAGACCTTTGTGGAAACGTTTCAATGACGTGAGATTACCTGCCCTGATAAGAGATACAGACAAAAATGTATCTTGTCAGCAGCAACAATATTTCCTGTTTACAAATGAGCTTGTCATAACCTAAATGGTCATAACCTTTTTATCCATAAAGCTCTTTATGCTATCAGAATTGCCAAATGCTAAAACTTTGAAATGAATGAGCATATGCACAAAATTATGCCTTTTGAGCTAAACATTTACTTCATTGAAAATGATAAGGGGTTTGGCGACAGAATTCGAAAGGAAAAAGTAGCTTGATAGCGTATGCAACTGTTCATATATATTACCATTCAAATAGCCAATGAGATCTCGTTGGACGTAGCTATTATGAAATACATTTAGACGTTAAAGGGTGAAGTACAGTTTTGTATAGCTGCTAAAGCTCTAATAATGGTAGTGCTTGTTCATACATTCTGCAAAGCAACCACTGTTGATGACAGGTCAGTACTGGGGGAGTGCT
The DNA here is from genome assembly GCA_037903355.1 of Trichuris trichiura. NCBI lineage: Eukaryota > Metazoa > Nematoda > Enoplea > Trichinellida > Trichuridae > Trichuris > Trichuris trichiura. The sequence continues at coordinate 748,599 of JBAJFE010000061.1, read as the reverse complement.
TCAAGTAACTGACAGCTGCGTATACTTCAGCATTAAGTTAAGCTAAACACTAAATTCCTATGAGAATGGCGGGCCGTCTTAATAATACTGATACTTAATGCATCATCAAAGTTCAGATGCTACGGTGCTTTTCTATGATGCTAAGGTCCTTGAACAGCTCATTTGAGCAACCCGGAAACACAACGCGAGCGTATAGGTGGCAACATGACTTACAGCGCTGATGTCAATAAATCAGCATAACTTTAGTAAAAATACAAAACATGTCAGTTTTTTCTCTTTATTTGACTAGCCAGCACGTTTCGTGTGAAAAACGCGGCTTAGACGTTTTCCAATTACTCAAAATTGAATTCGTTGAGTATCGCTGATAAGCGATTGCAACATTGTTTTGACCATTCGATATATCATCCTACCGGCTGATACTCAGCAGAGTCAATGTTTGTTTTACCTGAGCACAAAGCTTAAATTGAATTTTGGAATTATTTTTTCTACCAGAAATATGCGCTCAGAAATAAGAAATGTTCTGCTGTCTGTACTTTGTGCAATGTTTCTACTGTTCAATGGTAGTGAAGTAAGCATCAGTAGCCATCTCAGCATATAAGAAGAAAAAAGGAGAGAGTACCATTACGTGAGATCTGAATTAATGTTAATATCGTACATTTTATCATCCGAAATAAAGTTGCAGCATTGGAAGCTAAGTTAGGCCTTCCCAATTTTCTGTCCTCTATTAGCGTTTTATTGACTAAAGTTAGTGGAATATCTGTGTTGACAGTGTGTAAATCTCGTCTAAACTATAATGTGCTATTCTTTCGAATGAAGTCACCTTGTTTAAAAAGCGACTTGGATCATGCTAGTACTACTTACAAAAACAAGTACAGTAGAGATTCGATTATAGGGAATTTCAATTACCGGAATTCTGCGAGAACAATAGACTTGCAGTACAATGAAAGATTTGCAATTTGTAGGCCCGTTACTCCTTAAAGAACTACTTCAGTATTCCTCACATGCTGCGCCGGTCTAGCCATTGTTTTTAAAAGTCGGCCAATCGCTCTCAGAACAAACTGCCTTTACTTCAGTTGTACAGGACAACCGTTAGTCCGGGATGGCACCATAGTGATTCAAAACAATTGATATTTGAACATCGCTAGTTAATAGTATCATTTTCTCGGTTTTATGCGTATACCGCTGTTATACATTTTGTTTGAATTACCTATTTCTTTCAAAACAAAAATATGTCCCTTCTGCTGAAAGTTTGGTTTACTTTGCAGAGTCGCTAGTATTGCTTACCAGTTTCTTCAGAGTTATATTCTCAGTAAACAATGTCTCCACCACCTCACTGACGACGGAACTAGAGCGTTCCGAAAGCTCTTATATTAAACAGTTGAGGGCATTGACATCTGTACAATTTTTCTTAATAACGGCTCATCCATCCGTTCGTAGAGCAGCTGTTTCGTCTAATTTACAGATACAAGCACAACAGATAAACGGGAAAAGCCGTAGAAGACCATACACTAAGTAAACAATGTCCTCGTAAAGATAGGGAATAGCACTTTTCTCAAACGAGAAGTTTGGGATAGCAATGACATTGAAACAGGGCGAATGTGGCTATTCATTTCGTGAAAGAACACTTAGAGTACCCTGATAGCCTGATAAAAATTGATGAATAAAGAAAATCCTGATTAATGGAATTTTTCGTTACCGGAATTACCTCTTGCTACAACTGCTTTCGATAACCGAAATTTCAAAGTAGATTAACGCCATTATAAACCACATCTAACCTATGAAAGCAACTATCAGGAAGAAGAAAAATGTAAGCACAGCCAAGAAATACAACTATAGAAGTTTCAGCGTAGAAGGTAAAGGCAGATTTTGCTGTGAGGATATTACTGAAGAGAGTTCATTTGGCCAAACTTAATTTTAAAATATTTCACTTTAGTGTCTACAACTTTACTTGTCATGCATTGTCATTCAGTTGGAGGGCATAATTCTTTCCTTTGATTGCAAGGCAAGACATGCACTGAAAGCTTGCCTTCTCATCGGTTTTGCTACAGTGAGGCTAGCTCAGCGTAGATTCCTATGTGAAAACCTATTAATCCATTATGAAACATCTATAGGCAAAACGATACATTACTCTTTAGCACAATTGTGTACTCTTTCTCAAAATACTGTCAGAAGAACACATTTTTTAAGTTAAAACTCCAATAAACAAAAATACCTGAACTCTAACTTTGCTTATTGGGTTATGAGTAACTGGGCATGTATTTTTCTTACGCGAGTTTAATTTTTGTTGCCTGTGAATTATTTCAGGAAATCTGCGGGAAACCTTCTGTTATGCCGATATTCTCAACGAAAGATCTAACACAAAACCGTATTTCAAATGGAATCGAAGCAAGAATGCATTCTCATCCGTGGCAAGCACTTGTTCACATATTACGTCCAAAATCGAGTACATTATGCGGTGGAGCTCTAGTGCATTACAAGCAAGCGAATGCGTCGGACTTAATTTTGACAGCTGCTCACTGTCTCGTGGATTGGTAAGTTCAATTTTTCAACCTCAACGAAGTTATTAACAGAGCTAAGCGAGCTATTTTTCTAAGTAACGATTTTTAAAAGTTTTGTTTCCCGCGCGATTTGGACAACTGAGATTGTATCTCTACTTGCCAAATTCACAGTGAGGTCAATAAATAAACAAAACATTATAGCGCATACTATTTAACATGTTATTCACGTAGCCATTGTATCTACAGCTTTGACTGATGTTACAAATTCTTAGGGAACGCTATCGCAAACAGAAAACTTCCTGGGAAAAGATGAGGCGCCTTTTGGGCCGCCTGTTCAAAAGGTAAGCTTACGCTAGCTGTCATATTGAAGCGTTGTAGGCAATAGAAAGCGAATGGAAGCTACTCATTTTTTTCAAATTCATTAGTAGTACTCAGGTACACATGGATACGACGAATCCAAAAGTACCGTAACCTTAACGCAAAGGAACCTAAAGGCTAAATGGGAAAAGATGTCAGAAATATTCATATCGAATGGCTGTTGGATGACTCCACGATGTAATCAGGTAGAGCTGATTGGTAGGGGCGCTAATTTTCGTCCGATGTTCCCCTTAGTTTTAGCCATACGTTAGACCCGGGCCAGCCCTTTGCAAGCAAGATTAGTTAGGAGAATATACTTTTTGTCAGGCCTGGTCTGTTCAGTTGGTCAGTATTCTTGGAAGCACCTGAACTGGTCGTAGAAAGCTAAGGCGGAGGGTTTCCTAGCAGTGCATAAACCAACTAGCCGTTTTTAAGGTGCCTTCTGTACTCAGGAAAAAGGGTACCTCTGTTCAGAGTGTCATCATTCTTGCTGCGCCGTGCATCGCATGCACCGATGACCACGGTCTCTGAATGGACCATTTCTATGCCTTTGAGCCGCAGAATCTGTTTGTTTAGGCTTGCATGCTTTGCGCACTACGTTCAATGTCATCTCTCAGGTGAGGCTGAGATCAAAATCCCGAAAGGTGGAAATGGCGAATGGGTCAAAATCCGGATAGGTCGAAAATACACTGTAATGTTTCACCATGTGGCAGCTGTGCAATGGTATCCTCTAGATAAGGGATATGTTTGTGCAAAGGCGTTGTTATACTGGCCCTGTTCCAAGTTATCGGTCTAAAAAACAAGATTAGCATAATAACTCTTCTACTCAAATACATCCCTTATCTAGAAAATACCAAAGCACAACTGCCATAAGGCCAAACTTTACAGTGTCTTTTCGACCTATTCGGGATTTCACCCTATCGGGATCTGAACTGACAAGATTTTAGCCTGCCATTATTTCATTTGCGGGATTTTGATCGGTATCGTCTCGAATGAATCCCTGCATTTCCAGGGAATCACCAAATCGATAGTTTAGGGCTTTTTGTTCTCACAAAAAATGAAGTCTGGTTTGAAGACTTCGTCCTGGATTTTCAACGTGGGCTTAGCCCTGCAACGACATTTTGAGGCGTCAACTGTTCCAGCTAGCTTCGCAACGATAACATTGTGCCTCTACACAACGAATCCGTCCGTAATTGTAGGTGCAGTTTTGCGAAATATGCATCAGGTGCATGCAGGCGCCCCTCACGCCGCACGGTCCCCACCGAGCCTGCTTGTTTCCTTGTTTAGATTCAAAAAACACCTACCACGAACCGTAACGTCAGTCACAGCTTGTCCCACCGTTTATCTGCGCTTGCTTGGAATTCCAAAAGAACACAGTACAACAGCAATAATGATGTGCAGGAGGCAATGTGTAGTACGTCCCAGGAATTTAACAGTACACTTTATACTCTGCGCGCTAAAACGCACTGCCGCATTTAAATTATCACGTTAACAAAACTGTAGGACATCTGCTTACTGCAAAATAAAGTAAAAGATGCCAAATGCATCAAAAGTTCTAGGCATGACTCTTTCTCTTTTGCTATTTTCATTTGCAGGTATGATCGAGCACCATTGGTTAAAGCCACAAACGTAACTGTTTACCTCGGCTTGCACGACTTTACTCGGCCAAACGTAATGTCAGAAAAAATAAGGGTGGCTGCATTGGAAGCGGGAAGATTTGATAATTCTACTGTCACAGATGATATTGCGCTAATAAAGTTGGAGGAAAAGGTTTTGTACAACGTAGCAGTTCAAGGAATATGCCTACCGGCTGAAAATGAAGGTCTGCCTGCTCCTGAAAACCCTTGTTTGGTAGCTGGTTGGGGACTCTTGCGTAAGTGTCAGCCCAAGAGATCTAACTATCCGAAAATGGCAGTAGAAAATCTTAAGTTCTAGCACTTTCTGAAATTTCTAAATTTTGCTTGCGAGCCGTCCCTTTCACAGGTTTTACCTGGTTAATTGAAGCCTAACTTGTTTTCATTTCCTAAGCATTGGAATCTTATAAAACTAAATGTTTCCGTTTCAACATTTTTAAATTTTAACTTCCCTCGTTCATTACTACTGCAAAAACAGTAATAGTCTGTTTTACTTAACAGTCCTTCAGAGTGCATTTAAGCTTCTTTTCCTTTTGGACTGAGAAATCACGCAAAAAGCAGCGCAACGGCAACAGTTTACATTGTGTTAGTTTTTTATTCAGATAATTAAAATAATAGGTGATTCCGAAACAAGCTGTCACAAGCAACCTTGGCGTATGCCGTCATATGGTAACCACATACGCAATTGAATCTTAAGTGATGCTCAGGCTTTTGAAACTCTTCCTATAACGACATATTTAAATTTATAATGATTTAAATTTTTAGGGAATGGAAGAACTGGAACAAAATTACAACAGTTCCAGACTTACATCATTGCTGACAAAGTGAACAACCCGTATTTCAACGAAAACCGGATGATTTGTAGTGCAAGTAAGACAAGAAATACGGGGGCTAGACAGGTAGGCAACAATACTTTTTTATTCTACTTTAATTTTTCAATTGCCCTGCCTCGCAAAAAAAACTTTATTGAGACTATTAGTATTAACAGAAAGCAGATAACATGAACTGATCACTATTGAAGAGTGCTAAAATTATAAGTCAGGTTTAAGTTGTCTTCCACTGTAATAAGGTCTGTTTAAGTCTACTTTGATAGCTGCAGGTTCAAACTGATCATTGAAATGAACGTATTCACTGCCATTGCATGCTTTCACCTGCATGTATGTCTTATATCAGCAAAAGCTGCGGCTTTTCAATAGGCATTCGCTTAACAGTACACTAATCCTCACTTCGTTTACTTTCAGGGCGATTCAGGAGGACCATTAGTATGCCTGAGAAATAGTACATTTGTTGTTTACGGAGTAGTATCGTTCGGTTTCCAAGAGATATGTTCTGACGTGACGGACAGACAAGCATTCACAAAAGTAACGCGTTACCTGTCATGGCTGAAAAGGGCAGCAGCAAGATTACACGCGTAATTGAAGACTAATCTACCTAACTGTGAAGCACTACTTTGAATATGCGAGGTTAATAAGACATTAACAAACGCTTGAGAAATACTATGAATAAATCTTGCAGTGGTTCTTTGTGTTAACGTCTTGTCTGAAGCTGAAAGACAAATAAAATAGTGCCAGAAAATTATTTCTGAAAAGCAAAACTTTAGTCTTAGATTCACATGAGCAGCCTTATGCGCTGCTTTTTGGAAGAAATGTCTGGTTTCCAGCATAAAATTCCCAAGGTAAACCTTTCAGGGACATGAAACCCCTATTCTCATAAGAAACGGTTAACAAAAATGTTTATACAAAGACCTGGAAAATTTATCTCTTCACTGGAAAAGTTGAAATAAAGGCATGCAACGAACGTACTAAAAATGTGTGTTATATCCGCTGCTTTTGCTCTCATATATTAACTTATATCGGTGGAACAGTATCAGAAAAAAGTGGCTGCGTATTTCTATGGAGTTAAATAGAAACATTAATATTAGCCTTAGCGTACAAATGTATTAGCTAGAGTAGGAAGAATTTCATTGAACTCACCAACCCTATTATTTCCATTAATAATAAACGTTTCAGATAAACTTTTGTAGATCTCTGAATTATGTATCTCTGCCTCCAGCTTCTTGCGAATGTTTGGGCGGACACAAAAGCACACGATAATGATTAAGCTTGTCATGTTTCGTTTGGCACCTCGTTTTTACTATTTCTGATATGCTCAGTCCAAACAGAAATTGACTGACGCCTCTAAGCATTAAAAACTGAACACGCTTTACAGCAATGGTAGACTTAATGTCTGGTTTACTTTCAACCAAAAGTGCAAGCGAGACAGTGAAAACACGCAAAGCTGGGAAGAACTACGAATAAGAACTCAAAAAGCACATGCCACGTTAATGTACAATAATCTGCTGTTCAGGTTTCAATGGATTGTTCTTTGTTTCAAGAGCTTTTTATTTACGGTGCTATCGACTTCAATGGGAAACATCTGCGCAAGGCACATGCATTACGTTATCCGAATGTTTCACCTCAAGTTTCCCTTTTACCAGTAAGAGACAGAAGCATCCGGTGACTTCAGCGTTATTGAATACAGCTTTCATGCAGTTATCGAAACGTTAACCAGAAGCCGTTGGTGTTAAAAAATAGCTTATATAATGCCTGCTTTAAAGCAATGAATGAAGAAAGCATGAAAACTTCATTTCAAATGAAAATGTTCAATGATAGGATAGTGCAGTTAAACATGTGGCTGGAAAATAAGTAACAAACTTTAAAGGCTTCATCTTTCTAAGAAATAGTACGATAGAAACGAATTGACGGTCCAGTTAGCTACCTCTTCTGGCACCATCATGAACCTTGAGGAATGCAAGGTTTTTAAGCTATGTAATTTAACAGGCATTTTCTTATGCACAATGAAGTTCTTTCTGACGAAAACTCATTTGCAAAAATATAAACGCGTGCTTAGTGTACAATACTTTCTGTTAGCTGCAAACTAATTAATAACAGTATTAGATAATCTATTATCTAACTAATAAGGGTCAGCTTCGTGCTGCGACAACGTAAGTGGGGAAAGTTGCAATGTTTGTAAATTCCATAAAGGAGACGAATTTTGCGAGAATGAGCTTTGTATCTAAACTTCCTTCTGTCAGTTCGAATATTTGTTGTGCAGCAAAAATTATAAATGAAATAAGTAGAACTACTGCACGATTGAAAAACATCATTCCAAATCAGCAGTAACGTGAATTCACGTATTACTGTGCAATTCAAATATTTTCTAATCCTTAACTGCAGAACCTGTTAGCAACGAAGATCATTGTCTCGTTCCACCGCGTTTTCCACAATTCTCAATCGATAGGAGAAATACAGAATCAACTAAAGAAAGCACAGCACGTAAAGCCCAGAAACCACTTATTTCTGCCTTCCTCCAATACAGTTATGGTATTAATGTTCAAGTAATAAAACTTTGAAAAAGCGAAGCAGACAACAAGCAAAGCATTGCTGCATTGATGAAACTATGTTAGGTACTGCCTCTATGGTAAATATGAAACATAATAACGCGATTGGTCTATTACGTTGCTCTTTACGCTTCGATAGGGCACCTTAATTAGCACTGAAAAAAAAGACCGTCAAGTTGTTTGTTATCATAAGTTGCATCATCTTTTTCAATGCATTAGCAGTTTGAAGACAGACAAACAATACAACCTACAACCGAGATAATGGAGCGGAAATAAATGAAATATGGACGAATATTGTAACCCGCTCGAAATGTTGCTCGCTCAATTAAATTTCATTCACCCGCTCGAACTGCTGACGGACAAAGAGAAGAACTACAAGGCCCACTTTAAAACACTGGCCTTTAAACAGCTATAGACGTTGCACGTTACTAGTACACTTTAGTCATACGTCAATCCTTAGACCGCTGATGACGGGTCAAGTTCGGACCCGAAAGCTACGGACATTTTATTAAGAAAAGTTTATTAATAAAAGTTTATTCAACGGGACACAGAAAATCCGTACAAAAGAAGCCAAAATGAAGACAGCACTGCATTAATCAACTATCCGCTACTGCACATTAAAGCGCCGTACGCACATGTTCCTTATTTGCTGTGTCAACTATTGCTTACAGCTGAATGCGCACGCTAAGACCTAATTACTTTAGAATCCATTCGACAAAGACAACATTTGTTTAATTTAACCATGTTGCTTAAAATTTAACGATAATATTGCTATTTGCAACGCAATATGCGTCGTGGAAAGAAGCACATGCTGTTGCAAATAATTTGTACAGCACTTCTACTGTTAAGGGGCAGTGAAGTAAGCCATTGATTGCTGCACGAGATTTTCTTATGACAAAAAGTAACCGTTTATATATTACTATTAAACTCTTTCTTATTTCGGCAAACATAAGGGTCACAAACAAAACTCACGTCGAAAGCTTTATCGCTGTTTATTTCAATGCAACTTTATTATTCAAAAAAGGAGGGAATTTTTAAAAGGTTCCAATACAAATTATTCGTAGCTTTGTTTGGCATTGGTAATAGAATTGATATAAACAAATTCCTACCTTAAATTAGGATAGTTGAAGAAAGTTCATAACTCGCAGTCTTAGCGTATTTTACTTTTCATCGCGTTTTGAATTGTTACAGGCGAACACAAGCTAATTTTTTCAAGCATCTAATGAACCAGAAAGCACATTATTCGATTCTAAAGATGTTCGCAACTTTTCTAGTAGATGCTTTATTTCCCTTAAAAGAAAATTGCTTCAGGCAATTTGCGGAAGGCCTGCTTTCCCACCAAGACTTCTAAGGAAAGATCAAAGTGGAAACCGAATTTCAAATGGAGCTGAAGCAGCAATGTATTCTTATCCGTGGCAAGCACTTGTAATTACGAAGGGTTACGATGCGTATAAGAGATGCGGCGGAAGCTTATTACATTGGAGGGACAAGAACGCGTCCAGTTTTATTTTGACAGCAGCTCATTGCGTCATCGACGAGTAAGTCTACGTAAATTTTAACTTCTTCCCTTTGCGGAGGGTAACGATGCAGCATACGTAAAGTTTGATTTAGTCCGGCTGTTGCTCTGATTAAGCCAACACTATAAACGGTAAACATTAGCGCTCAATCCAAATGAAGATGTCTCTTCTTCTAGGAAACATGCTGGTGTTTATTGAAACACTTTACCTTGCACATTTAAGTAGCAAGTTTTTGCCGTTATTCCAAATACTCCTTCGTATGTGATTCATACTGAAGCTAGAGAGCTCAACTTCACTTACTCTTATGTTAATGCTTTAATTCGTGGGTACTATGCACGGGTTGTTCGTCCATACTAAGTTAGGAAGTTTTCTAATATGCTGTGTTACAGAAAGTTTCGATAAAACTGCCGAAAGTGTTTTTGAACAAGAAACATCATTTAGCTAATCTATACGTTCTAACAAAAGCTCCGCTGTGCTGATTTCACTTAATTTCAACAGTAACCATAATATTTCCGTAACGAAGATTCAAAATGTCAATGAAATGAGATTTTCAGGTGCTGATAGTCCGAAAGCAATAACAAGTCAGCGTTAGCCCATTCGGTAAAGTGTTTCGATAGGAAAAAAAACAGTTTTGCTAAGTAGGTTCACATATAAATATGCAGACTCTTATTTTCTATTATAAGACGTATTGCGTAATTCGAGAAGAGTGCTGCCACGAATTTATACGCAGCAGGCTATCTATTAAAAAAATTAATTAAGTGAACGAGTATACACGCAGAGAATATCCTCGATTGCTATAGCAGGTAAAAGAGCTAGAATCCATTGCTTTTTGCGTTTAATGAGTTAAGCAAGCACTTTCATTTTCGCTGCTACTAGTAATACAATATTGCAACTACATTTCATACTGATTGTCTTTTGGTTAACTTAAATGAACAGATAAATATAACGTTGCAGTGCCTGCTGTAAGAATGTTCAAATGTTATTTCACGTTTTCATGAACAGTTCTCTGGTTGTCTGCTTACGAGTGACGGCTAATGTAATGAATTCAAGTTGCAAATCAGGTTAGCGGGTTCTGTCTGCTATCATACTGCAACTTCCCCAGCCATTTTCTACTGTCTTTCCCTCAGCCTAAGCCTAAACATAAGGCTTGCGTCTTAGCCTAGACTTAGGTAACAGAAAAGCAAGACACCCTACTACTTGTCACTAAAGCCAGAATAGGATAGCCGCATGCTTAACAAAAAGGAATCAGCATTTCTCAGATGGCAAAGAGCATAACCGATAAGACTCAGCTAGGCTAGTATGCAGAAGAAGAAGTGAGTGTTTACGCTAACTAAAAGCTACGGACTTTTTTTCCTATAGCTCTGCAAGAATACAGTAATATAAGGAAGTAAACAAACAAAAGCATGTACATTGTGAAAGTTTGACTGCAATTGTTTTCACTGCATTAGATGACGACTCTTCTGACTTCCTTCTACGTATTTCCATTGTAACATCAATTCTGCAGTTTAAATAAACCTTTTAACAAAAGCAAGAAAGCCACTTTCAGATAGCCCTATTACTTTTGGCATTTGAGAGAAGATAGCATTGAATACTGTAGCGAGAGGTCACTTGCTGAACGCTCGCAAGAAGAAGTGCAGTTCAGATAGGTGGAGGTAACTAGTTCTCGCTTACAATTTGCGCGGTTCTAATCTCATAAGAGAACACGCGCACTTCCGTCAAAATCAAACTTGTTTACCTGCTTCTGACGTGTCTAGAAGTTTCTCATTCAATTCACACGCAAAGGCAGTCATAAATGGATGGATAGATTGGTCAGATTTTTACGCTTTCAAAACCGTCAGTTTTGCTGAGATCTGAAAAACATACAATAATGATCAGCGCTATTATAATTACTTCTTTTCCGCGTTATTACAGGTTAAGTAAACTAAGGAGGAAAGTGAATAAACTCTGCAATTCTGCTTCCATGATAATACATTTTCCCTGACTGAGTTATATTCCAGTGAATGTTTAGCTAATATCTCTCGCATTACTTGTATACATGCAGTCAAAGTTACTCTGTTGAATTTTAGCTCCTATTATGAACAACCAACAAGTATGCAGAAAATAGAGCAGTACGTTACAAGCATATTCTCACGGTAAGTAGAAAAGAATGAAATGTTTTAAGAACTATAGTTTTCCTGTCAGCAGCCGCAAGTAACCAGCTGTGCTGCATTTCAATAACGTTATACTTGTCCTTGGATGGAAGCTTTGAATGCTTAATCGATATGGCCGCAGACAATCTTTCACGGTGACTAACTAGTACTAATAGGAGACAGTTAACTAAAGTAAGCTGTATCAAAATTCATCTAATACGATTCTCAGGTAGCCAGAATCAGAAAATCACTAAGTGCAGCAGTAAGAATACATCATTGTTAATATTAAGAGCGTTTTTTTTTAAATTTGACTACTTTACTTGCCGTGGTTTCGAAATATAAGTTAATGGGCTCTATTTTTAAGCTAATGAAAATAGATTGATAATACCTTGAATAAGAGGCTTGACACATTTGAGGAAGAAACGATTAGCGCTGACTCACGTCGAAGATCTACTTGTTTTGCTTGGACTACATGAAATTGACGCAGTGTCTTCTGTAGTGAAGGAGTTATCAGTGGTCAAAATAGAAGTTGCAGACTATAATACAACTTCACACGCTCAAGATATTGCGTTGCTCAAGCTGAATAGAGAGATCGTATACGATGACTTTATCCAAGGAATATGCCTGCCTGATGAAAACGAAGAACTGCTTGGCTCTGAAAGCATCTGTGTAGTGACAGGGTGGGGTCGCTTAGGTAAGTGACAATGCAACATAGCCCATCGGTTACTGTGCAACCTATTAAGCTTTAACTGACATAAAATCCAGCAAATATTCTTTGAATTAAAACCTCATGAAGAACGACGTTTCTAGTTAAAACAATTCTTTAATTTATTAAGCGAATGTGAAAAGGGGGTTTCATTAGTATTTCAATTTGGAAACAATTGGTTGTCCATTACTGAAACTTTAAAATATGATAGCAGCGCTGTGAACGGTTGCAAAATTTAGTTGGATAAAATTACCATGTTTTAATATGTTTGAACTTTGTTTGAACTGGTGGAATTACGTACCGAGAGAATGAGAATCATTTTTAAAAATAACCCACTTTTTAAAGATTACTGTGTATTCAACCTTTTAGCGAACGGACGAAATCCGGCAGCGTTGCAGGAACTTCAGGTTAACATCATTAATGGTGAAGTGAAGTCACCATTATTCCAAAAAAGGCACATGGTTTGTACTGGACACGATGAAATAGATACAGGCGCTAGAAAGGTGCGTTGCAGAGACGTTCTGTTACTCCATACGTAGGAGCGACTACCGAAACAATGCAGTTTTTGTTGCATTTGCGACGATACATTAAGAATAGGACTGAACTGCTTCTTTTATTACATCACAGCTTTATCGGGAGCTTTCAAATAACGAAGAGCTCATATAAATGAACATCCTAATCAAAAAGAACTTCCAGTATAAGCTACTTCATTTGTGTTATTTTATCTGCTGAAGAAGACATGATCACTCATTATATGTTGGAATCTGATGCTTATGCAAATATGTTAAATTGTCACTTCCGCTTAATGTTTCAGTGAACTTTCCTTCACCTTTCTTACGATTTACACTTTGTTGTATTTTAGGGTGACTCAGGTGGACCATTGGCGTGTTTGAAGAATGGCACGTTTGTTCTTTACGGAGTAGTTTCTTTCGCTTTCGTCGAAGACTGTTCCGGACTGAGGGAAAGGCAAGCATTCACGAAAGTTTCATTTTACTTACCATGGATAAGAGGAACAATAGCAAAGCTAACTCCAAAAAATGAAAACTACCGCACCCAATCTCGCAGCACTGCGCAATGAACCGCAGTTATCGGAAGAAAGTGGAACTTTTCGTGTTTACTTGCCTCTGTTAACAGAGGCTGCAACAAGCGTTAATAAACGTCCTGACAAAGAAACGGCAATAGGTGACTCTTTCGTAAAGAGAGATTTGAAAACCTGAGTAAATTGTTCGTACTACTAATAGTTATACAAAGTAGTCTCCACGCGATTGTAATATTCATATGGTCATGCTCAAAATGTTGCGTATCCGAAATCACGAATTTGCTTACATCTTTGCTACCTCGATGGGATAGAAAACTGTTTTCCTCTATTCATTGTATAAAACCTTCTTTCAAATAGTTCACGACTTGCGGGTGTTAATTGCTTTTTGAAAACAACAAAGGAGTTCAAAACGATTTTGAGCTTGAATCTCAACCCACAAGCTGGAGACTAACAGCATTTGTGGTCCCCTCTTTACGCTAATAAGTGCTTACGCTTTTTCCTTCTATTGTAAAACTTTTGTTGCGCTAAGCTTATCGATCATGAACAGCTATTCATTGTGACTTGGCTATGATAAGTCATAAAAGATTAAACTAAACTTAAGAAAACAATGATTTGTGACGTTTATTAACTGGTTTTATTTCAGGTTACTGTTCTAACTAAGTGTTACTGTCTCAGCAAGCCCGCAGAAACATAATAAATTAAAACAACAGAGCATGGATGAAAAGTAGGATATTTCTTAATGGGTTTACGCGTAAAACATTTTTGTCTCGATGGGCCCGTTTATTTGCAAAAAGCGTTTCATAGCTTACTGCTGATTCCGTCTTCAAATTTTCATAAACGCTGATGAGTTAATTAGTGTTACTCTGACAGCTAATGAGTTTTTTTGCAAACAAAAAGGTCAAGCATAGTTAAACTGCTTGAACGTAACATTGTAATGGATTGTTAATGTTAGTATTAAGACAAATATGTTAGTGCGCTTTCTTCAACACTTTATCTTCATTGAAAGAACGTGCTGCATTTATCCGAGCGGCTTTTCAGTTTTCGAGACGCAATTCCCAAATGGGCCAATGAACCGTGAGCGAAATTCGCGCAGCAAGGACTGCACTCAAAGAATTTAAGTCAATTGGATCAAATCACCATGTAAACGTAAACTAAAATCGTGACGTCGAATACGAAATTTGCTTACTGAGAACAACGCGTCAAACAAAATTTTTTAACTTGCCAGAGAAGCGACGTGTTATAATATAAATAAAAAGATTTATATGCAAAACATTCGTCGCTTCTTTATCCTAAAATAGGCAACAGTAATAAAGGCTAAGCTGCTAATTCAAACTATGAAAAAAGGGAGGCATTCGTTCACCGTTTCACGTAACACTCTTAGCGCACTGGTCAGCATGTCAACGTGTAAACTATTAATAAGTTATTTCTGCAAGACTGCTCCGAAGCAATTAACAAAGGATCTGTTTGACAAAGTCTGACAGTTCCTGAAATGGTTGAGCATAACTCAACGTATGATCAATGGTAAGCTGAAATTTTCAAGGCTCTTCGCGGTGAACCGGCAAGAACGAATTGAGAACCTGCAGCGTGGTCTACAAATATGGAAGTGGAAAAGGCTTCGTTACGCAAAAAAATTTAGCTTCAGTTTTGATGCTAATGCTTTTTCCCTCGTCCGATACTTCTTTGCAAATGGTGAATGGGTCTTACCCGTGGATATGTTGATCAAAGGGTTATAGATGTCATATTTCCCTACAAAGTCAATGCGGGATATATCTAAGCTTTTATTAATAATATCTTTATAAGATTTATTACGTTTCAAGTTGTACTTCCTATCATGGAAACAGTAGTGTTGGTTAATGGTACTGTGAAAATAAAGAGAATGTCTACTTTATAAATTTCAAGGAAAGAATAGAGTTCAAGTTCTCTACCTCGCTTGAAACTGAGTGGGATGAATTGGTTCATAGAGTTTTTATGCTTTCAGCTTCGGTAATGAAGTCAGCTAGGACAAGCGCTAAAAACCTCAAGCGTCAGTTCGTTTAGTTTAAAACTATCTGCAAAAGCTCGTTAAGTTAGTGAATCAGTTTGATGCTTCAAACAGTTTTGGGTAGTAAGACTGAAACTTGAAATTATCGACGTTAAAAGATCCTGAATAGACTGACATTCTGAATAATCATACGGTTGGACGTGAACAACTGCGTAAACTAGCTGAAATCTTTCGCACGCGTTTACTTCCTGAACAGGTAGGAACTTTGAACAAGTCGAAATCTTAAAAGTGAAATTTCAGAAGGAGAAGCAAATAAAATCAACCAAAAACCATCGAAGTTCAGCTGCAAGGAAGATGGAAAGATACTCCCATCGAGCGACTATACATACAAAGCAACCACAATATGGTCTTTCAACATACGCGTTTGGTCACCTTGACTTAGGAACTATACTTGATATTTGACTTTCAGGATTTTGGCTCATTCGGAATTCCTGTTCAGGAATCTGTCTTTTCAAAAATTAAACCAGTGTGAAGGATCAGGCCAATTTTTTTCTCTTCGATAATGACGATGTGAGCATTCGAAGTTACAGTCTACTCAGGATTTGCACTTTCTGTCATATGAGCGCTACCGATTTCAATCTTTGGTTTGTTCCTCTTCTTCTGCTTATCATTATTATCATGAACGCTAATGAGGGGGATAATCGATTATTTAATGAGTTGGACTAAACATCACGATGAAACAGGAATTCATGGCATCTATTACTATGCTGAAACGCGCCGCACGCACTTGCCTCTTATTTGCAGTGTAATCTTCTTCCGCTGGCTGAGTAAGTAAAATAAGATTACCTTACTTAATAAATTGTTCAACGAGGGCCATATTTGTTTAGCGGAACTGTACTGCTTAAGATTTAACTCTAACGTTGCTATTTACAACGAAATATGTCTTGCGCGAAGAAGCACATCCTGTGGCAAATAATTTGTGCAGGACTTCTACTGTTCAAGGGCAGTGAAGTAAGCCATTGACTGCCGCACGCGATTATCTTTCGTTTATACTGCTGTTAAATTCTTTCTTACTTCGGCAAGCCTAAAGACAGCAAGCAGTTCTCACACTGAGGATTGTGCCGCATCAGCACTGTTTCGCTGTTTGTCTAAATGCGACTTTACTACTCAAAAAAGAAAGGAAAGCTTTAAAACCACCCAGTACAAACTATTTGTAGCTTTGCTTGCGGCTGGTAATATAATTGATATATACAATTACTTACCTTAGAATAAAATAGTTGAAGAAAGCTCATAGTGCACAGTCTTTAGAGCATACTGCTTCTCATCGCGTTAAGACTTTTCATGGGAACAGCTAAGCTATTTTTCTCAAGCTCTAATGAAAGTCAGGTACACTTCGCAATAGCTCAAGTATTATTTCCCATTTCAACTGTTTTAATGCAAAACTGACAGAGCATATGGCTTAGACTGTAGTGTTTAATTTATCTGTCATAAAATTATATCACATTTCTTCCCTTTCATCTACCCGCAAAGAGAACAGTTTATTAATCTTTTACTAGCATGAAGCGGCATTTATTGATGTCGCTTAGGGTTCCTATCTATCAAAAGACAGAAATAGCAGGTAGTTTGAACATTTAAAATAATTTGCGGTTAAGTTTCTTCCATTCTAAATATTTTTGCAACTTCCCCGGCAGATATCTGATTTCCATCACATGCAAATTGTTGCAGGGAATTTGTGGGCGACCTGCTTTCCCACCGCGGCTCCCAAAGAAAGATGAAGCTGGAAACCGCATTTCAAACGGAGCTGAAGCAGCAATGTATTCATATCCTTGGCAAGCGCTTGTAATTACGAGGGGTCCTGACGCGTATAGAAGATGCGGAGGAAGCTTTATCCATTGGAGAGAGAAGAACGCTTCAAGTTTTGTTTTGACAGCAGCTCATTGCGTTCTTGGCAAGTAAGATGAAATTAATTTTAAGTACTGCCCTTGCGTATAATAGCAGTGCAGCATACGTAAAGTTTGATTTATTCCGGCTGTTCCATTGATTATACCGAACGATATGCTGTAAACATTAGCGCTCAATCCAAACAAAGATGCTTCCTCTTCGAAGAAATATGCTCCTGCTTACTTAAAGGCTTTAACTTGCGCACCTAAACAGAACGTTTTCACGATTCTTGTAAACTCCATTCTTAGTCGATGAGCCAAGTATACCAGAGCACAGACAACGCGATAATGAAGTTAGCTCAGATGAATGCTTTTACATAAAGATAAACGTATGGGATCTTCACAATATTCTTTCCCCCAGGAGTACTGGCGGCAATATCAATGGGTAATACGTGACGATAACACGGGTCAGCGAAACAACGGGAGGGGCGTCTTACTGTGGGTCACTGAACACTGGACAATGGACCATCACACCTTATGTGTAGGTTTAGGCTTAAGCTAGGGCAGGACAGGACGGCCGGCAGACGTACAGTACCCACGTGACCTTCCTTTGAAGTTGGCGCCACAACTCCTGGGGGGAAGAATGTTGTCAAGACCTCATTTTCTCAAAGTTGAATCAGCTATAGTGACTTCTTTGCCAAATTGGATAATATTGCGTGTATCCTGCAACTAAGATAACTGTTGAATTTTAGCTTCTATCTGGGACAACCAACAACATGGCAGAAAATAGGGCAGTACATTACAAGCCTATTCCATGGTAAGTAGAAAAGAATGAAATGTTTTAAGGACTATAGTTTTCTTGTCAGCGCCGCAAATGACCAGCTGCGCTGCATTTCAATAATGTCATACTTGTCTCTGAATGAAAGCGTTGCATGCTTAATCTAAACGCACGCAGACAGTCTAATAAGTACTACTAAAAAGTGTGATACACAATTAGAACAAAAGATTGCCTAAGCGACATTTTCAATGAGTTGGTTACAGTTAGCTAAAAGATTTGCAGGTAATCTTAATCAGAATGTGACTGACGAAGGCAACAACGATGCATCAGTGATAATATCGACCGTTTATTCTGAAAAGCTCTTGATAGCTTTACTTGCATTGGCTGCTTTCCTACATGCAACAGTAAACAAAGCATACGTTATTTCCCAATCGTCTAGTAAGACAGGACTTCAAAATGCCACAAGCTTGCTATTGTTTTTCAATTGTAAATTAGTCGGTTGCTATGGCGGGACCCAGTTTTAACGAACTTTGAAGTCCAGGGCTTTCGGCTCCAGTCTTGACCCATACTCGGCGGTAATGATTAATGGAAATTAGCTGAGTAGCATGAGTAAAAACAGATATGCGAAATAAAAATTGGTTGCTACTCTTCTCAATATAAAGGTTACCACATTTGAGGGGAGAACGACTACCGCTGGCTAAGCCCCAAGATTTACGTGTTGTGCTTGGGGTACATGACATCGATGCAACCTCCCCTGAAGAGCAACAATTATCAGTGGTCAAGTTAGCAGTTGCAGAATATGATGAAACTTCATTCGATCAAGATATAGCGTTGCTAATGGTGGAAAGAGAGGTTACATACAACGACTATATCCAAGGAATATGCCTGCCTGGTGAAAATGAAGAGCCACCCGGCCCTGAAAGCATCTGTGTAGTGACAGGGTGGGGTCAGTTAGGTAAGTAAGAATGCAACATAGCCTTCTATTTTATGTCTTCATCGATTACTGTAAAACTTATCACTTTGTAAGAAACTCATGAACCTGTAACTATTCCTTGTATTGAAACTTCACATAGGACGATCCTTCGAGTTATAACAGTGTAGTCTGCCTTTTGGTGACTTATTAAGCGGGAATGAAAGAAAACTTCTTCATCATCAACTTGGACATGGCGGGTTATTCGTTTCCCAAACTTTCAAATGTGATAGCAGTACTGTAAACTGTTGCAAAATGTAGCCAGATAACGCTGCCATTTCTTGATATTTTTGGTCTTTGGATAATGAACATTTAGAATGAGGTAATGAGAAACGTTTTCATATATCCCGCTTTTTAGAGCTTACTGTTTATTCGAACTTTTAGCGGATGGACAATACGGGGAAAAACTGCAGGAACTGCAAGTTGGCGTTGTTGGTGGCGAAGTGAATTCGCCGTTATTCCAGAAAAATCGCATGCTTTGCACTGGACACGACGAAATAGATACAGGTGCCAGACAGGTGCGTTGTAAAAAACGTTTTGTTACTCCATATACGGTAGCGGCTACTGAAAGAATGGAGCTTTTGTTGCATTTGCGTCTTTATGTTAAATGTTGGACTGAGCTGCTTTTTTAATACGTTAGAGCTGCAGCGGGAGCTTACAACTAATGAAGAGTTCATATAAATGAACAAACTAATCAAAAAAAGCTTCCACTATAAGCTGCTTCATTTGCTTGAAGAAAACGTGAGCACTTATAGGATGGAATCTGATGCTCATGCAAATATTTTAAATTGTCACCTAAGCGTTGCGTTTCAGCAAATCTTGCTTTACCTTTCTTATGGTTCATCTTTTGTTCAATTTTAGGGCGACTCAGGTGGACCGTTGGCGTGTTTGAAAGATGGCACGTTTATTCTTTACGGAGTGCTTTCTTTCGCTTTCGCTGAAAAATGTCCTCTGCTGAAGGAAAGACAAGCATTTTCGAAAGTTTCATATTATTTACCGTGGATAATGGAGACAATATCAAAGTTCAGTTAAAAGAATGAAAACTACGGCATCCAATTTCGCTGCATTGTGCAATGAACCGCAGTTATTAGAGGAAAGTGGAACTTTCAAGGAGTTAGCAAAAATTTCGACAGCAGAGCTGAAAAACCTAAGTAAAACAAATAGCTGTTCAATGGCAATCAGTAGCTTCCCCATAAAGTGAGATTTAAAGCAACCCTGAGTATATCTTCATGATGAAATGTGTCTACAGCTTTTTTTGTTGCCCGTTGTTGGTTTCTGAAATTACCGAAGCAAATCAACGAAAGGATAAGCGGTTATTAATTTAATAACTACAGTAAAACCTCCCTAATCCGAACGCGTCGGGGTGGAGGGTAGTTCGGATTACGGAAAAATTCGGATTATGGAGTAGGCTTACAGTAAGTCACAGAAAAGCAGGTAATGCAATTTTAGATGTAGGTTCCTGGCGTCTACGGCGCGACGTCAGTCTCTGCAAACTGTGAATAGCTTAACAAGGGCAGCGAAGTCCGTCTGATTAAAGAAAACGATTGACCAGCGGAAACCGGTTTCTTATATGGCATAGACGCTGTACCCCGAAGCAACGTGAGAAATAGTTCCCGTAAACTTATTTTTCTGTATTCATAGCTGTCGGCCAGTTGTTGGCTCGAACATTAATTGAGTTAGCGGCCGATCATTGCGTTATATGAGAATAAATTGTAGTTTTATACGACTGAAAAACATCAGGCCTTTGATCCACAGTTCTGTCTATTTGGGGACGCCTAGGTCTCGAGGTGCCTTGCTGTAATCAACTTATTGGTTGAGATTTGTTCGGCAGAGCCGTGTGCGCCTATGTTAACGTACAGCGAAGGGACCGTTGGCAGGTCGTTTACTGTCCTTATAGCCGTAGCCGCCAAGTGGCTGCCCGTTTCGCATAAGTAGCCTAATTATCTTTAACGTATACTGTTGTTCTATTGTTCTAATCCGCGAGT
The DNA here is from genome assembly GCA_037903355.1 of Trichuris trichiura. Taxonomy (NCBI): domain Eukaryota; kingdom Metazoa; phylum Nematoda; class Enoplea; order Trichinellida; family Trichuridae; genus Trichuris; species Trichuris trichiura. Next base: position 727,746 of record JBAJFE010000061.1, on the reverse strand, counting down.
TCGGATTAGAGAGGGATTCAGATTATGGAGACTCGAATTACTGAAGGTTTTACTGTACCTTAAACTGGAGGGTACTCTTAAAATGGAGAGTTGAAGATAGTTAACTGATAAGAAGGCGATAGATAATTTAAAGGTCAATTGACTCAAAAAGGGATCCTACATCTCATCATGTGGGACCATGTCTGTTCCGAAGTGCTCAGTGGGAACTTTCTACGTTTTCCATTTAACTCTAACTCCGTAATGGGGCATGTGCTTATTAATTACAATTTAACTACTAAGCATTAAAAGCCTTGATTGATAATAAACTCAATTGGAACAGACAGGCAAACACTTACCGGGAGCTATCGTCTGCAAGAAGTCTTTGTGCTCAGGGCTGAAGTTAGAGTTATACATGGAAAACATGGAGAAGCTATCCAAGGAGCACTTCAGGACAGATGCATTCCCACATAATGAGATGTAGGATACCCTCTTTTGAGTTGATTGACCTTTAAATTATCTATCGTTTTCTCATCAGTTAATTGTTTCACACTCTCCATTGTGAGCTAAGTTAAAAAGTAAACGTTCAGTGCACAAAGACTTGCGCATTTTTCACTCATTACTTCAGAAGGTAAGTCAGTACGGAGCGCTCTATTTTGGATAATACACATTCCAATAACGTCAAGCGTAGATACCAAAGTCAGGCATCTTTATGAGCGCGACTAAAGCACAGACCACTTTTCCTTTTGTACTGATTACCGTCCACGTGTCAGACTTATGTCGTACGACATATTTTCAACTAGCAAAATACGATAAGCGATTGGGATCATATTTTTTGGAATCGGGAATGAATGGCAAAAAGCTACCATACAGCTTGCTAACTTGCTAATTTCATAGGCTACCGATCGACTTGTCGCCTAAAAAAATTGAAAAAAACGTTGAACCTTTTTTCCACGCATAATGTACGAGGAGCATTTGTTCACGTGTTAAGATTGAAATATTTATTCATACCTCATTTTTCTTTCCGAAAATATCCTACAAGCCAAAGAGTTCCATTCTTCCATTCATTGCAAATTCTACCTTGACTGATTGCTTCTACGGAAGAAGAAAAACAAAAATCCAGGAAAAAGTGTCATCGTTCTCGTTAGCTAAGCTCTGTCTGGCTCAAAGCTAACGCATCCTTATAGCTCAAAAATGCATGCAGCAACGAGAGCAAAAGTATCAATAGAACCTCAGCATTTTCGCTGCAGTAGTCACTTCGGCTGATTAATCATAAAAGTTGATGGATACCTACCTGCCTTCTAGGCCCGACAAAAGAACAATAGAAGAGATTAATGTCACGACGCGGGGATAGCATAATAAAAATTGCTTTCAGCTTAACGCAGTCGAGAAAAGAATCGTCTCTGTCATTCTGGTCGGATCGAACCCCCAACGTGAAATCTTAAAGTCCAATTCAAAACAAAAATGAAGAATAGCGTTTCCAGAGCATTCAATTTCTCCATTCAAACAATGCCAAAAGCCGTTGCCTTCAATTCTTACCATTTTTTGAAGCTGACCTTTAAGAGAACACATCTTATAAGGTGCTGGCGTTACGTAGAGCGCCACATGCAGGCTTATTTCCATAAAATGCTTTAACTAGCGAACACTGGCTCAAGATAGTTGATTTGCTTGTTGTCAGAAACTACTACTGACTCAAATGTTTAGGAAACAAACTTTGTAAAACCATTAATTACAATTACAAGCTCATATTACCGACAGCGATGTAAACAATACATTCCTCCAGAACTCATGACTGCTACGCGGACAAAATAAAACGTTGAATAATGGCATAAGATAGGCGAGTAGCAGCAACTTTATCTCATTTATAAGATCTCAGATAAGGTGTGGGCAGACTCTATAAGACTATATATGCATGTCGATTATATAAACCTAAGCTTAAGTTAAGTGAACGTTATAGCTTCGCTTGCATACAGACAACAATGATAGGTATTCCTCTAAGAACGGCTGAAATAGACAAGTATGAGCATAAACCTTGTTACATGTGCATGCATAGATCTCTTTTCTGATTACGTCACAAGCGGCGGTAGAAGCTTGCAGGTAAATAACACGAAAATGTCATTTTTAAAAAAAGCGCTTAGAGAACATAACGAATCGACTTCCTCTTACACGATGCGATGATGGATTTGAATCATTACGTCTCGCTTGAAGACAAGACACACATATAGGTTGTTGAAATGTAACTATTCATTATCACTTTAAGCTGACATCAGATAAGCATATTTAAAATGAGCACAAGTTTTGAACTCTTCAACATTCCACTGCTTCGCACACCTTTTCTATTTTAAGCCGATTCGGGCGGTGCACTGGTACGCCTGAGAAAAGATACGTTCATTATTTATGGAGTGATATTGTTCCGTCTCTAAGAGACAGATGATACTGAGGTGAAAGATAGGCAAGCATACGCGAAAGTAACATGTTATCTATCATGGCTATGGAGGACAATAGAAAAATTGAATGCACATTCGAAAAGCAACGCATGCTACCTCCCTGTGCAATGAATCACCGCAAAAGGAGGGAAATGCGATGCTTATCTCCGTCGGCAAGAACCGCAATACATTAATAAAATCGTTCCTGGCAAACTTGTGGTAAAGTGTAGAAACTTACCAAACGGTATACATACAAAACGTTTCAACGAGACAAAATTGGAATGGTGCGGGGAAGGAAGCATACGGGATGAACGAAGTTGATCACATTATGCATTGCCACTATCAAATCACCACGCAAACAATCGTGAGGTGAAAAGCAAAGAAGGCTGTCGATAATTCGGCTATTAAGGCCGGGCAGCACTCGAAAGCTAAATCGATTGAAGCAATTTATTTTCCTTCCAGAAACATTCTCTCTTCTTTTGTTAAATGTGCAAAAGGTTAAGGCACTCGGCAAGTCCAACGACAATGCGCGTTTTGCGAAAAAACAAGTGGCCAATAATCTCCGCTTTGTTCGCCTTTTCGCCAGCTTTTCATTTTTTTCAGTTGAGCAAATGCGATATGCAATCGAAAGACATTCTGGCCGGCGAAAAGCAACGAAACAAAACGGCTGTTCATCCTCAACTGTCAACTATGAACAGTAAAAACGGCAGAAAAAGGTAAGTAATTCGAAAGGAAACAAGGCATGGCAATGACCAATGGCAAAGGCTCGGTAAAGAATAGGTCAAGCAAGATAGATGACCGCTTTTGCTTGCTTGTACTAAGAAGAAGTGAAGGAAAGACTTTAAAGTCAGCATCTTCGCTTTACACGTTTGTTGTAGTCATGTTGTGCAATGCTTGCTCGGGCAAAGAATCCTTAAAGATAATCTTCTGTAAAAGATTTCAAAACATGTATCAGTCAACAATTTCATAGTTTTGCTACCTTAACTAGAATAAATTTAATGTCGTACCTGCGTGCCACCATTCCTTGTAATTTCACCGTCAGCCACGGGGCGTACGGGCGCTTTCAATGGGACCGACGTTGTGGAGCGTTTGATCACAGGGCAAACTAGGTCACCCGGCTCGCAGAAAATTTCATTTTTCCCCTTTTTCTTCGGTAGAGAAAAACCCGACTTCTTCTGAAGCTGCAAAAAATAAAACAACCCCAAATGGCTCAAAACAGGAATCTCTTTCCACGACGAACCTTCACTTTGAGAACTGGTGTCAGTACAGGTGAATTCGACTGCATCAGAAACTGCCTTTTCGCCGCAACAAGATCGGCGCCAATCAAGTTGGAAAACTGAGTGGAAACATGACGACGCAGCAACGTCTTTTGCACGCCAATTTGAAGTACGGACGCTAGCGATTCAGCCGTAAACGTCGGTTCCAGAATCTACGAAAATGACCAACTGAGATGGCTTAATTTTATTGGCACTAAAGGTAATACCAGCAGACCACCATGAATGCCGGAGCACATTAAATTTGGGGTGAATTCGGTCAGGTCGTTAGTCCGTAGCCATTCGCTGATGCAGTGCTGCGTCCACCATTGAACAGCACTGGCGCAGGACCCGCGGCTGGTCACCAACTTGAAAATAAGATAATTAAGCAAAGCGGACTTATCCGGTGAATACTGAACCTACAGGGTCGAACTTGCGATGGAGCCGTCCGGGATTGAAACCGATCATTCTCAAAATTTGAATACCTCGCCTTATTGAAGCGTGATGCAAAGCGCACGTGATTCGCAGGTGAAACAGATCATCAACGGTCAATACGTCCAACATTGCACCGTCAATACGATAAGCTACGAATGCCTCTCTGTACTGAGGAAGGCCAATGTCGTCTAGCCAACCTAGAATTGCATCCGCGTAATGTTCAACAGTTTCTACGAAAATAAAAAAAAACATACGAACAGTCTGCTGGTAGTCCATACGTTCAGACGGCTCTTGCTTGCCAGCTTCGATCGACATAAGCGCTATTCGCAAACGTTTCCGATGCAACGGGTCTTTTATGCATAAATACTAAAACGAAAAGCATTAAGCTTTCCCTTTCTTTCCCTCTAATGTCTGACAGCACGAGCGAGAAAGGGGCAAAGAAAATAATGCGGTAGGAGATCTCGCAGCTAAGGCTTAGTAAATTCAAATATGTCCAAGTTCACCTGTTCGAATGGGCTGAAAGAAACTACAACACACTCCGCAAATTATTAGGTAAAAAGAATGACCTGAATGGAAAACCACTGCGGATTGACGTAGGCTTAATTCCCGCTATTTTTCTTGCCCTGTAATGAAGTGCGAAAGCCCGTAGCCTTATCATGCATCTCGTCCACAGCTAGCTGCCCATCGGTAGGTCGATGTAGTTTTGAAAATTAAACAAAAGCTTTCCTGCTTTACTACAGTACAGTAATGGGAATAAAGCTTTTCGAGTATGCAACTTTGTGTGATGTACTTTTTCAAAGTCGACGTCCGTCATGTTGATCATATGTCGGCCGGATTTGACGTTACTACGGCAGTCGTTGACGTAGGACGACAAGCCCAACTCGCAAAGCCATTCGGAAAGCTGATCCGAATTCCACTTGCAAAAAACGCTGAGCGCGGGACTACAAGGGAAGTCAAAGTTTTTAGCATGACTGCTCGAGCAATTAGCCGATCGATTACCGAAGGAAAACTCTTCGATCGCAGCCCAAGTCGAAAAGAGGTAGCTGGCCAGGTCTGTCCCTAACGGGATGGCCTGAAAAATGCTTCGATGACTTGTGCTGCCCGTTGCCAATGCGACCCTCTTCCGAGGTGCTCCGCTTTATCCTAAAAAAATCCCATAGGTAAACATTTTTAAAAAATTACAAAATGCGCACCTTGACACGAAATTCCGCAAAGAACTATACTTGCGATTGCGCTTGAAGTGATCGTTGAATTGAGATGCCGATCGGACGCTGAGGTCATCGCTGTCCGCTGCTGCAATGGAAAAAAACGTTCCTCCTTAGCCATGCGTTCTTAAACCTAAGAGTCTAAGCAGAAATTGGCAATATGCCCCTCCGTCACCAGTGTGCATAGCTCGAGCAGCCCGTAGTGAAAGCGCACCAGTCGAGTCAGGCAAAATTTCCCCAGCCAGCATCCCGAAGACACCAAGTTAATAAAACGTAGCATTGAAAATGTTAGGCAGTTTAGCTCACCCGAGAACAACTTGTCCTCCTCGATAGGTCTGAGCCCTGGAAAAGATAAGCCGGCACTTTGAAAGACCCGCGCCCTGTTTGTCAAAGATTTGAAAATGCCCACCTAAATTCGGTACGGATGTGCTACGCCTATCGCCTTTTACGCCGGCAGGAATGTATAAGGGATGACCGTTCCCGCCGTACAAGGTAAAACAGCCACACGGAGGCCACTCACCATACTCGCCATTTTGACATTTCCTAGGCGCACCCAAGGCAATCTGAAATAAAAAGGCGAATCTTAAGTCACTATAAACTAAAGTACACTCGATTGAACCTGTCGGGGAAGGCTACCTGTAGGATAGTATCCTTCCATGATTGGTCTGCGATACTGCAATGCCAATTGGTCAAGCTCGGCAGCCAGCTGTCTCGAAGCGCTATTCCCATAAAGTCTGGTCGAAGCGATCATCGACGATTGCGCTCCCATACCGGCGGCATATCGAGGCGAGCGCATTCGGCCGGTTATGGGAGAACTTGGGTAGCAACTAGTCGACGAAGGCAACTGGCACTATTAAAAAAAGAGGCGAATAAAAAACTAACACATAACTACAACATATATGCGTATATCCTTCCAACCTGATGCATAGGACCTCCAAGGAAGTCCGAACCGTAGGTGGCTGCATGTAAGCTCGTTGCGCCGGACCGGTAATACTCGTCAACAAATGGGCCATCCTGAGCACCGTAACCGTGCGACATTTCAGCCTTAAAAATGTAACAACTCTTTCAAGCCATATAAGGGAGGACTTCAAAACGAACGGTTGAAAGCAGCTTGCGCATATGGAAGCTCGGATCGATTCCGTGACTGTTGTAGTAGTCCTGACCAACACCGGAGGCAAAGGAGCGCGGAGCAGTCGAGCAGTTGCAATCCGCTGCTGAAAAAACTTATTTCAAATTAAACACGCGTAATCGGGACGCCCTGCGTACCCAAACCGCGAAACCGGAAGCCTTGCGTTTGATCGCCGTCAATATACTTTCGAAGATGGACAATTTCTTCCTCCTGAACGAAACTGTCCAATTGAGAGCATACAAACGCCTGCCCATTCGTTACCTTTTCGGCATTGTTGGTCAAAAGTTTCTGCACGGCGTGGCGAAGTCGATTCAACTCGGCGGCTGAAAAAAGCAGCAAATTCGCAGCTCGCATCAGAATGAAAAGTATGCGCATAAAAGAAAAGGGAACATTCATTCAAAGCAAACGCTTCAAGGGTGGAGCGAACAGCCGCTACTCAGACTTTTTACTTCGCTTTTACGGCAACGGCAGTTGCACAATGCTGCGCGACGAAGCAACTTTTCGCCGCTACGTCGCGTTGGGAGCTATATAGGCAATATTTATCGTTTCGAAACAAACGAATATACATGACGGACTTTGGGCAAGCCAACAAAGCTGAATTCTTCAGCATCGGCGCAACGCGGACCCCCATCCCGTCGGAGGTTGCGCAAATTCGATCGGCTAACCGCCAAGCCAATTATTGGCTAAATAATAAAATTACATGGCCGTACTTAGAGAGCTTATTTTACAAACATCCAAAGTCGTAGTTACAAGTGACATCAGCCCGCAGGCGCGGAATAAATTCGATTCCTTTCCCGTGCGACTTAGCTCATGAGCGTTTATCAACTTAAAGCATTTCAAAGAGGACGATTAAAGTTGCCTCACAGTTTAAGTCAGTGGAAGGCGTAACGGACCGACCGTATCTAGCGCATAGCGGGAAAAAAAAGAAGCAACATTTTGGCGGACGCTCGACTACTTCACCAGTTGGCAAAGCCGGCTAAGGCAACCTGACAACGACACGCGTAACACCCTGTTGGGATGGGCTGAAAGAGTAGATATGCAAATTTTGCCTGGCGACTTTGCCTATAGGTGCCAGATTTAAACTACTAGCGACGTCTAGGCTTGAACTAATTATGAACAATGGCTAAAGCTTCTTACAGCGGTCGTAGGAGCCTGTTGGAAAACGCAAGTCCTCCTGATCGTCGGTCCGCGTCTTCAGCACACTTTGCAGTTGGGATATTTCGCTCTGAAATATACCGACGAACTCTTCTTGGGACAACTACATGAGCTGTCGAATAACCTGGGCATTCTTCAGCTGTTGTTCTCGCTCGTACTTGTCGCGTTCCAGGGCGGCCATTTTTAGCTTCAAATTGGATATCTCGGCCATCAAGTCTAGCTTGTTGGTCTCCAAAGAGCTCCGAGTGACCAACTCCTGCAATGGAACGAAATGTGGTCAGTAACTGGCAATGGCGCGCAATTGGTGCTAGGTCGCGCGTCAACAGAGTGCCTATGCTATCTCTCTCTCTCTCTCACCCTAACCGGCGGCGGGCAAAGCCTACGAAGCCATAAAGCATGTGACGAGCAAATGATTGAAAGGACAAATGCTGGGCGGGAGAAGCGAGTTAACGAAGCGAACTTTTTGCCGCGCCGCTTTTCACCTTCTCGCAAAACAAGCTAGACATTACTCCACTCACTTCGTGCAACATCTCCTCGGTCGAGTCCAGCTTTGTCTTTTTGTCCTCGAGCATTGATTCCAAATCCCGAATTTTGTCCGTTTGAGCGCCCAGCGTACCGAAACCTAACGAAAATTCAACCAGCCGGCATAAAATGCCGCGGAGGTCAGCGCGAAAGCTAACCTGTAGAGACAAGCTTTCTCTATCGGACTCCAATCGCTGGAGCTTGTCCTGTAAGTCACCGTATTCGGGACATGAAACCGTTGTCATGCTCGGACTTGGGCTCTGAAATTTTCACAAATGCAGACGAATAATAAACACTTGTCATAGCTGTCCATGGACGTTACTTTTGGAAATCTAAAGGTCAGTCATCGGATGGATATATGCTTTTTGCATAAGGAAAATTGAATACGGTTTCTCTTAGAAAAGTCCAGCAGCTATGAGCGTCAACCTTACCGCCTCCTGTTGGCTTACAACGGATAAGGCAACAAATACATAATAATAAGATGTCGGAACTTAAAAGCATTTTCCCATATTGGTGACTTCTTACAACGGATAGAAGAGTAGCTGATTTGCATATTAAGGTATGCAAAATAGAGCTATGGTGACGTATATGCAAAAATTCGATAGAATGCTTATATAAGCCAAACTAGGGGGAACAGAATGGCGAAAACAAGTGGTCGCAATGAGACAATCAACGGTCATGCAATTGGTAAGTCGATCGACTCCCGCTATCCGCCCCGTCTCTTACAGGAGCAGCGGCTATTGATTATGAATGAACATGCTGTAATCACCCAATTATGCGGCGATGATCGGCACAAAAATTGGTCATTTACCGAAGATCGAACTTTACCGTCCTACCTCGATCAAAACTCGTAACGGACATGTAGGCGGCGAGCAAAAGGGCCAACAATGCTGATGCAACGAGTACAACAGGTAAAAACGAACTGACTAATGTGGCGCAACACCTCGGACGACGTTGAGACCAGGCACGCGTGGAGCCTGCGCTAATCCCTTGAGCGCAAAACGTTCTTGGAATCAAAAGGCTTGCCATTAAAAAGAGCTTCAATTTTTAAACAACTTCGCAACACCATCGGCGCCCGCGTGGCCAAAAGGCAAAGCGCCTAATGGCAGTTTCAGCCCAATAGCAACCGAGTCAAAAACTGGGAACGCAAATGCTCTCAAACTGAAAACAGTCCATCTAAGCGAGCGGACTCTTGCCACGCTTACGGATGCCTTAAGGAGTTGAACACAAAGTCGAATGCGCGAACGCTTTAGCTAAAATGTAGCTTATCTAGACTAGACGGAAGCTAGTACAGCTTATCAACATTGCCTTGCCTAAGAGGGGGTTTTACACCATGCTTAACAAAAGGGCAAATGATAGGATGAGGATAGCCACATCGATTGTACTTGATTATCATGGTGGGACAACTGTAGCTCAGAAAAGCCCTTATGAGACTTGTTCAAACTGCGCTCGTCAGCTTGAAGTCAACCCAACACGAACATGCATGCACATAAGGCTTGCAATCGACCATAGGTTCGCATTTTCTAGCCGGGATGCCAATGACGTCACAATTTGAAGTGCCGATTTTCAATGAACATTCAACCAGGCCAGACCGCGCGTCATGAAACAGCGCGTCATTACGATTCAGTTTTCTTCAATTCCCCAACGCCGCGCGAAAACCGAGAAAAGCGCGACTACGAAAAAAGGCGCAAATGGTAGCTGCGAGAAAAAGTACAGCGCAGCCAACTTTTTGCCTCTCATCCTTAGGGACAGTCAGCTTCGCCGAGCCGACTATTAGAAAGGGCTTTCGACTTGACGAATTAAGATCGTTCGCGTCGAGCAATTCGCTTACAAGGAAACAGGCCAACAAGACCCCCTAAATGGTCAGAGAGAGACTTTCCGCATTGCATAGCAACTTGGCTTGCACGTCGCATCGTAAAAGTAGCTTTCAAAAACTGTGCCTTTTTGGAAAGACGACCAACGAGAGGACTAATTGAACAGCAGAAAAGAAAAAGTTCCAAAAGCCCAAAATATCGACTCGCTCTGCGCTCTGACAAAGGAGGGGCAAAGCTTACTGTAATTGGAGCCCGTTGCTCTTCGAATAAAAATACTCGTATAATGAGTAGGAGAAGCCTTATTTTGAAAAAGAGGAATACAAAAAACAATAGCGTTCCAGTCTGCTGGACAATTAAGTTTTGCCGCACGAGCGTAACGCAAACTAAATAAACCTCGAGAGATGAGAGAAAATTGTAAGGCTCTACTAATTATGCATTTCCATGCTTTAAAAAAAAGCAAAAGTGAAACAATGGCGTCGGCTTATTCGCCTTAACGAATTAAGGTACAAAAAAGCGCCAATACGTCCATCATTCAAGTTCGGTTCCACTTAGGAGTGACAGGGCGAAAACGTTGACGCTATACGCAGCTCGTGCAGTCAAACACGACATTGACGTTCGACATGGAAATTGGAGGAGCACAATCGAAATAAACCGTAAGAAAAGGTTCACTTGTAAAATGAGCCCAAAGTGACTCCCAACGACACGTTGACAGGAAAAACTGGCATTAATTGATGACGGAAATTACACAAATGATCCATTTTAGTTCTTATCCATGGCAGCCCTGTCGCAAAGTAACAGCAGCGCACCTGACGAATACTAACTTGGTACCAATTATTAAGTTGCCCGCCAAGCAAAACCTACGATCTGTCACTTCGATGAATAACCAAAAATTGAAATCAAAGGCTCCAAAGCCAGCTGCCAACAACGGAAATACTGAGCGGAACAGGATGATCTCAAAAATTTGAAAAACTTAATAGTGCCCTACAGCTGTTGCGCACCGCAGACGATGGAGCCGACGCGAACATGGGAAACCTGACGAAACGTCTCCTTTTGAATTTCCTTTTTGCGCCCTCCTAAGGCAAACTATGCAGCGCAAGGACGATGACGCAACATTGCGACGCGAAGCAACCGTCCGGATTTAAAAGTTTAAACGATCGCTTAACTTTGTTTACAGAGGAGATTCAAAATTGGCCTTCAATCGGAGCTTCACCTTTTCTGCAAAAAGTTACAACGAAACGGGAACGCGCATCGGTAACGAGTCTTTTTTTAAAGCTCTTTTCCTGTTATCGCCTTCCCGCTTCGTCCAACATCTTAAATGCAAAATAGGTAAAGCTGCGTGACCTATCATCGTCCACTCCAAGCAAACAACTCAAACTCGGACGCGTCTTCAACTTGCTTTCTACGCGGAACCAGTTAGCTTACCAAGCAAAGCTCTTCGCCCAACGTAAAATTTACGGCCATCAGGAAGTAATATCAAATTTCAAAGTCTGCTAACATGTTAGCAAGGCTAAACAACTTGCGCTAGACGGGCCGCTCGTCAGTACGACGCTACGCAGCGAAAGTGATACCATTAAGAATGGGCTTGCAATTTCGTCGGAAAAAATTCTTTGCCGGAAAAATGCGAACATTAGCAAAACAACCACGTACAAAAGTTTAACCACATAAAACACTTTAAAAATTACGTCAATAATATGTATGCATATATTGATTATACTGTTTTACATAGGAACATATGCTCTTCCGCTCACTTCTGCTCGTAGTAGAGCAACAGCGCGCCGGCTGCATGTTCAGGCGCGACATTCAAACGGACAATCCCGAACGCGCATGGCATCGATTGAAAATTTTCTGAGCTCGTTAACGATCTTCGGCATTCCTCAATCACGCACGCGGAAGCGCGAGGAATTTAAGAAATGCAACGTACAAAATGTTTCTTAGGGCATTGGCCAAACTTGTCAAACTCTCTTAAAGAGCGCTGCAATTACAAAGCCGCCAACCCACTCCGGGCAAATGACAACAATGGCCATCCGTCGGTGGAGAAAGCAATTTTTAAAGGAGTAAACATTGCAAAGAGCTGCGGCTGTTCTAGGCGTCGGTCAAGCGAGTACGCGACCATTCGGGTGCCTTGATTAAGAGCACCTTTATCTCTTTCCATGCAATGCAAAACTATGCGGATATATATTTTTGGGGGAGGGGAGATATATCCATCCATTACCCGACTAGTGGCAGTCGACCAGCTGCACCAAGGCGAAACGCAATGAAAATTGTCCAATCGGCGGCAGCTTCGATGCTTCGAGTCCGAATAGCTTCTGTGAATTCGCAATGGACGAGTCGAAGGTAAACTAACCCTCCGATAGGGTGGCGGCGGCGGCAAAGTGACCAATGGCAGCGCGTTCGAGCTGCTGGTCGAGCCGGCGGCAATGGACGAATTGACCGACGACGAAAAGGTGCTTCCAAAACCGCTGTCATACTTTAAGCATTGCAACGAAAGGGGTTGCCGAGCAATCAAACTATGAGTGTAGTAATAGTTGGGCTGACTGCCACCACTGGCGCTGCTACTTGTCGTCGTGGTCACAGTGGACGAAGGCGGCGGAGTATTCGGCTGCGACTGTGCGGCAGCAATGGTTCCAACGGTCACTGGACCCGTGGTCAGCTGCCACTGGACATCATCGCTGTTTGAACGCACAGCATTCGCTGTACTTACATCCCTGCTTCTGGCACTTCCGTGGCGTTGCTTTCTTCGACGACCAAGCGTCATGGTCGCTGCCATCGACCAAAGTTCAAGCGTAAACCAAAAATGGACAAAACGAAGAGAGAGTGAGAGAAACAGAGAAGGAGGACGATCAGCTGAACGTTTAGAAGAAGCGAAGGAAGGACGACTGAGGTGCAAAGACCAAAGAAGCAACGATGCTGCAACTTTCCATCAACCACACGGCAAAAGCACAAGCTGCACACTACGAGCGTGCGCGGGCACAGCGAGGCGCGTTGCGCCACACTCGCTACATTCTTTGCATAGCTATGCTTATTCCTCGGAAGATCCAGCGGCTGGCAGCAACTGTTCAACTTTGCAGTTATATTGGCACGTCAGTAGGTCTCGCTTTGTCACCGATGACAAGCTTTCACTGCTATGGCTAAAGAAGATGACGACAAGGAGGACGAGGACGACCCAACGGCAATGGGGATGCTCACGAGTCGGCTGCCGACGAGGTTAACCAACAGACATGCGCTGAAACTGACATGTTCGCACCCGGGCCATTCGTGCGCCAATTTTAGCAAATGTGCTCGGCTGAACACGTTGGTCGTCGTCATTGGTAAATTAATCGTTTCGCAGAGCACCCTGGTCGACCAAAGGACAACAAAGCGACGCGCAAACGCCAAACGATGACAAAAGGCCGACAGGAATGAAGGTTCTCGAATGAAAAATGGCCCATTGGGTGAACCGCCGAGGCAAAGCAGACGGCCAAGCAATAGTTGGAGTTCCAAAGAGCGGCATCAAAAACTGACTGATCGTCAAGCGCGAACAACAGCAAAAAAAGGAAGAGAGAGAGAGAGAGAGCGCTGAAGCAACTGCAAATGCAATGCACCAGTCGTCGGCTGTTCACCATTTTCCCTTAGAGAAGAGTTCGAGCCAACCCTTTTTCACCCGCTACGCTTAGACCACGTGGCGTCTGGACTTGCTGCTACAAACGAGCACGTACCTGGCAGACAATGGACTGCTGCTCCTGAGGCATGCGGATATTTTTGCCCCGCTCAACCTATTTGTCTTCAAAGAAAATCTCTCTCCTGCACGAAAAGGAAATGGCAATTTTCTTCTCCTTCCACCTATCTCCGCCATGCTTGCATATCGTACGCAAACGAACCACCGCTTTGCTATAGCAAATACGCAGCGCACACATAAATCTTAGATATTGAAATAGTTTGCCCGCAGAAGTCCACCCTAAACATCGTTATCTCTTTGAGAAGCAAAAATGACGAACTGAAAAACGTCTACGACTACCCAATTATGGAATGTTCTATTTCGGCAAAGCTCGAAAGAAGTAACGGTTAGGACAGCTTAATCAACTCTTAAGCCAACAAGTTTACGTTTAAGGCTGAGGAAAATGGCACCCTTATTAAATGACCAATTTTTGCATAATAAGTTCAACGCAGCCGTAAGCCTAACAAAACAAGTCGGGACGGCCAATGAACGCACTTTATTTTATAAGAGCAAAATTCTAATTGCCCGTTCAAAATAACGTTAAACAAGAAATCAATGCCCAACGATTATAAAAGAAAAGCTTAGCTTTCTTTTCAACTTATGCAAATTTCCTCTCTGCGTCCGGTACATATGGAAAGGTTTTACGTTGGCATACGTGGCGAGGACAAAATGCCGCCTCGTACGCTGGCGCGAGTAAGTGTCCTCACTAACCGCATCCCGACGCAACCGTGCCTAACTGCTTCCGCGCTCGCGCGATTCGATTTTTCGCGCAAATTAAACTTCGGAAAAGTCCAACTTTCTTCGCCACTTCCGGCAAAGCGCCAAAGTTCGCGTCCGGTTCGACGCTAATAAGACAAGGAGACGACGGCTCGAAGGAAAAACTTTAGGGTGCGCGCCAAACGACCGCAGCAACGATGGAACAATGTTTGACGCCCTATTGAAGACAATTTTCTGCTCAACAAGCGCGCAACATTCCCGCGTGGCTGAAGAATTTTCTTCGTTTCAACCGGAATAGACAACTTAGCGAATTGAACCTAAGGTGAACTTAATTATCTTTAAGGAAAAATTACAGTAAATTTAAAATCCGTCTGCTTAGAGCGGATTGGACAAATGCCAAGAAAAAGACTTACTTGAACGAAAACACGTCTCGCGGAAGAAACTAAAAGCTTCCGGCGTATAGGATGGCGAAGTCAACTTGCCGCCTGTGCCCTAAAATGGGCAACTTGGGCGGACGCGTCGCTGCAACGGAATTCTCTCGAACACCGATCGAAAACTGCATTATGGAGGCTCAGGTTGGCAAAATGCCAAGACGGATAGCCTAAGTAGGCAGGCCGTTTTCAACAGAGTTGCCCGTAATAAGGATGAACAGTTTCCTTTGCCGGCAAACGACTGGCGCAAGCCGATTAGCTTCGCTAACGAACCGTAGTCAATAAAATCAACGACACCGCCCCTTTTGCAAACGACTTTTGAAAAACGAACGCAACCTTTGAAAGTGGTCGAGACAAGTTCGGGGCAAACAAAGCAACTTAGCGGACACTGTTCGGATGGATTAACCATGAATTGCTTTGGATGACGATAGACAATCCGCCGGCTCTAAAAATGCCAATAGAAGACAAAGCCTGGAAAGCAACCCTAATGGCGTTAAGTGGAACAGGTTCATTCGACCCAAGAAAGACGCGGCTGGGGACCAACCGTCCTTTCGGCATGAAAATATGAAACCTTAATTTGTCAGTTGGTGGTGATACGCCTCGATGGAATTGTACAAACCAAAAGCCAACTGCTAACTGTGAGTCCAAGTGCAACTACGATCGATCATTACAACAAATGGAAGCGTATATAGAAGAGGCACCTTTCTTCGCTCGGAAAAGAACGTATCGCGCGCCAAAGAGGCAAGTAACGATTGGACTTGCTCGTATGCAAGTCCAATCGACCCGTCGTCTCGACTACAAAAACGGCCACTTCTGCAGCGCATAAACAATGCAACAATGGAGTCTAATTACGATCACTACGTGCTACAACCGCCCCAAAAAGCTATGAATCGAAACGCCAAAAGAAAGTGCGCCCATGTAATGACCTTCTTCTGCACACCAGCGCGTCGTTTGTTTTTTCCATACCATTTACTCGTATTGATCCAAAATAGGGTAAGCTACAACATCGCCTTTTAAAGCGGCGGCGAAAAGCTGCTTATGTAAAGGTCGTATGCAAATCCGCAACGGCCGCTCGCAAGCTTACTTACAATGGAAGGAAGGCGGAAATCTTGAATGAAATATTCCGCTAGCGCGTAAGCTTCGTTTAAAAAAGCGTGCCGATCCTTTGGAAACAAAATTTTTGAAACATCGTCCCAAAGGGGCGGAGAACAGCGTTCGCGCAGCGCGGCTTAGCCCTTAATGCCAGCAGAGAAGAAATAAGAATTATAATCATAATAATCTCAATGCTGGTCAGTAGGTTTCCGCTTAGCGGCAGAGCATTCATGAAGGAAGAAAATGAATTAATTTTCGAGCATTCATTGCGTATAGTTAGTTCACTTACGCTTTGATCAATGAACAATAACTTACGGCAAGCTTAAGGTACCAACAAACAGTACTATCAATAGCGGATGAATAACAAGTCCGTCAGAAATGCTTTAACTACCGCCCATCGGTGTTGACCGACAAGTCGCCGACGGAACCATTCTTGAAGTGAAGATCGCGCTCTGTAACTCAACAAATTCGATGCAGGTCAATCGATGTAAACGACATCTACGCACCGGGACAGGAATGAATCAATACGTTTTGTAATAAGTGACAAATCAGTCAATAAGGACAAAGGGCGACCATAATACCTCTTCTGGGAGCGTCGAGTGACCATCTGGAGGCGGTGCAATTTTTCACGCGCAAACAATGGACCAATGGACCAACGAAGCGTACAAAACCCTAAGCCCAAGCAACGCATTAACCGGACGAGAATTTGAACTTTAAAATAAAAGTTCGCAGCCACCCCACGGCGCCCTTGCGGTAAATAACGTTGGCGGTTAATGCAAATATAACGCGCAACTGTTGAGCAACAAACGTGGAGAGAAACCGACATGAATTTAAATTTTTTTACCTGACCTCAAAAAGGCACCTTGCATCCTCGGTTGGCAAAACGCCAAAGCGAGCGGGATATCGGGAATGATCGGCCAAAAATGACAAAAACTGCGGAGGAACGAATATGCCATAAAGGTCCAACTTAAACCGCAACAAACCGCGCTATGCAATCGACTGAACATCGCCCGACTATTAATAACCTTTCCGCTTTCATTTTTGTAAAAGGTCGGCTAATACCGATGGGGCAAATTGGGCAACAATGAAAAGTGTTGGCACGGTGCCAAACGTGATTCACTGGAACGCAAACAACGCCTAAATGTAGGATCGTTTTTTAAGGCTACAAATTATGGTGCACTCAGCGTTTACCGCTGCATCCCAAAAATTAACCTCACGGGACCTATCGACACTATGTCCGACCATGGCGCCTTTTCGTTAAGCGCAACATCCTACAAGAGATAACGCGAACATTCGAAAACTAAAATGAAAAGTTAAGTTTGCTACTCCATTAACGGATCGTTTCTGCATGACTTTCGTCAAAGCTTCAACAACTTCCGTAGAGGTCACCACAGGCAGCATGAAGGAGATTACGTCTGCGCAGTAACGTCAGGTTCATCTGTCGACAGAAACTGGAATAATGCAATGGGGCTATTTTAGGAAGCACTTATTTATATTTAACTTTCGCGTAAAAGCAAAGTCTACCAATAGAATAGTAGTTGAATAGCGCACTGCTAATTATGCCATCATTTTTATTACTCATTAGTTTACTTTCATGCCTTGAAAAAGGACTGACATCCTTTCACGTTGACTATCATACACTTTAGCTTTAACGATGCACCAGTAGCCATACTGCTTTCGTGTTTCACCGCGCGGTAAGCGCTATAACAGTAATCGAATGTAGAAAGGAGAAAGAGCTTCTGCTAAACTTGTTAATACCAGCCAACGAGGACTCGCATGTTGTCAGGGCCTTGTACTCTCAAAGGAACTATCTCCCTTCGGGAAGCAATTCAACGCTTCATTCGTATTCAAACGGACAAAATTAATTGTGCGCCGATCGAACGCTTCAATGTTTGTACAAGTTACACGTAGGACAATGGGAGAATGCGACCGCTTTTGAACACCAACAGCTTTGAAACGTTCGGTTTATACCGTGATTGCAATTCTACACTTCTGAAATAGAACTAAACGCTCATAGCCGGCTGGAGCGTGGATAACTCGATAATTAGAAGTGCGCTTGAAAAACGTGGATTCGTCAGTCTATTTGCCCTCAAACTTTTTTGAAAAAATGCTTGTTTGCTAAAACCCCCAATTAGCGACCGAATTCAATTTGTGTCTTACTTATCGAACGCTTACGAGGAATTTGTTTTGCATAAAAGTTGTAAACAAAACCTCTTCGCAATAGAAACAAGGAAGTGGTGGAAGGCGCTTTTTTCAGTTGGAACAGTTTGTCAGCGAGATGGAAGACTAAAAAGGAAAAGTCACGCAACGTCTCCTTCGCTTCAGGACGCGACGTGTTGGCGCAGCGTCGGGTGCACAAACATTCGTCGTACTTCAGCTTCCGCTGCAATTCACGCAACGACCTTTTTAGGTCTTCATTATTGATGATCATCCCAAATTGGTTCAATCTTAATCATCAGACATCTGAAGCCCAATGCCACAGGGTCTGTAGCAACAACAACGGGCAATAGATAGTGTTGTCAACTTGTCTTGCTGCCGATTGGTCGTCTGTCAAAATAATTGGCCACTTTGGGTGATTCAAAGCATGAAACATAATTAAGAAAGAAACAAAATCACGTAGCGTACGCCGGCAATGATGCGTACAATTACCTGCAAAAACGCGACCATTACGGTGACGACTATTAGACATCACTTTCCACGCACCGACCCGTCAGGAATGAAAATTCGCGTCAGATTACCTCCTCAATGGGCGGACATATGTCAAACCCATAAAATGTTGATGTTTTTGCAACCGCAACAGTCAAGAACTTAAGCTAAGTCAATGCTGTACTTCTTAACTAAAAAAGGAAGGGAACTTTTCGGCGCGAACATTTAGCGTATCCGAACTTTATCAACCGCCTAATCCCGCGAACTTGATTGTTATTTAAAGCAAAAAAATTGCGTCCGCTAACAAATACAGACGCATAGTTTAGCGTTGCCTTAGTTTATCCTCAGGAGTATATCAACTCTGCTGACAAATTGATTTTAGAAGTTTGAATATTACGCGACGTTGTCAAAGATGGAGTCTACACGTGAGCCGCGAGCTGGCGGGAACGTTTGAATGCGCGACAATACGCAGGTGCCTACCGTAAAAAGGAAAAAGAGCGATTCGAAAGCTGGGAAGCATTGAAAATAGCACAAAGGCAGTTTCGCACCATCACAACAATTAATTACCTGCGATAGATTTTGGTGTATTTCTTAAAATGGTCGCCGACTGCCCTTCGGTATAATCTAATTGTGTCGGCTGTTCAAGCTAGCAACCGCTGCCGCTTACGTAAGTACACGTTCGGCCTGCAAATTTTTAATACTTTAGCTTGAAAGTTCAAAGAATAAGTTTTTCAATGTTTGAACATTTTTTCGTATTTATCTACCGCCTACGGTTAACGTTGGCGAGATCCACGCGTCTTTTACAGTACGCCTTGTTTAAATTTTAAAGATTCTCAAGTTCACGAAATTTTAAAAAATTTAATTTAAGCACGCGCTCCTCCGTACTATAGGAAGGTTTATTAGTTAATGAATAGATAATTCAACCTTCAAGCCATTTCAATAGAGCAGCAGGCAAATAAAATTTCGCGGCTGTACCGGATTCGAGGGGGAACGTATTTTTTCGTCCGGTTTCGTATTGTAGCAAAAAACGCGAAAAATTATCCGCGCCAAAAACGTAACACTCTTAAACAGTTTCTTGCAACATCGTAAACTTTTCATTTACGCGGAAAAGAAGTTCAATCGGAAATCCAATTCGGACAGAGCTTCCGGGTTTCACATGGTCACGTTAGCTTTGCTCGAATTGAATTTATAATTGGACTTCCGTTGTCCTTAAAGCATAATTTTCAGGTTTCTTTTTAAAAAAGTTTATTGCAGCAATGAAGACCAAATTTTGCAGTTTATTCGTTTCGTTTTCAGCGAGCTGTGACCGAAAAACAATTTGACCTGATCATCTTTTAACTTGCTCTAGACTTGCTTTAGATGGCTATCCAATTTTTAAAATGAAGGAAAAGCTCGGATAAGCAAAAAAATTTAAATATCTTAACGTAGCGTCAGGAAAAGGCGTTGTACGCTTCTCATACTATTCCAGTCGGTAAAAGCAGTTAATTCAGACTATTTACTTAATTAACTCGATTTATACGGCGAGAAATGTTTAATGGAAGCTTGACGACGTGACGGAGTATTGGTATTGGTGTTTCACAATGCCCACTCAACAGACGAGTACACCTACCGCTACTACTACTCTCTGAGCAAGAAACAAGCTGCCGCAAGCTCTCTTTGCCTGACTATTCAATCATTCACCTGAGAGTAAACGAAATGTGGGCATTCCTGCGCGACAACGTTCTTGTGAAATGGCCGTAGCTTCGGTACGGGTTCGCACTAGTCACGACTAATAAACAATTCAAAAATTCGACATTGGCACATGCAACCAACCGGTCGGCACAGCGTCTATTCTAGACAAACCGGCAGACAAACAGTTCTTCATTTGAAGAAAAAAAGTAAACTAACGTATAAACGACAAAATGTTAATCTATTGTTGATATTAGTTTAAAAAACAAGAACACAGAATGGGCATGTAATAAAATTCTCTTCCCCGCTATCTCGTTCGTAACTCAGCCTTATTAATAAAATATGTACAAAAATATGTCTTGCTTAATGGGCTAAAAATACGGAAACTTAATTACTTCAGGAATAGACAAGCAAAAAATCTTAAAGCGGCTTCACAGCTTAAGCAGACGCTTGAAAACTGAAAAACTCGTAGTACTTTTTCAAAACGAGTTAGCGGAAAGAATTTAAGTTTTCAGTTACTTTTTAAGAATTAAAATCGGCGAAGACTCACCGTTGATAGGTATCCCGGCCTGGAACCCTGATGCAACCACAACAACAGTAAACTGGCCACCTCGGGAGCTGGCGCTTGTGGCATATTGTCCTTCATTTTTATTAACGCGTTGTACAATTCGGCAACGATGCTCTCAAAGTCCATAGGGCTGGGCGGGTTGAGCATTATGGATCCCGAAGACTCCTCTTCGCTAGGCGCGGCTGATGTGGCACTACTGCATTCGCTACTGTAGCACTCGGCCGTTTCGCAATTCATGCTCGTCGAATTCACGCGGTTACTGCAGTCTAGGTTTGTTAGATCGTCTTGCTCCAATTCTACAGGTGCAGGCATTTCTTCGTGCAGCTCGTCCTGGGCAGCACAGGTTTCACAGTTGGTAGTCAGTTTAGCCTTTCCGATTATATACGACAAATAAAATCGAAACTTTCGCTACTTCTTGTTGGCCTATAACATTAAAAATAGCTTGATAAGCGCAAGCCAATAAAACTTTAAATTTCGGGCAAAATCAACCAAGTTATTTGCGGCTACAGACCTCACGGTGAGCCTGAATTCAAAAACCTGAATAAACGCAGTAAATACACAATACAAACAGCAGACTATCACCTAAAACGTGCGTACATTTTATCTTGCCGATAAAAGAACAAGTTGGAGAAGAGGTAGCTGTACTTGAGTGATTAGATGGCGAGCGGCACGTTGGAAATCTAGTTTTGCAAAGCATCCATTTAAGAGTCGCGTTTCTTTTGCAGTAAAAAATTAGACAGAGAAAAACGGACTACAATAATAGGACTTTTTTTTAAACGAATCGTTGCTTAAAGCATACTAAAGAGCGTGGAAACTTTGCGCCTAGCGTACAACGTATAGGCTTCATCGACTTAGCGAGAAAGGTAATCGGCGATGCATGCAACAACTCGTAAATTTCTAAAAAGGAATGCATAAATATTTAATGGCTGCAAGTCTTGCGCACCTTATGCATACTTTGAGAGAGCGATTTCTTGACACTAGCGAAAGCGGCTTCAAGCAGAAATATTTCTTCAATAAACCAAAAGCAATTGCTCAACGTAGCCAGACGGTTGGCAGTTGCCGAGAATCTGAGTCATCCGGCTCCAACGCAGCTGAAACAACGATTCTTAGTCGCCTTGAAAGAGTCGCACTAACAAAGGACTCAATTGAAACCCCTCATGAACATTCATTCCTACTGTAAGATTCGGAATAGCAAGTTTTATTGTCGCTTCTTCAGTTAAACTGGAATTTCCTCGCGTTTCCGCTGTTAACAACAGCGAATACATTAAGCAGAGCGTATTTAAGTAAGGCTATTTTAAAGTCGCTGCTTAGCTGAGCGATTTAAACATTTTTGCCGGCCTAAAAACTCACCCAGCGCAGGGCAATTACAAAACTACGGAAAGAGCAAATGTAGTTGCCTCCTTTCTTAATGGAGTAAATGGTAAGCGGCTAGATAAGCTAATAGGCGCTAAACGGGAGCAAGAAACTAATCGTATTAGCAGTTGCTAGAGTTAGTCAAAAATACAAATAAAACACAATTCTAAAATGTCTGGTCAACAAATGATCGTTTTTTGTAGCCTTTTCTGAGAGCGACAAGGCTACGAATGAATGTTAACCTGCAAACAGTTATACTGTTTCTGTAAAACCGCTGCTGCTTGTTTTGTTGTAAGAACTTGAAAGTGGTAAGCTAGTTTTGAACCTACTTAAGTGAGTAAGTGAACGATCTTTTCCTTTGAATTTGACACAGTTTGTCAAAGAACCTGTCGTGCCTTGACGAGGTAAAAACCCATTTAATTGAATGCGTAAACGCATGAACGTCAATTCTTTAAACTTTACGTCACGTTGGCTGTTCGTTAAATTAATTTTTTATATTCGTAGTTTAGTTGACGTGCACCTTAGTAACCAACAGTAAAGACGTTAGGATTTCTTTTTGCTATAAGTTCTGTACCTGCCTGTTTCCGTGCAGTGCTTGATTACTGCGAATCACATACAGCAAGTACAACATGTCCTTGAAACATTTATCACGTAGTAAATTATGTTAATTTTATTCAGGCACTCTGTAACTCATTCAGTAAGGCTAAATCCTGCAGAATATGCTAAGCGGCAAAGTTTAGTATTTTAGCTATGCCAAAGCATGTGGCGTTAAGAAGCGCAGTCCTATAAAGCTGCTTTGAAAGGCTTGTCATTTCAGTAACGATACGAGATCATATTAGCCAATAGTTCGCGATTATTTTTTACCTTCCCAAGTAGCGCCCTGGAAATAAGGATTGCATAGTTTGAACGGGCAGTAATGACAAACGGTAACAAAGCTGTTTTCTTCAGCGCTCTAGTTTAAATCCGGGCATCGAAAAATCATTTCTGTGCAGTAATCTGTCTTGCAGAATAATAGCAGTAAGTTCCTCGTTCCTTTCTTGTGTTCCATACCATTCTCGTTTTAAGCTATTTTTTTTAGTTTTTATACTGTGCTTGTTCTTAGCGGATTAGCTCGTGACCGTTGGCGGTTACAGATTTTGACATTAAAAGAAAATTATCTGCAGTTGTTTTCGTACTGTAGCAACTTGCCTGCGTTCTACATTTTTGTAGGCATGTTGTGCAACGGCTGGCAGTTCCGTTGAAAGAAGCAGTACGACAAGCGCTTACACTTGTTCTACTACTGTTTTAAAAATCTAAAGCTTATTTAGCCTACCTGTGAAGCAGAATTTCATTCCTTAGCTAACTTCCTGCTTTTCCACACCGTTTCCCCACCTCCTCTTATAGCTTACGTTGAATATGTGGTTTTTCCGCAAATGCTTCAAAATTCACAATTTTTAGCTAGAGGCACTTCTACAATTTCCGCAAACTGTTTCGGTTTCTCAGCGTACCGCGCGCCTTTTTGCAGTAATTGAGCGGTAACACGTCGCGTTTTTTTCAGTTTCCGTGAGTGCTGCGTTTCAAAAAGTCAAAATGAACGAGGAGACCGAAAAATTTCACGATATGCTGCAGGACTTTGAACGTTACTGTTCGATCAAATTGAAAAAGGAAGCCGTGTCCAGCTTTGTTCAGTAATCGTTTTTAAAAAATGGTTCATATTTGTTCTTTTTCACTTGTTTCGCATTTATAGGCTGCTAAAGTGGCTTGCGAAGCATGAGCCAACAGCATCCTCTCGCGGCAAAGAATGGCAGCACTTTATAGCCTACTGCCGATGTCAGATCGTATCTTGTTACGCGACGCTTCTGATGCAGAGGCTTCAACAGGTACGTGCGCGCGCTGTATATGTTTTTTTTTCTCTAATGGCGAGCGTTTTCCCGCAACTTTCAAAGGCAGGGAACCGAGCAGGCTTGTCCGAAGCAAACACCATTATTTTGGTTTGCTATTCCTATTCGATGGTGTTGCAACTTGCGCCCAGTTTAAAGTCGATACCTAAGGACACATGGTGGTCTGCCAATTGCGTTTTTTGCATACTGGAAGCTCATCAGATGTTGTCTTCGCTGTTGCTCAAAAGAGAAGTCAAAGAGGAATTCTTTGCGGCACTGAAGAGCAGCGCTTTAACCGACTTGGTTGCCAAAACTGCCGCAATATTTACGCTAAATCCAAGGTTTAAAACAGACGAGCTTTTCGGCATGTTTGGCGACAACCCGTGTCAAAGAAAAGTCGATCTCGACGTGGATGCTTATCGTTCGGCCATTCGATGTAAGTGCCAGAATGAACAGTCGGTAATTGGCTTAGGCTACTGATTGTCCCAAACAGATTTGATACGTCACGACACAACGCCAGTTGCGTTGAAGCGTCTAGTTTGGATATTGCTGTTCAGTTGGGATCCTGGAAAAGAACTCATCATGCGTAACGGTATTCGAGTCGTACGTTTCGTCAATGTCGGCCACCCGAGCTATTCTCTACTCTAGACCACGAGGATGCCTTTGACATGTTGCCATACGCTCCAGGAGACTTTGCCGATACGAGCTTTGAAAACTTGACCGTCCTGGATATTTCGGTACGCTCAAAATTCGTACTTTGTTGTTCCGTGCTTAGACAGTTAATCGGAAAGCAAGTAGTTCCAACTTATTTATGCTATTCATAAGCAAAATCGATCTGCCGCAAAGCTGTTTGTTATTTTTGAAGCAAAGAAACCATTTAATCTTCGTATGACGAAACGTAGCTGTCGTTTCAAAAAAGAAATCTATACTGCAGGTTTTCATCCACTTATCAGTATTCGCCGCCGCATCTTCGAAAGGACAGCTAGAGAAGCTGCCTTTCGTACTATCCTGTAACGTTGCAGTCAAGAAGATGCGAGAGGCTGTTTGGACGTCGGTCAATGCCTACGTAGCCGGGCGTACAGGGTCGGTAGTGAATATCGAATATGACATCCGAGTTTAAGTTGCCTTGATTATAGGCCAAAGGATGTTGAAAATATTAAGCAATTTTTGTGCTACATTCGCTTAACCCAACGGCCGTTGCCGTGCCTTTCGTTGCTACATACAGCCGCCAAAATGATTTACAACAAAACGGACGAATTAGGTAGTTTCCTAACTAAAGACGCGAAATTAAAGGTCATCGATTATTGCAATGCGTATTGGTGCGCCATTGAAGACATTATTAAGGGGTAGGCGAAGGCGTGATCTATTAGCGGTACTTTGCACTGCCCTTTCACCCATTAGAGAGAAACGTGCCCAAGATGATTCGTATCGTTTCGCCTTTTGCGAAAGGCCGTTCAGCTCGGAAGAACAACAAAGTATGATGGACGAAAGCTTCTTCTATCGTGCAAAGCTATTACTTCACCGCGGTGAGCCAATCGAGGCGGAACGTATGCTCCGCAACTGCACTTCACCGACAGCGGCGCGACTTCATCTGGAAGTATGTGGAATAGTCGCGGAAGTGTTTTGCATATTTTAGCTTCTTCCTCCCCTTTTTTTTTACTAAAGCTCTGCAAGCAACTGGCCGACTCCATTGACAGCAACGATCCAAGCTTGGAGAATCAGTGTCGAAAGGAAAATTACCAAAAGCTGATTAGCAATATTTCCGAAAAATTGTCGACCGGAACGGACGGCTTTGACGAGGTTTTCCAAGAAATTGAGCGATTGGCGCGAGAAGGACGTACTTTTTTTGCAGAGTATATTGTCGAATCAGGAAGCAAGCCTTATTGAATCCGCTACGAAGCAAAAATTCACTTTCGCAAAGAAGGAATCCCGTAAGCCAACGGTAAGCTACAGTGACGCTTCCAGGCGGGCGCGTTTTTTCTACAGGTCGTTGAATATTCAGGATTTCCAATCGAATGAGCCGACCTTCGTTGGACGTCATCACGAGCCGAAGAATTGCGAGTGTCGAGAATCTTGTAAGTTTGCCCGCGAGCATTCCTGATGTGCGTAACAAAATCTTTGTTGTTTAGTTGAAAAACTCTTCGACGCGTACCAGCAAATGCTACTTAAGTTTGGCAGTGTGATTGAAACAATACCCGATATGTTTTCTACCTCAGTTAAATGCATCGCTGATCAGAACAAAGAATTGATGCTTTTCCTTCAAGACTTGTTGAAATCTGGAACTTTGACAACAGAGAAGAAGGCGCCACAGGTACGCTTCTTCGCATCCTGCCGTAAATACTTTTTTGACGAATATATTGCCAGCATTACTACTGTAAGAAGCTTGATTGATTGTACGTAACGCGATTTTTTGAAAATTTTTCTATTTTATGCCCCCCAGTCGTAGTGCAATTATGCAAATTCGCTGAAAAATGCAGGTTGCAGTGGCGTCACCTGCGGTTCTTTAATGAATTTGAAAAGTTACATTATGACTGATGAAATGAAATTGATACGGTTCTTTGGTATTGTTTTTTTTCAGTTTGTAACAGTACAATTAAGCTACATCGCCCGACCTGTACCTCGTAATGTATGGGTTCGTTCGAATAGCAAAAAAACTTAGATAAAGGAAGGCCAAATGATTTGCAGGTACTGTATTTATGCTTAGGTATATATTATTTGAACATTGGAGCTTTGGGGAGGATCTGTAAGGTCGAAAGTTGCCATTTTAAAAGTGTTTATTACGGCAGTCTCAAAAACCAACACCAGCGCAAACTTCGTTTGCTAAAGAGAATTCTGCTTAGCTATAGGGGTGGTAAACACGCGTTATTCTTACTGTAATTCTGTTGTTCTTCTCGGCGAATTTTCCATAATCGAAAGTTCAGCTAGCGAGGTCTGCTGCATTAAACGGACATCATTGTCCCGCGTTAAGCGGTCATATTCTTTTTCAAAGGCGGGATATCTTGTAACAGGGTGATTGATTTTCATTTGCGGTTTTCCAAGGCTTTTCTCCCATTCGTTAGTAAAATATGCAAACAAGCGCCCTTGATTGAGCGAGCAGATGAGCAGGTTCTTAAGGGAACCTTCGGAACAGCCTACGTAATTCTCAATACGATATAGTTCACAGCCGCCAACGTGATTTTGGAGACCCTAAGAACCTCCTCATTCATTCGTTAGTAAGATGCTTGTTTCCGTTGGCGAAAAGCGCAAAAAACCATTATTATTATTATTATTATTATTATTATTATTATTATTATTATTATTATTGTTGTTGTTGTTGTTGTTGTTTCGATAATTTCTTCCTACGAAGTTTGTCTCGTTAAATTTTAAAACTTTTAATAAGATCCCGTAGCTTTCGGGCCACGCGTGACCCGTCCTCAGCGGTATTAAAATTTAAATTCAAATTTTAATGCCGTTGAAGACGGGTCACGCGAAGCGCGAAAGCTACGGAATCTTATTAAAAGTTTTGAAATTTAAGGGACAAATTCCGTATGAAAAAACTATGTTAACATGAAAACGCATGCTCCCGTAACAAAAAGTTAGATTTTCAATATTATTATTATTATTATTATTATTATTATTATTATTATTATTATTATTATTATTATTATTATTACCCTGAAAATGAAAGATTCGAATTTTAAAACGATGAAAATATTGGTCTCTGTTTTCATAACTTACAAACCCAACACTTCCTGACGAAATTTGTTTAGTTTTACGGCTGTCCGTGATTAAGCAGTCACTAACATGCAAACTCCAGAAGCTTACCAAATCGAGTTGTCTTAGATTTTTTTTATGTATTTGATTTACTTTTTATGCATATATCTTTTTATGTACTGTACAGAGTAGCTGAGACTGTCAGTTTGCATAAGTACTTTTTGAATTCAATACCAAAGTGGTCAACTGATGTGACGTGAGAAAAGCCTGTTTCATAAGCCTGCGTTTATGTGGGTGCTTGTTGCTCAGTTTGCTCTTTTTCAGACTGCAGAATTCGAGCAGTACTTGAAGATGTTGCTGAATTACTTTCCCAGCCATCCAGGCCCTGCACCCGCGTCACAAAGTGCAATGTATGCCACCGAGCCGGCGCAGAGTTACCCGTTCTTTTCGTCGTCCTTCGCGCCCGCAGCAGGACAGCAGTTTCCGTTGTTAGTTCAGCCGACTCAACCTAGCATGCCACCATCAAGCATTAATCCAGTTCCTTCCTCGACGTTCTTGCAACCGGCGGCTAGCCTCTCCGGATGGCCGAACGTCTTCAACTTTGGCAGTTTGAGTCAGCCACCGCCGGCAATGCAGACCGTACAGAGCGTCTCGGTTGGGCTGGAAAGTGTCGGCTCTACTGGTAAAATACTCTTCCCGAAGCTGGCTGCAGCGCAAACGCCACCTAGCGCCGTAGTTCCATCGGCTAACGTTACCCATACGGACAAAGGGTTCTTCTCGAATCTGCCGGCTGCAATGCCCAAACAGATTGCGTCAACAGCGTCTGCTTTTTCCGGTATAGCCACGCCCGCGTCGACAACGCTGAGCCAGTTTGACAAAACGGGATATAGAGATGTTAAATTCGGCTTTGGGGCAGCAGCAACATTTGTGACTCGAGCGAATGAAATGCCCTCATCGACTCAAAAGAATCAATCTACATTTGGTACCGTAGGAAAAGATTCGCAGGCTACGACAAAGTCATTCCCGTTTGGAGGTGTTTCATTTGGCATTCCGAAGAGTATGCCTTCAATGCCGACCGCTGGTCCAAAGGCAGAAACGAAAAGTGCGCCGACCAAGGGCGGCGAGGACGTGACAGACACAGCGGCGGTTCAAAAGCCTTTCTCGCTAATCCAGCCGGCCGTATTGTCCGTACCTTTGGTTACCGGAGCGCCTTTATTCTCGTCGTCTACCGCCAAAAGTGACGTTCCAGTTCTGCGAAGCAGTTGGCCGCCAACGAAGGCGCAAGAAGCGGCCAAGGAGGTTCCTCAGAAAGCGGACCAAAAACCGGCGACCTTCTCTCAGTCTCCTGTCGAGACTACTGTCAAGCCGAATGGCTGTATTCCAGGCGCTCAACTGAAATCGTTTATTGAAGCGCAGAAAAGCGCAGTGTCTGATAGTAAGCCGCCGGCGACCAGCGGTTTGTCGGTAGAGGAAAGTGGGCAGGCCAGCGAGTCCGAAGAATCCGAAGAAGAGAATTCGACCCATTACGAACCTCTTGTGCCTCTTCCGGATCTTGTTGACGTAGTGACCGGCGAGGAAGAGGAGGAGGTCATTTTCAAGGAGCGCGCGAAAATGTTTCGTTACCACAAGGAGCTGGGAATGTACAAGGAATGCGGCGTTGGTGATTTAAAATTGCTCAAGCATCCAAAGACCAACAAGTATCGTATTGTCATGCGACGCGATATGGTGCATAAGATCTGCGCTAATCAGCTCCTCCACGCCGAAATGCGATTGAGGCCGATGGCGAATTGCGAAAATTCCTACTGTTGGATTGCCAACGACTATTCGGGCGACGAATTAGTGACAGCCTTGTTTGCCGCTCGATTCCGTAACGAACAAGCAGCCTTGAATTTCAAAGAGACAATTGAAAAGTGCGTTGCCGAAGTGAAGCTTCAAGACGAGGAGGCGGCCCGACGTGAGCAGGATGTTGAATCCTCGTCGCCTGTTCAATCGCTGACAGTATCCAAACAAGATGAAGAAGAAGGAGAGGTGCCCACGCCAACGGAAAGGCAAAGCGCTTTCAAGCAAAGAGCTTTCGTCGCCCGAAGCGACTTCCACTCCCTTAAAGGGTGAGGAAAAAGAAAAGGTCGAAACGGCAGCGACAAAGCAGTCGGAGAGCTCCAGTTTTGGAAAGGCGAAAGAAGGCGCTAACTTATCCTTTGGTCAGTCAGTATTGTCCAATACGCTTGTTTTGGAAAGGCTAACGCCGCGCGGCGGTATATTTTCGTTTCCAAAGACAGACTCGAAGCAAGAAGACAGTAAGGTAAGAACTTCACCAAGGTTACTTGGGTATATACAACAAGCTTAACCTTATACGTGTTGTCATTTGTTAAACAGCGCTACAACATCGTTAGTGCAGCTTGTTTTCCAGCCTGGTTCAACGGTACTGTCAACACCGACGCAAGAAGCTTCCGTTTCGGAAGAAGAGAAAAAGTCCGACGACGACGATGCCTACGATGATAGCTATGAGCCGAACGTAACTTTTGAACCGATTGTTCCTTTGCCGGATTTGGTGGACGTGGTCACCGGCGAAGAAGATTCGGAAGTGCTCTTCTGCGAGCGCACTCGACTGTTTCGAGTTGCGCCCGAAACGAAAGAGTATAAGGAACGGGGAACGGGTAATTTGAAAATTTTGAAAGACACCCACACCGGTCGCATTCGCTTGGTGATGCGGCGTGACGTCATTTTGAACGTTATCGCCAATCATTGGATCACGGCGGATATGCATTTGAATAAGCACAAGACGGCGAGCAATGCTTACTTCTGGCACTGCCAGAACTACTTTGGCGAAGGCGATGTAGCCTACGAGACCGTAGCGGCAAAGTTCAAGAACGAGGAAGCGGCGAACAACTTCTATTCGCAGTTTATGAGCGCCGTTGAAGCCGATCGAGCCAAGACGCAGAGTAAAGGCAAAGATGTCGTTAAAAACGGCTTTCAAGAAAGCAAGGCGGTCGTTGATGACGAAGATAAGAAGGGCGCTTTTAAGTTTGAACTGCCGCCGGGAAGTTGGATCTGCTCATCTTGCTCAGTTCCCAACGACGCGGTCAGAACTTGTTGCGTATGTTGCAACGAAGCAAAGCCGGCCGCAGCTAGCAAAAAGTCAGTGTCCGTATCCAGCAACGAATCGAAGGAACGCCCACCGGCTGACAATAGATCTTTCACTAATCGTAACTCGACAAGCACGTGCTCATATTCGCAAGGTACACCGTCGCCGGGAGTTGAAGTTTCACGTTCAAGCGTCGATGCAGCTAGTATGTCAGCAGATGTTAACAGTCCAACAAGTACTACTTCAGAATCGTATCAAGCGAAGACCGAAGTGAGCGCCGGTAAATGTTGATTACGTGAGCCCGTATTAACTAGCGTGATAATTCAATTCTGCGTGCTTGTAGAGAATGCTGATAATAATTCTACGAGTACAGTAGTCGAACATGAAGATGAACAAATAAACTTGTATCCAGCAGTACAACGCTTATTGCAGCGCTACGGCTATATGCTTAAAGTGGAGACGGCTTGGCCTGACGTGTTGTTCAAAGGCGTCGCTTCGCTTTCTTTTCAAACGGAGAACAACAATCGTTCCCGCAATAGCGTTGTAAAGCTTCAAATAGAGCAACAACTGAAAACGTGTTCGTATGGCAGAATTACGGCGTACGATGAGACGACGAAAACGATGTGCTGCAATCATTTCATTAAAGAGGTTATTCGATGTCATAAACGCAAACATGGCGAATGGTCATGGAGCGTGATGGACAGGTCGACTGGTGAATTGAAAAGGTATACCGCCCGGTTCGCGTCTGCCGAAAAGATGAACGAGTTTCTACGCGCTTGGAAGGAAGCAAAAGGTTGCAAAGAATCAAAGTTGGCTAGCAGCCTATCCAGCAAAGGTAAAACCTATCGACGCTATCTTAATTGTACGTAACCAATGTCAGTAATTCGTATAAAGTCGAATGGGGAGACTGACTATGTTGCCTAAACGTAAAAGCTAAATTTGGTTTGCAGCCATTTCCGTGCTATCCACCGCGTTTTCGAAGCGAACCGCCGAAAGATACTCAAAGTTGGCACGTCAGCTCCATCTGAGTCCCGACTTTTTTGAATACTTGCTGAAGGACAGCTGCACCGGCTGCCTGGCCTGCGAAAGTTTCAAGGAGGAAAGGTCGCCGGACATTTTGATCTTCGATCAACCTTGCCTGTTCTACTTGCGTGACAGAGAAGTAACTTACCGATCGATTCGCCGGACTGCCCGCCAACGGGTTGTTTCTTCTTTTTTTTCAAGATGATGTGTAGAATAGAAGTGTGGTACTTAGAAAAGAAGCAATGCTATTGGACGAAAATTCTTAACGAAGAAACGGAGGCAATGGTTGTCGAGCTGTACGAAAGCGAGGTTAGAAGGGGCAACACCTTACATAGACATCTCCATTCAAGCTTTCATTACTTAAAAAACATACCTTTTCAGCCATTCTCAGATATCAGCGACATCAATCGTGCCAAGTTGCGAATAGGTTGTAATCTCGAGGTCCATTCGTGCAAGAGCTCCGCTGGTATAACTTTCCTAAACGAAAGCGCCTTTGACGAGTTTCGTCACACCTTCATGGATGTACGTATTCAAAGTGTGCCTTCAAATGTTCATTCACTATTTTCT
Organism: Trichuris trichiura; assembly: GCA_037903355.1. Lineage (NCBI taxonomy): Eukaryota > Metazoa > Nematoda > Enoplea > Trichinellida > Trichuridae > Trichuris > Trichuris trichiura. The sequence continues at coordinate 695,435 of JBAJFE010000061.1, read as the reverse complement.
TAAGACTTCATGCGTCAGTTGGAATGCGGAGACGTCGTAAAGTTGGCTCTACGGCAAAAACATTCCTACCATCAACCTTACCAAATGCACCGTTTCACTTTTGCTGCCACCAAAAGCGTCAAAGAATGCCCACTTTATGCAGCACGCATTGAAAGATGCGCTGAAAACGTAGATGCCTTCTGTTTCCCGCACAGCTTATCAATGCCTATATGTTATTTGTTGTCTTACGACTACGTTGGTAAGCGTTTACTGCTAATAAGATGGTCGTTTCAATAAACGAACAGTTCGGGAAATTCGACCTTGCAAATTCGGCTTTTCCCGCCTGTCGACTGGAGGTGACCATCCTGAAATAGCCTTTCGACGGTGGCGTTCAACCGGGAGCGTTTTTGCTGCTGAATTTCGACCAGCTGCGCAAACGGCATCGTTTGGAACATTTCGATCGTTTCCTTCCAACGCTCCTGCTCCTTTTGGGTCCAACAGTCCGTCGTGCGCGTCAGCGCCTGCCGCAAACCGTCAACGGTGGCCGGAAAAACAAGCCCGTCCTGCTGAAGCGTCGAGTCCAGTCGTTTGGACGCCTTGCGCACCCGCGCGCTGTTGCTGGAAGCGCTGCTTTCCGAAACGCAAGACGAACTGCGACTATCCGTCGAATTGTTACCTGCAAATCAAATAGAACCTACAGTAAGAAAATTGCAGAAAGGAAGTGTCAGCATACTCAATTTAGCCGACTCCGCCTTGCGCATGCTGGGTAGGAACGGTTGGCCCAATCGCGCGACGTCGTAATCGCGAAGCTTAAGCGATTCTTTCAGTTCTTCTCCGTCCAACCAGGATGAGGCGTCCAAGTTTGGAAGATCCGGCGCGTCGTCGGCCAACAAGTCAGCCGATTCCGAGTCAAACAGGAAAACCCCGCTTGCATCGTCCGTAGTAACGTCTAGGCTGTAGTGGACGTCTTCGGGGTGCAAACCGTTATCGCGACACTCTTGAAGCAAGTGTAGGGAATGCTTGGTCAGCGATGGAATGCTCAGAAAGCTGGCAGCGACGAAGACAAATTCCGCAACAATTGCTTTTATGTGTACCTGAAAATCATAGAGCGCTTAGCGGATTACAGTATTCTATTTGAACCTAACCCTTTGACAGGTGGTCAAGGCGGACTCCTTGTCCATGATGGCGTGTTGCAAAGCCATAGCCAGGCGAAACAGGTCGAGTATGACGCTCTCGCAGCCAAGCTCCAAGAAAAGCAACGCCATTGTTACAAAAATGGCGTGGTAATTGGATCGCTCGTTGTTGGCCATCATTGACGCGTCGTAAAGAGCTAACAAGAGGCTGTTGCTGAACTTGTGCACAAACATGGCGTCGGCTCGGCTGAACTTTTCGACGCAAAATTTCGAAGGATCAAAAGCTTCGAAGGATTCGACCGATTGGAGCTTCTGCAGAAGCGGCAAATTCTGATGGCGATCGACGAGCGTTTGCAAAATTTGCAAAACCAACAAGCGAACGCCCGAATCGTCCACCAGAGACATCCTGAGCAACGGTTCAAGAAAAGTGCTGGTCAGCACCGTGCTCAAATGGCTCGTTCGATACTTCGTAGCCACCTTATGCAAGGTACGCATCTGGAAAACAAAAAGAAATCGCTTTCTTTTTCTTTCAAAATTACCAAAAGCAGCTTATACCAGAACGTGCTGCAAAAACTTGTCCGACAACTTGTCCGTAGTGTTCGATGGCAATTTACCAATAATGAAAACCATTATTTCCACTTTTTGATAGTCAGGTAGGTTGTCGGCAAAGTTGGCCATTGTATTTATCAAAATGTCTTGGTAAACTTTCTCCTGATCGCTAGTGCCGTCGCTGTCGCTTGATTGGAGCTCGGCCGATTGGCGTAGGTGACGTAGCATGCTGTTGAAAATTTCAAATATACTGGGCCCAATGCTTGCCGTCGCGGCTATTACTACAATCCTTGACAATACCGTAGCTATTCCGCAGCGCACCTAAAAAAGGAAATGCGGCATTAATTCAAATATAATACCATCCTTCTAGGCAATAAGTAGCGGATACATCCCAAACTGTTAGCGGATAAAAATGGAGAAGTACTAAACCTGCATGGAAGCACATTGGGGCTAAATGTAAAAGTAAAGCGGAACAGATAAATCAGATACTCTCGATATCCGCCTTCCCCTTTACGTTAAAAAAATGGCTCGCACGGTAGTTCTTGAACAATTTTAAACTAGGCGAGTGCTCTTCTTTTGTCTTACAAAAACTCGACTTACACAAGAAATTGCCGCTTTGAAAACCGCTTCCATCTTTTCATTTAACCGAGTCATTAAGAAGTGCGCTGCCGACAGCGCCGACAATTTACATCATCTTCGCGAGAGTAAACGAATTAGTCTTTTTTCAGCGTTTACAGAAAATACAAAAATTGCAAACAAATATTTCAACCTTAGCTCAGATATGAAATTTGAGCGTCCAGGTTTGAACGCTGTACCTGATTACCACCACTACCGTAAATTAAATTCAAATTTTCAGATGGTTCTAGAATTTGCATATGCAACTATTCTTAATAACGTTACCTCTCCTTGGCCATGAACAACTAAAATGAGCAGAGCGATTGAACAATTCGCCTTCGGAAATTTTAAAAGGTCTAAGCGATCTGCAAGCGTCCAACCAAGCACCGAAAGTTTACATCAATTTCGCGAGAGCAAGCAAATTTGTATTTTCTCAGTGTTTACAAAAAAATACAAAAATTGCAAACAAATATTTCTACCTTAGCTTCAATATGAAGTTTCAATGCTCAAGTTCGAACACTGTACCTGATTACCACCATTACCGTAATTTAAATTCAAATATTCAAATTGCTCTAGAATTTCCATATGCAATTATTCTTAATAACGTTACTTCTCTTTGGCTATGGGCAACTAAAATGAGCAGAGCGACTGAACAATTCGCCTTCGGCAGTTTTAAAAGGTCTAAGCGATCTGCACGGGTCCAACCAAGCGCCTACAGCTTACAACATCTCTGCGAGAGCAAACAAATTTGTATTTTTTCAGTGTTTGCTAAAAAATACAGAAATTGCAAACACATATTTCTACCTTAGCTTCAATATGAAGTTTGAACGCTCATGTTCGAACACTGTACCTGATTACTATCACTACCGTAATTTAAATTCAAATTTTCAAATGACTCTAAAATTTGCATATGCAACTATTCTTAATAACGTTACCTCTCTTTGACCATGGGCAAGTAAAATGAGCAGAGCGATTGAACAATTCGCCTTCGGCAGTTTTAAAAGGTCTAAGCGATCTGCACGGGTCCAACCAAGCGCCTACAGCTTACAACATCTCTGCGAGAGCAAACAAATTTGTATTTTTTCAGTGTTTGCAAAAAAATACAGAAATTGCAAACAGATATTTTTACCTTAGCCTCAATATTAAGTTTCAACGCTCAAGCTCGAACATTGTACCTGATTACTACCATTACCGTAATTTAAATTCAAATTTTCAAATGGCTCTAAAATTTGCATATGCAACTATTCTTAATAACGTTACCTCTCTTTGGCCATGGGCAACTAAAAGAAGCAGAGCGATGGAACAATTCGCTTTTGGCAGTTTTAAGAGGTCTAAGCAATTTGCAAGCGTCCAACCAAGCACCGAAAGTTTACATCACCTTCGCGAGAGCAATGAAATTAGTATTTTTCAGCGTTAACAAAAAATACAAAAATTGCAAACAAATATTTCTACATTAGCTTCAATATGAAGTTTGAACGCTCATGCTCGAACATTGTACCTGATTACTACCATTACCGTAATTTAAATTCAAAATTTCAAGTGGCTTCAGAATTTGCATATGCAACTATTCTTAATAACATTATCTCTCCTTGGCTACGGGCAACTGAAATGAGCAGAGTGATCGAAAAATTCGTTTTTGGCAATTGTAAAAGGTCTAAGTGACTCGCGAGCGTCCAACTTCGCAATGCCCTTAAAAGTCAGTTTAAGCAGCTAATACTGCCGTAATTAGACAACAGTGGAAATATGCTCGAGCAAATCGGATAAGCGGTTAATGGTAGCGACTGATTAGAAACTTTATAGAAATATACCTCCGCGCTGTCGGTGCCGTGTTTGCCCAGATGATCGTTCAGCATTTGAATGACCACGTAGCTGTACTGCGACTGTACGCTGTAAACAATTGCTTCGAAAACGCTTGTGGCAAACTTGGGGGGAGTCCACAAATGATGCAGATCAAAATGGGTGGCCGCCGGATACAGGGCGTTCCTGATATTGCCAAAAGACGCCTTCCCTTTTTAATTGAAAAAAAATTAAATTACTTTAAATCAACTCATTTTCGTAGCGCCTTACCTATGAGTTCACGAAGACACGAGTCGGCCAGATGGGACGGACGGTCATCAGTGTCTCCGGCAGACAATGAAGACTGGTCCGTAGCCTCGGAACTGCCAAAACTGATATTCACGGAATCGTGCATATTGAATAGTAACGAAGGAACGATCTTGTCCATATGCTGCTTTTCCCAAATGTTTGCTTGCAAATCATCGCTGGCAGTTTTTCGTACGACACCGCGAAGGCCCTGCAATAAACATAAAAGAAAAAATGACTTAACAAAAATGGGCAAAGGGTGAGGGCATACTTTAATACCGGCGGCTCGCAGCTTCTGCCTAACAGCCAAGTCGGCCGCATTGTTGTGGCACAGAGAGCTAAACTTGCTGATGAAAAAATCGTAGCGTCTATGATAGCTGGGAGTGTCCTCTTCAATATTTGCAAAGTTCACAAAACTGGAAGTGGCCAGCAATTCCATATCGGGAAGGCGAGTCTCCAATAAGCGATGGACCATCGTCAAAAAGCTTTCAACGTACAAATTTAAACTGGGCGATCCGTGGCAAGCGACCAATAGTTGATTCATTGCTTCAACGGCAACTCGGACGTGTCCTATGCGTTGCCTTAAGACATCTCGGCCAACGCGTCGACTCAAATAACCGCCGATGCGATCCAACTTTTCCGGATGGGATATAGCGTAAAATGTTAGCTTCTGCATATTGTTCTTCACCAAACCACTCTCCGGAGCCGAAGGATATATGGCATCCACAAGTCGTCGGTATCTTGGATGACAAGTTGCGCAACAACCAAAACAGTTCATCGCGATCGCCGGCAACTCAAATCTTCAATACGTATGTTCTCTTTCCGTCTGAATCCTAAAACTTATCAGCTTTATAGATTATGATCTACGGAACTGCAATGTCTGCCATTGCATATTCACTCAAACTAAACATAAACATTGACATTTTTATGGAGGACAGAAAAAGAGCGGAAGGATATTCTTTTGCTCTTTTTCTATCCTCCATAAAAATTGCATCAACATATGTGACTTAACTTTTCTTACAAAAAAATTGTACACTTCACCTTCGAAGAAGGCTTATATAAGTCGATACATGACCGTCCCTTCGACTTACCAAATCGAAAGTGAATAACAAGAGAAAGGGCGCAGTTTTAATTCTGCAATTTGCCCCTAGAATTGATCCTAATGTTATTAGCAGCGACTAACACTAATCACGGTGCAAAGGACAAAAACAGCGGACTCGCGCTCACTTGCTAGGCGGAGATACAGTGAGTCATAAAATTTGGCGCCAATCAAATTGCCCAGTCGAATACTTCAATTACGTCAGACGAAAACAGGACAAGAAAAGCGGAACGACGTCGCAAGAACCATTTCGCCTATTGGCAGTTCCGTTAAATGGCCACCGGCTACTCAAAAGTGCTCTACAAACGCGACTATCTTTGCACTATTGATCGCCGAAAGGGAAAAATCGAAAATGGAAATGCGCGTTTGCAATTCCCACCAATTCCAAGATTAATTGCAACGCGACGCCAATGACCGAAGATGTAAGGAAAAGTATTAATGCGAACCGAAATCGAAACGATGGCGTCAACGCTGCAAGCCGCCAACCTCTGAAGGGATGATTTGTTTTTCTCCAAAGTCAACATATTTAAAGCTGCTCATCCATGAATCATTTTGGTTATTGCCGCAGCAAGCTTCCCGCGGCTGCATTGATTGCCGTTGCTGCTACAGCCCGCGCGGCTTCAATTCAGTCGAATGGGCAACATTACGTAGCAACTGCAAAGGACGCGCTTAAGCTAAGCAAAATATTTGTTTAATTTATTCCCTCTCTTTTTTTAATTACCTGATTACTTTAAAAAGCTGTTTCAACGCTCCTTTCTTTAATGCTCGTAAAAAAGACGTTGCAACTAAGTTTTGCGAGACAAAAGTTTGTTGTTTTTTAAGCCTCGTCTTCTTCTACCGTTAAATCGAAATTCGGTTTCCTATCGCGAAGTTCCCGCGAAAAACTGCTCAAAAAGTTATCCGGTGCTAGCGATACAGTACCCCTGAAAGCACCTTGAATATTTTAAGCCGTTGCGCAAAAAAACAGCGAAAGTAAATTTTGAAAAAGGAAACAATGAAACTTTGAACTGCAAAATATCTACTTTGCATGTTGACAAAAATACTCTCACATTGAATGATTATAAATTACGGGATTAAAGGCATTCTGCTTTCGGAAAAACGCCAAAATGCGTTTCAAAAAGTTCTTGACTTAAGCTCACGTAAACTTCGCCTAAGAACTAATTTGCGCCAAAAATTTGTTGCGTCAGAAGCGTCGTTATATGATTGCCTTTCTAGATACAGTAAGAACACTAACCTAACTACTAAATTCCTGCTTTTTCTTCAGGCACCACTGAGTACGTCATCTCTTGCTACGCATCCCGCGTAGAAATCAACTGGTTTTGCAATTAAGGTCAACGTTTTTGAAACAACTTAAAAAGCATCTCTGTTCCACCCAAGCATCTCCCGACTTTATCGTACGACTGAATTAAGATTACCCTTACAGCGAAACTAACCCGTCAGCTTTATTGGGGGGTTAATTGGCATTTATTCAAATTTACTCAATTCAAAAGAGCTCATAAAGTACAAATTATACCGCAGATGAGATTTTGCAAGGGGATACTGTATAATTTGTCAATTCAATATTGGTAATTGTAAAATAAATAACTTCCGTAAACGCAGCGAAAGTTAACTCGCCTGTCATAAGAAGTTATATTTTCAATACGAAAAATATTATTCAAAATTAAAAACGGCTAAACATTGCAAACGCAAAAATGCGCGCACTGCCGGCATGGCTTAAGCAAATAATTTGAATAATTTCAAGTCGGTAGCTTTGCAAAACAACAACAAGCTGATAAAGCAGCCAAAGAAAATTAGCATAAACGCGCGACTAAATATAGATTTGCATAACTACTTTTTTTTAGCTCTTTGCTAATGGTGAATGCTGAAACGCCCAACGAACCCTACAGATTACGCAAGAAACTTACACATAAACGTTTCTCGATTTTTCTACTATCGAAAACCATCAGGTCCACTAACCATAGGCGAGAGGGTAACCATCATTGCTACCTAAAAATCCGGTTAGATAATGTCACCGCCTTTCGACAACAAAATATCGCCAACAGTGATGACCACCCGTTGGTAAGGGCAAACAAAATACAAAAATGAGTATTTACGTTTATTGCATATTGACAGTAGAAAGCGAGGAAGGCAATCAAAACCGAAAAGTAGAAAATTGTTAGCGAGGTACTGCTACCAAAGCGACCGGTCACCTCGCAACGACCATTGAAGGGATCTAACCGTAGCAGACCTCCTCCGACGTGGACAGTAATAACCAAAGTAGAAAGATTAATCAATTAATGCTTATTGAATGGGGAATTTACGAGTTCATTCCATTTTTTTTTAAAAAAATACGTTTTCCCTTCTTTCCCTCCGTGCTGGACTTGACGGCGGGTTGGAAAGAACGGAAGACCGCAAAGGACGGACGAACGTAATTGAAATTTAGCACTTCTTTTGAGAACACAACACCGCGTGACCAGGACAAAGATTTTGCATCTATGCTTCTGTATGTTCAATGACTCAATGACGTCAAAGGAACGGGTTGGTGCTGGAAGGTCGCTGCGGTTGCAAAGGCTGCGGCAGTATCCATGAACCCGGCTGTCCTCCAGTCGACATTGAAGACGACATTGGATTCGCCATCGAACTTGCCGAGCGCATTTCGTTTAGCGTTGGCATAGGGCGTTGTTGCGCAAGAAAAGGATTGCCCGATCCGCTGTTAAGAAATGGATTATTTGAACCTGCAAAAGAGACTAATTGATTTGCAGGTACACATTGATCGTGAACACGGAAAATAAGGCAAGCCTACCAGAGGCGGCTTGCTTGGGCGGTCCGAGCAGATTGTCCAAATTGACCAAAGATGAATTTTCACCCAAAAACGATTCGGGAGTACGCAAATTTCGCTTCTGCGCTGCAGTGTCCACCAGTAAGGACTGCTCCTTGCTGGTTCCATTTTCGAACGATTCCTTCGCTACGTTCGTCCCAAAAGCTGGAAGACAAAAAAATTAATTTAAAAAATGCTTACGTCACTTTTTAAAAACGACCAATGCCAGAAGACGACGACGACTCGCTAGCTGGTTGAACCAAAGCGTCTAATGATGTTGGGAAGGACAACGAGTCAACCTTGGTGGCGACCGGCTGCCTCATTGCGTCCGAGATACTTTGCTGATTGCTTTCCACTGGAAGCCAAGGATCGTTTTGAACTGGCGATGAAAAATTTTAACCAACGCTTAGTTTTTGTAAAAAATTTCAAAATTTACATCCAGCCGGCAAAGGTGAGGCAAACGGATCCGGAACAGCAGCGCTAGACGACGTTGTGGCGCCATAACTGCTGGTCGGAGCCCAAGGATCGTTGGAAGCGATTGGCGGTATAAAAGGCCACGGAGACGCCTGTGAGGAGGAAACAATTTTTGATGGCTGTTGCAAACTTAAAAGATTATCCGTCGCATTCTACAACAAAATAACCACCCGTAAGGAAGCAATAAGTTCATAATGAATTAAGAGAGCTACCGTCTGCATTTCCGGGTGTACGATCGTGCCTTCGTGAGATAAAATATGCTCATTCTGTGCCTGACTCTGTTTTAAGGCTAACTGCAATCGTACATCATCATCACGACGAACCTCTTCTTCTTTTTGCGCCTCTTCTTTGCTCAAAGCTAATGCAATACGAAGCTGCAACTCTTCTTCGCCAATCGAAGAGGGTCGGCAGTCTTCCAATTCGGAGTCAGCACATGAAAAAGGCAATCCAATATTAGATTGCTATAATAACAGGAAAGCAAAAAAGTGAAGTCCAACTTACTGCGCTGTGTAATTTCTCTTGGATGACTCATATGGGTCTTGAACAAGAATAAAAATTTGAAAATTGTTTATGAACACAACGCTAACCTGGTCACGGACTGAACCGTCGCAACTGATACCCATTCCATGCTGAGTAAAACGCCTACGAGCCAACTGGGCGCGCGATCTTTCGTTCTTCATGCGCTCTTCATCCTTCAACAGCGAAACTAGTTGTTTCGCCTTTTCTCGCACATTAATTCCTTGATCCTTGTTGTCTTCGACGTGCTGGAAATCCTGTAGACAATAATGAACAGCTGAGAAAACGGATAGGAAAAAGCGATGTCAAAATACAACCTTTAGCGTTTGTATGGCATAAATATTCTCTCGGCATTGTTGAGCAACTTTCTCCGATCCGAGTTTGATCAAATAATCCAAAAGAACCAAGCTTTTGTAGACATGCCGCCAATTCTTTCCATGATCGTTGAGCCGCTTCCAGATCATTTGCATTATTTCCGAGAACGCCATAGCGTTGAACGTCATGTCGGCAATCTCGGACATGAGACTGCTGGAAGGTCCCCAAGGATCATTGCTTGTTGCCTCGCGGACCTTTAAATGGAACTTGGAAGGGCTGAACAAAACTACAAAGCTTCCATATTCTACCTTGACCTGAGCGTCGGAATAGTTGCACGCCACATTTTTGACGTGTCGCCTCAGGGACGGTATACTTCCGATCATAGCCGTAACGTTAGCAGCTACAAGAAGACCAGACCCAAGTGAACAGGCGCAACGAAGCTTGCAAAGTGCAGTAATTTAAAGCGCACTACAATCTACACCATTAAAAGCGGGCAAAAATAACACGGCGAAATTAAACACGCAGTGTCAATTTAAACTAGACGCACGACACCCAAATGGAGTAGCCACAACGCCAGCAAAGCGGCCTGGTTTAGTTGGGGCGTCATGTACATCTAACGCAAACATTCCGAACGAAAATAGCACCATGCATAGACGCGTAATGGCTAGAAAACTTACCGCGAAAGCAGCCGAGGTAAAAACGCTTTTTTAGCTGCAAGCTATGAGAGGGAAACGCTGATATGAGAGGGCAAAAATCATTCTTGCAGCACGACAGCAATGGCAACACGCGAAGTATCCCAACCTAGTTACAGTCGGGTAATGACACGCAGGATGCTTGAAGGGAAGAGCAGCCTTGCGACTGACGTTCGTTAGCGCCTGTTAATTCTTTGGCCTTCGGGCGAAAGAAAGAACTATAGTCCAATAAATAAAAATAGGATAAGCGAGTTATTTAAATTGTTTAGTCCATTTACTCGTTACAGTTGGATAATGCAATAACAAAGGAAAAATACGTCTTGTAAAGCTCGAAAAAGCTCTCAATCGCACATGGTAGAAATTTAATTGAAGTGTGCTCTTGCTGGCTCATCAAAAAGCAAGTACGGTTAGTCTGTGTACAAAATTCCATTGGTGCGGCTGCTTTTTAAACTTAAAAAGTTGAAGAAGACTGGACTAGTGGGCCGGTAAATTGGGGCGCCATTAGTTGACTATTGGTAAACGCCTGTAACAAGGTATTTTCGGAGCTCAGCACGATCCCGCCACCACTGTGACCGTAAATCAATTTCGGGAAATTCCTTCTCCCGCAAAACACTTGCGCATGAAAATCTATCTTAAAAAACCGTCTTTGAAAGAGGACTACTATTTGTACAGCTTCAATTGTAGCAATATATCTCCAACGAAAAGGGACTGACATGCTATGACTACAGAAAATCTCTGCCCCAATATATAGACACAATTTAAATGGTTTAAACGTCTCGAATGAATACCACCTTGATTGCTTACAGCGAAATCATGCCAGTCTGCCTAAATAATTTCGGATGAAACAAATCAGATTTCTTGTGACGTTTCGCAGTGTAAACGGGTGTGAGAGACGAATACAGCAAAGTACCTTTCCGACGATGACTTACGTCTATACAGCTACTTAATGTTATAATGTATCCATAATTTTCTTAACCGCATACGCCTGTTCACGCACAGAACATTGTTGTAGCGGTTATATGCAAGAACACATAGTTATAACGCTTGAGAAAATTTCGGGATTCATCGATAAAGATGTTGGTTAATTTCTTATTGTGATTAATTTTAAAATGGAAGGAAGGCTAACTAACGTGTAAAACTTTAAGGATTTACGCGTCACCATACTGTATAAGAAAACGAAAATATGGTCGTCCTTTATAAACTGGAAAATAACGAAAACGCATGCTTAAAACGTCCCAGTTAAGTTAAATAAATGCTTGATGATTTACCGCGGAAATAAAAGGTTTTTATCGAGTTTAGTCAACCAATCTCTGTACAGTCCCAATCTTATCATCCAAGAAGCCAGGCAGCATATGGCATCATGGCGAAAGAAAACACGAGTGTACAAAAAGCTGCAAGCTTTTGTATCTATTTTTTCTATTGTTATTTCGTTTCCGGTTTGTGTTTCTTATTCTAAATAATTTTTCCGCATTGCAATTTCACTGCAGTTTGTGTTGTCTCGTAGAGTCCGAGCAAAATTTTGAAACGCAGTAGACAACTGCGCAAGATTTTATACGCGCTGAATTATAGTAGTCATGAGTTGTTTATGACAAATATTTTGTTCAGCACGAAATGTAAATAAGATTGCGAAAAAATATGTCTGTATGCGGCTACTGCATTTATTTTACTCATTTCAGGATAGTTTGATTCTATGATTAAGAAAATATGTAAATGATTCGCAGGTTCGTAGCAAAATGCCACGCAGACGCAGTAGGTAAATTAATGATTGCGAGGTCGCTCTTTTGTATGTTTCGATATTTCCAACTTTATGCTTTTACCAGCATCGACAACGTGAATTTTACATAGACAGGAAAGTCCAAGCATACCTAAGTGAGGAAAACTTAAGGTTTTTGCATTTTTTACATTTTCAGACATTTGTTTATTTGCACAAAAACGGATGTATTCAAGTTAATTCAAAGAAAGCTAAAGAGCACGAGCTAGCAACAGCGCTATTGAGTTGAAGATAAAGCCAGTGCATATCGCTTCAGAATTTAGCGCTTTACTTTTCTCGATGCATTATTCGTCGTTCAGCAAAGGCGGAGTGCGTTTTGTACCCGCATAAATGAAACTGATGCTCCTCAGCAGTTATAGCTGAATTTATTTATTTACAACTACAGTTAAATGACTACCGACAGTCATCAGTTGCATTCTAAACAGCCACTCACAAAAATAACAGTTTTAATCATCTTGCTTTTTTTAAACAATGCTTTTTCTGATCGATTTGAATAAATTCGCTTAAATTTTTCAAATCTACCGTTTTTATATGGTTAGGTACATACTGTACATCGTACTGTATACGTGGCTTTTTTCTGGTGTTCCTCAATAACTTCAAGTAAATTTTGTTCAGAGTTGAACCCCGTTGGAACCATGAACATTTTCCGCCTTGCCGGCGACCTCTCCCATCTTTTGGCCATCATCGTATTGTTGGTAAAGATTTGGAAATCTCGTTCATGCGCCGGTAGAGTATTAGCGCATTCCACTTGTTGTGTTACAGCTTAGGCTTTTGCCTTAGGCATATCTGGTCGTTCGCAGGCGTTGTTCGCCGTTGTGTTCACCGCGCGATATTTGGACCTTTTCACGCACATATATTCCTATTACAACACTGTTATGAAAGTAAGGGAATTTGAAACGGCTTTGCAGCTGCGTTTACAACGTTTTGATTTGTTGGACCGCACTTGCTCGCATGCTAAGCGCCTGTCGTTCAGGTGGTCTTCCTGGTTTGCACTTACGTCACTGTGTACTTGATGTTTTCAAAGTTCAAAGCTACCTACGATCACAATCATGACACTTTCCGCGTAGAATTCCTGGTGATTCCCGCCGCTCTGTTGGCATTAGTGATCAATCACGATTTTCACTATGTTGAAGTAAGTAAAAGTTTCGTTTTCCCTCGGCGTTCCACCTTTTATCGTCCGCTCGTTTAGATTTTGTGGACGTTCAGTATCTACTTGGAATCCGTTGCAATTTTACCCCAGTTGTTTATGCTATCAAAAACTGGCGAAGCCGAAACGATAACCAGCCATTACTTGTTCGCGCTTGGCTCCTACCGCGCGTTGTACATTCTCAACTGGGTGTACCGCTACTATTACGAAAATTTCTTCGATCCAATAGCCGTTGTTGCCGGATGCGTACAAACAATTTTGTACGCCGACTTCTTTTATCTCTACGTGACCAGAGGTAAGTGTCATCGCGTTGTGGCGACTGCGTTTTCAAGTAACCTGAAAACATTTAGTTTTGAAAGGACGCAAAATACAGTTACCAGCTTAGTTCTGCCAAAGTTGCATTCAAGTCATATCCTGATTATTCGTTATCCGTTGTTTTCCAGAAGCTCGTTGTTGGGTAAACCGCTTATGCCGCAACGTTGGCATCCATAGCTGTCATGCTAGTAAGGTAAAAGAATGGTTCGTTCCTCTAGTTAAAATATCTGAATTGTTCACGATCTTCTTGGCGCGCCGTTTCTGTTCTCACGTCCTGGTCGGCCGGTAATATCGTTTGTTAAACTTTCGAAAAATTATTTCCACTTGTTAACCAACAATCCCATTGCTTCTACCGTTCTCTTGCGCAACGCGGAAAGCAAATAAACTTTGCACTAGCACTAAGCGGTGCGCAAAAAATTTGAAACTGTTTATACTTCGGTTTTTAAGAATAGCAAATTAAATAGTGAGAGAAACTGAAGTTTAAAATCTCCCGTGGCTTTTATGCAAATTTGTGAAGACGATTTTTTATCCAATGATAGCCGTCTTAGCCCAGGTTTATCCCTCAATCGATAAAATTCAAGATAAGAGTAATCGTTTCAAATTTACAATGGTCTGCCTTGTCCTAGCGTGTATTTTACTCCATAACTTACACGAGTATTCCATGCAGACTTTGCGTTAGCTATACTGTTAGTTTTTAGGCTTTTGTAAACTTGCGCACCTTTTATTTGCAATGTATTTTTCAGGCAAAAATTTGAATTTTAGTAAATGGCGGGTACAAGTTTGGAAGAGTGCAGCTGTACTGCGAAAACGTTGTTGTTCTAATCGATTAGTTCGAGATGATTGAAAAAGGTTTTCTTGAAAACGTTTAGGCTGAAAGTTGACTCGATCCATTGCTTGCAATTGGCAGCGTATTTTTCCAACTCTTCCTTACTTGCGAGCAGCAGTTTGGCCATAGCGTCGGCGAAGCCTTGTGGCGAGAATTCGACCAGCAATCCAGTCGAGCCATTATTTATTGTCTCCTTGCAACCGCAGCTGTCTACAGCAACGACCGGCTTTCCAAAATGACCTGCCTCTATTGGGGTGATGCCGAAGTGTTCCATTGGCGAAGTGTACAGGAGGGCTAAGCAGTGATTCAACAGTTGTACCTTCTCTTGCCCAGTAATGTTTTGAAGAAAGACAACTTTATTCGAAATGTCTAAGTCTTCAGCCATTCGATGCAACTGCTCGACGACCTGTACAGATATTGGCATACGCTTTTCGACGCTTCCTGCCACTACAAGGCTGACGGAATTCCATAAGTTTTTGTCCACCAACTTTCGAAGGCGTTCTAAATGACAGTAAGTGAAAAACGGCGCTTTTAAAGTTGCCTTCTTTTCCTTGGAGGGAGACAGGTTGGAAATAGTGTCGATAACCCCTCTTGCTGGCAGTGCATATTGAAAGGACGCTGACGGCGTGTAACACACATAAAATGGCTAACTCGACAAGAATAGAAAGATCATCTGCTTTGTAACTACGAAAGAAAAGGACGTTTTCAATGATCGTCCGACTTGAATGGTTTGAAATTTGATGGAAAGGACAATCACCTGCTAAGAAGTCCAAATGAAATATCTTATTGGCTTATTGCCAATTATGCAAATTTTACGACTGTTTAAATTTGAATGTGGCAAAATGCAAATCACGATTGGAGAACTGATAAGGCGACGGTCAGCTAACCGAAACGCCTTATTGGCCTACTGCCAATTATGCAAATTTTGCAACTGTTTAAATTTGAATGTGGCAAAATGCAAATCACGATTGGAAAACTGATTAGGCGACGGTCAGCTAACCGAAACGCCTTATTGGCCTACTGCCAATTATGCAAATTTTACCGCTGTTCAAATTTGAAAGTGGCAAAATGCAAATCACAATTGGAAAACTGATAAGGCGACGGTCAGCTAACCGAAGCGCCTTATTGGCCTACTGCCGATTATGCAAATTTTACGGCTGTTCAAATTTGAATGTGGCAAAATGCAAATCACGATTGGAAAACTGATAAGGCGACGGTCAGCTAACCGAATGCGCTTAGAGCAATGTCGATTCTTTTGTCTGGCCAGTATCGGTTAAGCGACAGGAAGTAGACTTTCGGAAGGGACAACGATGACCGGGCGTCCGTTGGGCATTCTTTGACGGTCACGTTCGGTACGGCTGGATATAATAGTTTACAATTTCGATTGGTCATTCCAGCAAGGTGGCGATGGACGACTCGAGCTGCAGTGAAAATGAAAAACAGTTATGCTACTTTGGCAAACGTGTTTCTAATACTTGTGTATCGGCTATTGGTGGATACGATGTCGCAATAGCTAAGGCACCATGCTTCAATGATCCGCATTTCAACGAACATCAGAAAAGCGCCTATTCCACTTTTGGGCAGCATGAATTGGTAGGGGAAATGGCAATAATAGAAAATTTTTCGCTGAAAGAGCAGCTTTAACAATGGTGCAGCACCGGGACAAGCGTCAAGCATGATAAGGTCAAAAATGCGGCCCCATTTGAACCAAGCCTTCATCGCGACGTACAGCATACCGTGAAAATAGTCGCCAGCCGTCGAGACAGCTGAGCAAATCATCTCTATAAATGGATAGTCTCAGTTAGCTTTGCTCAATGAAACATGCAGCATTTAAATAATTGCAAGAATTTTCGTGTTAGTTGATTGTGCTTTTCCATTCAACGGTATAGCTTAGAACGAAGGATGAACATGTTAACTAAGTAAGTAGAAATACCGTCCACGTTGCGCTGAAGCTTTTCCACCCAAAATTGATCGCAATGACCAGTTGCTAAGTATACGATATGCCCACTTTCTCTGAGCGTCAGTATCATGTCAAATACGACGGCTTCTCCGCCTCCAAGCCAAAATTCCGGATGACAAAACAGTATACGCATTTCGATAAACAAGGTGAAGAGCCGCTCAGTTCAGCAGCTTAGTCCAGTGGCAACTGTAGTCACTCTCTCGAGGTTGGAAAGATCTCTCGTTGATAAAGGGCAAAATGCAATCGGCAAATGAACGCGTCCTGGTTGGACGAGCGTGATGACCTTTGCTGATTGTAACTTTACGCACTGTCGCAGATTTCCTGTTCTATTCGTTACATTTGGCCTAAGAGATTCAAAGTGACACTGTTTTGCCCGTTGGAATCGTTGCTGGATTAAAGATGATCAGAATCTCAGCAACGTATCTGTAAACGACGGAAACAAAAAAGCAACAGATGTAATTATCTATATTTTACATAAGCAGTACAGTCAATACCGCTTAGCGGCAAAAACTGTGCGACGAATGATTGGTTGCATAGATTAATTGTGACGGGTCCTCGTAGTTTTCTTACGGGTAACCCAATTGTATTTATCTTCAAAAAATAAGTTTCCAGGTCACGTCTGGTCAGAAGTGCCTGAGAACTGCGCCTTTTGAGAGTTGATAGTACGGCAACTTCTTTGTTTTTTTTCATGGCCGTTCCTTGCACCATTATGGGTTAAATTCCCGTTTTTGAAAATAACAACCTGCATTCCATGTCCTTCGGTACCTACCGTATGCTGATTTCTGTATGCAGGTTCGTCGGACATTCAAAAAATTAGACTATTGCTAACTGGTACAGCTGAAAAAATATTTACTCTAAAGTCATCCATAATTGTGCCATCTTGTTCAAGCGCAAAAATTTAAAAATAAAGCTACTTTCGCTCTAGAAATAAATTTCTTTTATTTTATCTTTTTTTAAAAAAGTGCTGGATTATGGCTGAGTTTTTACTAATCTCCAAACTGTTTAGAATTTGAAAAGTAAACATTTTGTTTAGTTCTGCACTGATAAGCGAAAATGCCGAATTAACTCCGAAAGAATTTTAACATTAAAGAATTTGTACCCCGTAGTGGAAAGCTTAGCCCACCCATTCCAGATGACAGATATTTTAGTGCATGCGCTATTCCAATATTAGGTTACAAAAAACAACATCATAATTGGATCTATTAACGATCTTCATGATGAAGAAATTTATTACGGATATGTCCCGTTTGTTTTCTATATAAAGAGGCTCCGGAGCTTTCGGGTCATTCGAGACCCATCATCAGCGGTCTTAAGTGTAAATATGAATTGTGCCAGCGAGTGCCATCTATCGATTCTGAGGATTTTAAAGCGAGTATTTTAAAACTTTCTGTTTGTAGGTTTTTGTATTTGAGTCTGTCAGCGCACTTCTTTTTCTTGTCCCGTATAGCTTCTAGATTGTCTTCGTTGGGTTGTTTCGAACATTTTTCTATGTTGTTGAGTCACTGTTTTTTCATTTTTGCATTCATTTTCTTCTTTCTTTCTTCTTTTTTCTTTTTCTTTTTCTTTCTTTGTTCCATTTATATTGCAGTTTTGTCCATTTCTGTTTGTTCTAATTATTTGTTTCTTTCCCGGCTATTGTATTTCATCTGGTGAGTGTGCAACAATTATACCGCGTCACAATATTTGTCCAAATCTCGCTTATGTCCACTCCTTGATCGCGGTTGTATTGCGTATTGTGTCTGATATACAGTGCTTCTTTAATTCTTTTTAACCGTAAATTGTTTTCGTAAAATAAAACTTTTGGGTGGAGTAGTTGAGTGCATTGCGTCGCATGCTCCACTACAGCAGAGGCTTGTTTGGCTTTTTCCATTGTAAGTTTTGGGTCCACGATTGGTCTGCCTCGCTGTGTGGTTAGATTGGTACCATTGTTAAGTATGGCTTTCGCGTTATTGTTAACTTGTGAGTTTTTTTATGTGTTCGTTAAATCTATGCTCTAGGGTGTTTCCCGTTTCACCAACATAAATCCCTGAGCAAGAACATTCAACCGCGTATACTAATCCTGTCTTTTCGTTTGCGGGGATTTTAGTTTTGTCTGTGCGAAGGATTGCCCTGAGGTTGGGCGAACTTTTGAAAAAGACTCTGAAGCCTAATCTTTTTCTTAATTAGACAATCTTTTCGCCTAAGCCTGCCACATAAGGAATAACCAGACAAGTGTCGTGCGGAGTGTTTTGCTCTGGAGACTCACGTATGCGAAGCTTGTGGTTGAGCATTTGGTTGATAAAGGATTTAGGATAACCGTTTTTGTAGACGATTTTTCTAATGTAGTTAATTTCTGGCTGAAGATATTCGGGACTGCATAAGTTGAATGCTCTGTCTATCATTCCGGAGGGGATACCACGCATTACTGATCGTGGGTGATGTGATGAAAAATTGAGGTACCGATCAGTGTGCGTGAGTTTTCTATACATTCGGGTTTTAAGGCCTTCGCTTGAGCGAATAATTAAGGCGTTCAGAAAGGGCAAAGTTTTGTTATCTTCTTTTTCCATTGTGAAGACTATTTGGTTAGGACGGACGTTGTTGAGGAATTGTAAAAATTGTTCTTCTTTTCCAGCTTTTATAATGACAAAGATGTCGTCTACGTATCTTTTAAAAAGGCGTGGAGCTATGTGTCTGTCTATAGTTCTGAACATTTGTCTTTCAAAGTTTTCCATAAAAAGTTCCGCTAATGCAGGGGATAGGGAGCTTCCCATAAGTACTCCGTTAGATTGTTTATAGAACTTGTTATCAAAAGTGAAGTAATTGCCTTCTTGCATGCAAAACGAGACCAGCTTGACAATGTGAAAGGGATTTAATTTAGTTCTGCTGGGTAGATTTGTGTCCGTGTGGAGGAGATTGTGTAAGGTCTCTAGGGTGTCTGATATTGGGATGCTGGGAAATAAGTCTTTTACATCATAGCTGACTAAAATCTCGTCGGGTTCCAAACAATAGTTTCTTATTTCGTTGACGAGCGTTTTGCTGTTTTTGACAAAGGATGGTTCCTTGCCTGTTAGAGGTTTGATGATCTTACTTAAGTATCTACTGAGTTCAGTGGTGATGGTGTTAATTGTGGAGACTATCGGTCTTAGCGGGATATCTGGTTTGTGTACTTTTGGGAGACCATAGAGTTCGAGGGGTCTGAAGTTCGATGCAAACTTAAGATGTGTTGTCATTTTGGTGATAGCAGGTTCTTTGGTTTCTGTGGCATATGTAATGAGAAGAGATCGGAAATTTTTTCGGGAAACCTCTGTATGGTTGGTTGGTAGGAGCGTATAATTGCTAGTGTTCAAGATAGTTGTCATCTTTTTGGTGTAGGTGCTTCTGTCAAGTAAGACGATTTTATTCCCTTCATCTGCTTTGGTTATAATTCTGTTGGGTTGGTTTCTAAGTTTATATAAGCTGTTTATCTCATATCGGCTTAGGTTCGATGTGGCAGTGAAGTGGTGGCCTAGGATCAATGTAGATAGATTGCTCTTGATCTGTGTGGCTTTTTGTGTGTCCGTCGAAGATAGGCTGTCTTCAACGGAGGCAATCATGTCGAGAAGTGGTGGTTGTTTTGGTGTTGGGACGAAGTTAAGTCCTTTTTTTAATATATGGTTCTCAATTTCACTTAAAGGGAATGAGCTGAGATTTATTATCGCTGAATCTAGCTCTGACCTAGGAGTTCTTTGTGGAATATTTCTGTAAGGGTTTGAAGATGTTGTCGGAATATTGTCTCGAATGCTATCAAATTTCGTTTTTAGTACCTGTTTTTGTGATGAGCAAACTGTTCGTGTGGCAAGGTCCACATGTTTCACCAGGTTCTCGTAAAGTGTTCTGTTTAGTCTGCTTCTGAGGAACGGTGATGTGCTACTATAATCTTCTCGCAGTCTCGATAGTGTGTATCTGTGTCTCCGTATAACATTTCGTAGTAGAGACATTCCAGCCGAAAATAGGATTCTTTTTGATTGACTATCCATGTACTGTCCCCATCTTAACCGGAAGCACTTTGGTAGGATTTCTTGATTTCTGCATTTCAGTAGGAAAGTTAGTTGACCTTGTGTAAGACCCGCTTTGATACGTATATGTTCCAAATGTCTTGCAGCTGACAGAAGGGGTGTTCCGTATACACCCTGTATGGTTTTGAAAACGTGGTTTCTTGGTACGGGACAATATGTTTTCATGATGAAGAAATTTATTACGGATATGTCCCGTTTGTTATTATTAACGATCTCAAAAAAATGGAGCTTCAAAATCTACAGAATCTGAGACTAGGAACTACTAGATTGCAATGCTCAGTTACCGTGGGCATATGCCGCCTACCCAAATAGGTAAACCTTCGATAACGGGCATTGTTACGGTTGCTGAGACTTAAATGGTCCAACCGCCCCGCAGCTCGCAAATGTGGTGAACGAAAATACTCAATAAGGATCTTTCCTATTCGATGCCCACCACTGCTGCCGTAAATTTTCAAACGGACAGAAAAACTGCGGGTTCCGTTTCCAATTGCGAAACGTTGCCAAAGTGAAGTCCTTGGAACCTGCATTCTTCGTTCAATTTTAAAATTTACAGTATGAATGGTATGCACGACCTGGAAAAGGTTCCTCAGGTGACCTAAGTGCAATCAACTTTTTGAGAAACGAGCGTCAGCGTTGACAATTCGCAGGACATGAAAACTTTAGGTTCAGATTTGAAAATAGAGATCAGCCAGTAAGCCTCGTTAAAAGCAGCACAAAAACAAGCTGCACACAACCATTAATGCACTGTAACATTTGCAGTTCATTTATTCTAGCCGCTCATTTACCAAATGACGAAAGCAGTATTGTTACGAAAGTTTCGTAGAACAAAATGGGTTGCACTCATTTTCATAGAAGGAACTGTTTATTCCATTGCATTTAGTCAGGGATTACCTCACTATTCACGTGGACTGTACACAGAAATTTTCATTTAGTGTTAACCTCCTTGAATATCTTTAAAGTACCGCCCTTACTGTAAGACTAAGTAGAAAACGTTTGGCTGCGGTTCAACGCTATTGAAACCTAAAAATGGCTCAGCTGATATTTCTTGCATTGCAAGCTTAATGTAAATAGTGTAAGCTAAGATTAAATTATTGGACCACGCAAATATTTTATAGCGCGAAACAATGACGCAAAATTCAGGTCACTCTGGTTTACTGCATTTTGTCCTCCCTCTGAGGACAATCAAAGGCCCATCTTTGTCATAGGTGGCGGCCTTGTAGAAAGTCCCGGAATTGGTTCGCTGATTTGAATGCCTCGTATATCTGACGTCAGCTCTCCTACGGCCTAAAAAACAAAATTAAAACAAAAATAAAGCCTATAACAAGCATACGGGTTCCTCTTTTGGCTCGAAAACTCGAATGCTATCAGGCAACGGCTTCTTAGGTCCCAATATTCCTTTTGGATCGTGAGGAAGCATTATTTTCACCTTTATGCCAAGAACACCTAAGGGAAAAACACATTTCCATTGTACATAGTATACAAGTGGTTAGATACCTTGTCGAAGTACAACATGGCGAACCGCTTTGTCAATGTATGAATTCGTTGGATCTCCGCTGTGGATCATTAGGCCGTCAACAAATTTCATAGATTTAGCTCTCTGCCCGCGCAGTTTTCCCGAAACGATTACTTCGCAACCTTTTGCCTGCGATTCCATAATGAAGCGAAGGATACCATAGCAGGCACTACAAAGTACAAAACTGGCTGAGGTTTCTAAGGAATTGATTTAAAACATAAATTACGTGAGCGATAAGGTAAACAGCTGACAATGCAAACATCAAAAAAAATAAAAATAAAAATTTAGATTATACCGTCGAACAGGTAGGCCTCCTATCAACTTGTAACGCAACGACTCGCACTGAGCAATAGCGCAAAGACCTCTTTGTCCTACCTTTTCCGCATAGAGCTAAAAAAAAAATATCGGAACAGGCAATAAGCCGACAGCGCTTACTTCAACACTGTCTTCGGCAAGGTTAAATCGCTTATGCACTAAGGAGGTGAGCTCGCGGATCCGGCGACCCTTCTCTCCGAGAACGTTTTGGGTACGGGTTGCCAAAATGATTATTTCCATCCTGCCGGGAACTTTACGAACTTCCAAACCGGAGTAGCCATCTTCGGCCAATTCGCGCATGAACAAATTATTCAACTCGGCTTTAAAAACGCCGTCGGCAACAAACTAAATTATAATAAAAACGAATGTGGTCCGACCCTTCGAGCGGAAGCATTTTACCTTCTTTTTTAGGCTTAGAGGCATTTGACTAACGAAACCTTTGTGGCAGATACGCAAACTAAACAGGGTAAAACTTACGTTGTTATACTTGCAATGAATACAACAAAAAAAGCACAACACCTCTCGCTGCAGGGTGACAAATGGAATTATACTGTATTACTAAGATCTGCAGGTTCTAGTTCCTTCACTGCGGACCAACTGTCTTGTAAAGGGAGCTTTTGACAGCTGTTCGCGATATAAACTGATTTTTTTGACTTAGCATGAATAAAAATTTGTTTTGGAAGCTTTTCATGTACTTCAAAGCATGTACATAGTCTTGTCTAACTGTCGGCTAATAAGCCTGGCACTCATTCCTGTCTTGATTTCTTATCCAATAGTAAAAATTTCAATTTCTTCCTTTTCTAGTATTCTGTATAGGGTTCTTTCAAAGACCATCAATGGTACAGTAAGCGAGCTGCAGGTTCGTTGTTTCCATTTTTCTGGCAGTGCAGTCTTTGTTTCAAACTCTGATTTCAAAGCATCTGCTATTCGGACAGCAAAAAACAGTTCTATTAACGCTTTTATTTTAGGCATGGCTTTTCGTCAGTGGTTAAGAATTCTTTGCGGTCCTTCTGCTAGCAGTTCAAAGATTTCCAGATGGATAAGCATGGGTACAGCCGCTGTCGGCGTCGCCTATTACATAGCTGACGGGGTATCATACGGGGTATCATACGAAAAATTTGCCGACTACTATGCGCGCAAGGGCAAAGAAGCAATCGTGAAAATTCCTGATGAGTTGGAAGACTTGATAATGGATGTAAGTAATTATTGCTTCGTTGTAGTCTTCTCCTTTCGAAATATTCATTCGTTCTTTACTGATAGCAAGATTTTATTTTAACAATTATTTCAACGTTCGGAAATCCATTGCAAGTGCCGAGCAAGCGTCCCATTGAGTCATCTGTTGCAAAAGCGCTTTTCAAATGTTCTCATTTGCGACCCATATTAATTATTTTAAAACGTTGGCAGTAGTATATGTTTTCTTAAAGTTTCAGGCTTCCCTCTTAAGTTTTTCCTCGGTTGTTAAAGGCTCTATTGAAATATCGTAAGGTGTACGGTAAAGTGAAAATCAAGTTGCTTAGTAATTCACTGCGAGCTCTAACTGCTCGCGTAATTTGAAACGCTAGTGCATAGGTTATAAAAACTCTGAAACGTCAAAATTCGTCGATGTTAAACAGTTTAGCTTAAAATCATACTGTTTGAAGGGTCGCAGTTTGTATTTGATACTGGAAACAGCCGACTCGATGGCACATGAATGTCCAACTCATTTCACCCAGAAAGAAACAGCCTTAAACAGGTTAACAGACGCTACGATTTTGAGCTTCTCTGTTAGAGTAGTTGAAATCTCCTTTTTTCCTTATGCCGGAGTGTGCAGGTTACATTCATTTCATAGTTTCTGTTCATCTTTAAATTGATTGAGATGTTTTTTTCATGATGTATATCTTTTTGCATTTTTGTCGCCGCAATTTCTCGTGAAAATCTATGGCGGTCAAGTTTTTGCTCTGCATGTTGAAAAGCCATTTTTAATTTAAAAATTTAATTCCTATGGTGAGCCCTTTCCTTTCCTTTGACCGTCTGTTTTATTATTCCTAAAAAGTTTTTGAAATTAATTCTCAGCTAAGGTAATGTTAAGTCAACTACTGCGCTTAATATTATTTCCTTTTACAGGAAGTGGAATTGTTTGCCCAGAAACGGAAGGCTGAATCGGTGGACAAGTTAGGTAGTTTTAAGCTTGCAAGAGCGGATCAGTTTTGGAACTATAGATTCGTGAGCACAAGTGGCGACAAGTTTAGACGCTTTGGTAGCCCTCGATCGTTTTTCGGTTCGTGCATCGGCGTTCCAGAAGTGCTATGCTCGGAAGAAGCGCGCGAACGATTCGCGAATAAATGGCTTGCAAAACGCCTGGACAATCCGTCAACTCTTTCTACCGATCTTATGACTAAAGTGGGAAATTCATACGACCTGTCGTCAAAAGCAAAACGATTTTTGATTCAACGCGAACTGCACAGTATATGGTGTATCGACAGACCTTTTGCGATATCCTGCCTCACTATTGTTACCGCTTTTCTGCTTGGTAAAATGCATAGCTTCAGTGTAAATTGCTTTAACAAGGCTAAATTGGCTCTCAGCATCAGAGCTATTGTTCTTTTCTACATTATCACCGCTATTGCATTCCTTTATCTGTTTATCTTACAATATGGTAAGCAATACACGGAGGAAACAGCCAACCGCGGTGCAATGGCATTAGGAGAAGATTACAAGCAAGGTGCAGTCGAAGTTTATGAGAAGATTTTGGAACGAAATGTTGCAGTGCAAGAAGTGCTTAAAAATCAAGGCAAAAAAAAGTTTCTACCAAATGGTGATCCCCTCTTAAAATGGTACGAACTGCCTGGAATGAAGTATAGCCAATTACTCGACATGGCCCGCACTTTTGAGCCAACGGAAGCTGACAATCAGCCATTTAGTTTATACGTATAATGAACATTAGTAAGATCTGCGCCGAGTAAATTCGTCAATGTCGCGCTCTACCTTTGTATGTGCGCTATAAGAAGCCGCGCTTCTACTTGCTTCAAATAAGTATAGATGACGTAAATCTTTAATCTTTGTTCCGTATAACCATTTTTAAAAGAGTTGCTCCTCAGTTTGCCGATAACGCTCTTGTTTTTTTTTAATTAGACGCTTGAAACGATTAAGCGAGTAGCAACTGCACAAGCTACAATATCCTGCTAAGCGCTGCCATTCTGTCGAATTTTTTATTTCCTTAATTTCATTTCGATTAGAATTATGGCTCAACGTGTCACTTGATGTTAAACAGCAGTTTTCTTGTGGCCTTATCATTTACTGTAATTCAGAAAGAAAGCCTTACGTTCGTTAACACTTGAATTCTTAATTCGTACTGTAACGAATACAAATCGAGATTTCGTAAAAAGAAAGGGAAATTTTATTTTATTCTCTTGTCATTAGAGAACGTTAGGTAACCTGACTGAGTTGCATTTTGTAAGACGGACCAACAGAAAGGTTTTAGATATATAATTCCAGGTGTGCTGCAAGGTCAAATAAAGCAACCTCCTGTGCAAGAGAGCGCTGCTTGATGTGGACTAATATTAATTATTAAGATAGCACCACGGAGAGCGCAGTTTGGCTTTCAAGGTTTTGTTCCCATGGTTCATAATCGTTCGAATTCCAGCTGCATTGAAGAACAGCAGCTGATAATGCTGGACTAGTATTGTCACTCTTGGCGGTCTGTTTTTGCGCATGTAAATTTTCATTTGAAAATCTTCGCTTAAAATTATGTTGGAAAATTAAAGCTGCAGTCAAGCTGACCCAAGCAAACGTTTTATGTGTTATCGTTTGTGTCACCGAAATAAGAAAATAGCACTACTACGTTTTTCTTACTCGTAAAAATAATAGCTAACATTTCCGTCAATTTTTAAGGTCTCAGCAAGCTAGGCTAATGCCATTAATATCTATTGGTACCCAAAAAACTTTTACAAATGTTGACAGAAACTTTACGAATAACTTGAAATGATCTTCCGCCAAACTGCTTTGAAGATTTAAAAACCCGAAGGATTTCAAACTGACCTCATGGTTATAGAATTGAGAGAAGCTCTTTTCGAATTAGTCAAAAGGGATATTACTGTTGATGTGCAGGTACCATAGTTTAATCCTGAGTGATAAGCAAGTGCTTGTCAACTACGCTGACAAGCACTTTCGAATAACGCTGATTAAGCAATCAGCATTCTTCTGTTAGTAGAAAAAACTGAACTAGAGGACTAATTTGGCAACTGAACTTGGCGAAATGAGTTCAGAGACAAAGATCAAATCCAGGTATGCGGACCTGTTTTTTTTTATATATAAAAATGCGTTTAGTTGAGCAACTATACTAATCAGCCATCCCAAGAAGCCAAATGCAATAACCCCTTATTGTTAAATTCAATTTTGATCTCTCTGTAACTTGCAGAACTTATGGAACTGATAGAATTGTTCGTAAAACGTGAACTCATTAGCAACATTGTAAACGACATGTCAAGTCAGAGAGAATTGTTGGCTGATTTGCTTAGATGAGAGAGCGTAAGAAATGGGCACACTGTAAAACATCACCATTGTAAATGTGACGTCATTTCAGAAAAGAACCCCTACATGACAACGGGAAATAAAATAAACTTTTGTTGACTTTTTCAACTGCTCATCTAGTACAGTTGAACTGTAAGAAAGCACAGTTTTGATGATTATTTCAACATGCACTTTTGTTCGCGCAAGCAACGGATATAATAAAAGTGGCATCAAGCATTTATTAGCTGAATTTATTGCATAGTAAGTTTGTAAACCTTTCCGCGAGTCCCTGATGATGCGCAAACCTAGCTTACATGGTTTGTAGGTAACTGTTTCTCTTTTCACGACGACAATGGCAAACAATTGCCAAAAAAGGTGTGCGTTGAACTTAAAGGGAACTACGAAGACCTTTGGGCCGAAGAAGCTAAAGGGTCACTCTGAGCTGAGGATTGCGCATGCTGACTATCTGACTTAGAAGTTGGGTAGTTCAAGTCTTGTTCCTTAGCCGCCCCACCGCCTGAAGAATGCAGGTTCCTTTCTGGCAAACGTGCCATAAAACGGCCCAAACCAAAATTTAAGCCCTCCTTTTAAGCTTAGGTTAGCTAAGCACGAAGAACGATGCTCGCCAAGCTTACAACGAAGAGATTGGACATCTAAAATACAAGATTCGAAAATGTGTATACTGTAAGAACTATAAGAATATATAAGAATTCAAGTGGCTATACTTTGCCTGAGCTATGCAAAATACTGTTACTTTCTGCAATAAACAGGGGATCCGTCAATAATTTCAACCTAGCGTTAAAAAAAGCCCATAATGCTATCATGCATACGACAGAAAAAATAATCACGGATTATAAGGTTTGACTACTGCATTATTGAAGTACTATTCAGTCCGATATGCTAAACGGGTTACTCGTCAACGAATAGGTCTTGTATAACTGTGTTAAGGTTATTCAAGCTCTAAAATGCGCATATGAACTAGCAAGTCGTCGTTGCTGTACGAAAGACGAAGAAAGTGGTTAACTGCATAGCTTTTCCCATCGATGAGAATTACGTGCTATGCATTACTGCATTTGTCACTTTGGCAGGAATAAGTCAACTTAACATTAGTTCATTCTGCGTCATGGCTAACAGTCAACTCAGGATTACGTAAATCAAATTAAGAACTCACATAAGGTTGAACAAATCTAGTGACTTGTTAAATAGGAGATCATGAACAACCACGTTTCAACGCGAACTGTATCTCACTGCTGTCGAGCACTCATTTGATAACTGGCGCGGGTACATAAAGGATTTCGACTTTTTCGTAAAGAAAAATAGCCAGCTATATGTACTTGATTTTCAGTAGAATACTACAGTTAGTATTTTATCTCTTTTGGACGAGGTGAGGAAGATTTGCCAAAGAAAAACAGTTAGTTAAATAAAGGACGCAAAATTTTGCTCAACTGAGGCTGTTTATCAATTGAGTCGAACTTACTTTGACTCTTAACGATTGCAAGCCCTATCGTGTGAGGAATGCAGGTTCCTTTATGACAAGCGTGCCGATTATCATGTTATGCATTTACTGCCGATCATGCCGCCTGTACTTTCTCCCCTTAGCTAAACCTAAGCCAATATATAAAACTTATGTTTATCTTTAAGCTTAGAGAAGTGCAGAACAGGATCGTCGGCAAACTTACAGTACGACGGTAGGGCGCATAATCGATAAACCGTTGATTTTTCTTCCCCTGCTTTGGTTAACCCAAATATCCACTGAGTTATGTGTCAACTAGATTAAATCAAATATTTCTGGCAACATGAACATCTTCAGGAACCGTTAGTCCGCCGGGAGTTTTCGTATTGGTACTATGCAAATCCATCGTCTTTTATAAGGTTGATTTTTAAAACGACGTAAAAACTAAGGAGAATGTATTAGTTCGACAAGTGGACTTTGTATTAAAAAGTTGTAACTTTGAGGGAAAAAGATCTTTGAAGAAGTGAAAAACATTTGAAGCGCGGTTTTTGAAAATGGTTCTGACAAATTTCAAAACCCATTTCTGGAAAGCCATTTATTACAAGCACGATGTAATTGAGCTTTTGGATTTCGCTTCGTCTCGTTAAATTCGAATACGCAAATTACGGTATTTAGTAATTGTATCATAATAATAATAATGCATTAACTACTCATTAAGTTTAAAAAAGATTTCGAAAACGTGGTTTCTTGGTACGGGACCATATGTTTTTATAATGAAAAACTTTATTACGGATAGGTTCCCGTTTTTTACGTATGTAAAAAGACTCCGGAGCTTTCGGGTCATTCGAGACCCGTCATCAGCAGTCTTAAGTTGTCCTTAACAACTTAAACGGGAACCTATCCGTAATAAAGTTTTTCATTATGAAAAAAGATTTTGTGTAAATAAATGATTCAGAACTTTTTAGAGAAGAACAGTTCGTAAAAACTAAAATGAGCAAACCTTTCGGGATAACTTTGTCCCGTATGCTAAAGATAGCAAAAAACAATGAAATAAAACAAACAAGAGAAACAATGAAACAAATTTTGAAATTTTCAAAGGTCACTAAGGGGCACTGCACTTTGTGGATCGTGTGAATGACACTCGACGGACAGCAATAGGATTAACCTTATTTCCATTACAGTACAATCTCAATCATCGCTTTTCCCAACTAACAGCTAATTAGAATGCTTGATAATGCATGACAATTACGAAAAAATAATTGCGTACGTAACATACAACAAATCAGACTTTGAAATTTTCGGGAGCCGCGCGAACGCAGACTCCCTCACTCAAAAATTACGCAGTGAGCTCATCCCACACGGGATGGCCCCAGAGGTCAGCTGCCTCGGAGTGCAATGAGCCAGCCTCGCCCTGGAAGAGCAGCCTTCATGATCACTGCTACTTCCCTGCCAGGTAAGTATGAAAATAATACTTGTCTTCCAGTCTATGTATCAAAGAAGCAACAAAAGCAAGGAAGGTTTAACATTAAACACTGTCTGCTGCTTGCATTTCATTCTATCATATATCGTGCCTTAATGAGTCATTGCTTGTCGTTTACTCTCCTACAAAAATTCTTTTTTATTTTCCGCACGTTTAGTCAAAGCAAGAGCGTATTGTTTGCTTTCATTCATATCAGATAAAATTCGATTCATCGGACATAGTAAAGTTAGAACTTTTCAAGTGGTTGATTATGATCTGTACTTCCAAAAGATAAGTTTAACAACTTCCACGCACGCACTTTTCTTTTAGTTTTCGTTAGCTGCATAGAGGTCGCTGGTGTCGCTTTATACGGACGATATGCGTTACACAAGCTCCTCTTGTCAGTCAAGATTTCTATCGATTATTTGGCATTCAAGAAAGGTATAGTATTTTTTTCAAAAGCAGCGAGCAAATGGCAGTTTTCAACTCATCACATTGTACTAACCGAAGCTTTGTCTCACTAGTACTAAAAGAGCGCAGAATCGGTTTGGTTCGTCTTCATTCTTCTTCACTATAGCAATCCATTTAATTGAATCTTCACATTTTTATTACTTTTATATAGTCAGGGCCGAGCGCGACCTGGGTCGAAAGCAATTCTATTGCGAAAATTGAAGATTAGATCGACACATTGCATCAAGAAGTTTTTATCTTCGCAACATTCGCGACTTCTCGCGTTCCGTCTGCGCCGGACAACGGAGATGGAGATGTACAGTAGAAGGAAGTAATACGTTTTATATTATTAGTAGCAACTGGCCGTTAGTAACAAGATCGTATTATAGAAAAGCGCTCCAAAACACCCATTATTTACTCGCATAAATTGCCAAAGAACGCGATCAAAAAGTCTACGCTGTCACAATAGCAGATGAAAACAAATAATACAAAAACCTGGTTTCCCGGTTCTCATATTCACTGCAAACTGATGAATATTACGTTCGGTCCAATTGAACGTCGAAACATTCACCACGTACCAGAAAATAAGCACGTGAAACAAATCTTATAACAAAAAGGCTTTTTGCATTCGTTTACGTGACGGCCGATGTGCAAATACACGTATACTATTATAAAAACTTTGCCACGAAAGCGCGCGGGCGAGTTCGTAGCATTTAAACCTAATAAAACTTAGAAAACCAGTTGAGACTGCAACAGTAATCCAAGAAAATCAAGTACATTGACCCAGTATTCTCATTCGGTCTTTATAGTTTACCCTGATGTAAGAGTACAAGGCGTCTGTTGAAAAAAGAAATAACTGGGCTCGAAATTCAGTTCATAGATTGTTTCAAAAATTTTTCAGACTTAGTTCTGGAAGAGTTTACTACTCCGCAGCAGGCTTGCATGCAGGAAACCTAAGCTCCCCCCTTTTTGGCCAATGCTTCGGGATTTTGCTGAACTGCATTGACTGGCAGTATGAATTAATAATGCTGGAAGCGCATTTTAATGTTGAAAATAAAATGCAAAGAAAAATCGACTAATTTCGAACGTTTTCACTGAACCATTAGCAGCTGAAGGCTTACATCTTTGGCTGGCGAAATATTTGCATTCAAACTTGGGTATTTTTAAATTATTTTTATTCTTAATTAACACGTTCAATAAGTTATTATCGAAATGCAGTATTTAGTTGAAATTCCTTCAAGACCTGATGTTCGTATGAGAGTGCTCACGCAGGTAATAAGTGTATTTTTCGTAGACTCATCAATCCTCGCATTCATATGAGCCTTTCTGTTCAACCTTTACAGGAGCAGAAAGGATAGAAGGTCCAACATTCACCCAGGTGCGACGGAGCGTATGCTACCAATATATTTACAGACAAAGCTGATACAAAGGGTTGATGATGCATATATGAAACGCAACAATACTTTGCATAATAGAGAGAATAATTATGCAAAGCATGGTTGCTTAAACGTGCAGTATTTAGGTATTACTACATTATTTGTGCTACGCTTCCGCAGAGACCCTTCAGTTACTTTTTAAAAGGAACTGTCAGCAAAACATGAGTTGTTCTGTTTTTCGCGATCTTCCGCCTCCGTTATGGTACATCGCGATTGGAACATAACGTTTTCCACCGTTTGATCGCTGTATTCACTGAGTTCCCTGAAAACTTGTTACTTCCATGTCATTGTGAAAATAAGACTGATCTTAAGGAGATTATAAACGTTTCTTGTTAGCAAGCACTCTTTGGAAAAGACTTTTCTTATAATACTCAAACAGTTTGTTTTTAAAATTTCCTCGCTAGGAATGCCTTAAGTTTATACCCATTCTCACCTTGGAGTGCTCTTTAGCAGGAAAGTTTACTGTACGACAAACATAACATATTTAAGCATCCCTCCATCAGCAATATGGAAATGTCTATGATAAAATAAGATAGATGCTTACTTTTCGCATGCGGAAGTTATTTTATCAATTTCTTCGTTTGAACGAATCAGTTCCTGCGCCCTAAGTTTATTCAAAGCTTAATTATAAAATGCAGCAGAAACAAAGTATTACAGCTGAGCTGCTTCGTCTGACCCATTGAAAAAGTTGGCCAACTCGTCAATGACATTTTCATCGTAGCATTCGCTCATATCCTAAACGTTAATTCAAACAACCATACTGTAATTGCCCGCGCCTTACTCTATACACAATTTGCAATAAGTTTGCTGCGCTAACAGGATTTGGCGCTATTTTGACGATGTCCATCACCAATTCTGATCTAACAAGTTTGCTCATCAATTTCGCCAAGCCTAAAAGGTTGCGTTGAAATGGACATATTAAACCGGCCGGCAATGCGTCAATCACTTTTCGCTTCTTCGGATGGATTATTGATAAGCAGTTCTAATCGTATCATTTTTTCGATGTGCTCAAACATATTATCGTAAGTGAATTTACAAATCGCTGACGAGGAATCCATTTTGTCAGCGTTGAAAAAATGAGCAGCTCTTGACAACTTTTCTGCTTTGCTTTTATGCTTAATACTCAATAAGGCTTTAAATTGCGATTTGCTTTAAGTGTCAGTTTTAAAGTTACTTTTATTTTCGCGCGCTGTTTTAGACTGATGCAGGCTTTGATTATGTAGTAAGGCATTAATAAACCCAATGTGCAGCGACGCAGAACAAGTAATGTATTTTACCAGATCCACGGT
This sequence comes from Trichuris trichiura, assembly GCA_037903355.1. Classification (NCBI taxonomy): domain Eukaryota; kingdom Metazoa; phylum Nematoda; class Enoplea; order Trichinellida; family Trichuridae; genus Trichuris; species Trichuris trichiura. The sequence continues at coordinate 662,728 of JBAJFE010000061.1, read as the reverse complement.
GACTTCACTAACTCTTTAAAGGATATCTGGCCTGGATAATAATAAAAAGTTGTATTTTTAACCAGGAAAAATATACTCGAAGCTTTCGTGCCATCCGCAACTCGTCTTCGGTGAAACAGTGACCTAATACCATTAACAGCCTTCAGGGACGGTGAAGCTGAGGGCTCTCGTCAGAGCTAACCTCCCTGAACATCATTTGTCATACTATCTTTACTTAGTCAAAGACTAGGTATGTGTAGTACTCGCGAACAGTACCATGATGTGTCCGTGCAATAAGAACTCACTCATCCAGGAACCTAATCACTAAAAAGCGCAGCACAGCAGGAGATTGCGAAGACCTTTATCGTCATTGATTATGACTGAAAGACGGCCACTAGTATAGGCGGGCGAAGAAAAGATTAGACGCGGGAAAGTGCTGTATATGTATACTTCGAAAGCTTCGAATGCGTTTTTGGTGTTTACAAATAAAATGCTATGCTTTCAAACAAGTCAAAACCGGTATTAGAAGTCAACAAAGTTTGCAGTATACAAACATCACTTTTAAGTGGAATAATTTATCGTCTTTCAGTTAACCTTAATTTATTGCCTGACAAAGCAGGTCGTTCATTAGCTGTATTCCAAGCACATTCTTACTACTTTGGATGAACATCCATCGACTACAACGAGAAAGTGGAAGTCGTAAGTTGAATAATGCCGTCTACAAAAACGGAACTCTGCTAACATCTTTAGTTTTCTTTTAAAACGACCGTACTCAAACGCGATCTTTTTATGTGCCTTTTGCAAAATCTTAGGGCTGCAAGTAAGGAAATTATCCCATAGCAGTCATAAGAATGAAGTTCGAAAGGCCGAATGGTCAAAGTCTTGCGAGCCCAAATATTGATAGTACAAATCTCCAATACTAGTATTGTCGAATAGGAAAGAATAGTCCAATGGGCAAAACTGCCACATGGTTTTATTTCCAAACAAATCGAAACGCCTTAAGTACGGCTCAGAAGTCCAGATGACCAAACGTTGATGTCAAATTACCTTATTATGGCCGTTTTGTACTCATACATACTGAGTAAAGAGAACTAAAGAGGCTAGGACCGCCGTGCAAAAATATCTTCATCATCGAAAGATATCTACCTCACCAAGTAGGAACTATAAATAAAGAACAATCAAACAAGGGTTATTTGACATGTTTGGTCGTCCGGACTATACTTAAAGATTAGCTTTCGGGATTTCGGCTTCTTTAGGGCCCATCCTTATTCAGGAGCTTTTCCCCTCAAGAATTAAACCCATGCAGAAGAACTAGCAATTAGGTATGTCACTCTAATCGATGTTTAGACCTGTGATGTTTCCACTTTCTGTCTTATGACTCAAACCCAAAATTACACAGTCATGTATGGATACGATTAGTAAACGAGTGGTTCATTTATTACTTAATGTGAGCGAATAGCATTTTGCTCCCAATTTGAGATTAGGATCCTACACTCATTATACCATTTCCTAAATTCGTTTCCTTTTTCAGAGTGCCTGTTTCAGCTTCCGAAAGTTGTTTGTTCCTGCGAACGACGTAAACATGTTAACGCTAGTAAGTTTTCGAAAAATTTTTTTACAGTTCTATCCGACCAACTTAGATGTATATAAGACCAGTGGCTCATTCATCATACGGTAAATGCATGATTCAGCTAAAAGTGTTGGATATAGGTATGCAAATTTCTATAACAAGAAGCGTCGCATGATCTCGCGTCTCAAACGCCAGAGTCTTTTTACTACGAATTTTGTCTTCATCCTCGTCGGCACTTACACTGCAGATTTCAAACTGCTGTCTAGTAACGGCAAAAGTGGGCCCATTTTAAAAAACAAGAGAAAGCAGTCAAAAGCAGCTTTCGGTAGTAAGCAAGTTTAATAATCTATAAGTATATTTATCATTCATCGTAGCAGTTCAAAATCTGACTTTGTTTACAGGATGAGTTTTCAAGTTTCTGAAACTTCCATAGAACATGCCAATATTAGCATAGTTTTAATCTGAGAACAGATAAGAAGGTAAGTTATGTAACTGTCAAGAGAAGTCATGCGTTTAACGAAGTTTCAAAACGATTAATAACTTTTCTGTCCTCAGCGTTGAACTGGGTGGTATAATTCAGGTAAGAAGCAGATGAGACTAAGCTTGCAGTACAAGATAATTTTGAGCCCTCCCCTTTTCTTGTACATTTTTTAGATTAACATTACACTTCTGAATGATTTGTCTAATTTTAAATTGGATAAAGTAGCGCTTGACTCGCTGCTTTGCAGAAATGCAAATTATTGCTAGTTATTTCACCCGACGCGGAATCAACCTAGGAACTACAATATTAATGACCTGCACGTGCTGAAGTTGTTTGCTGCGAATTTTTGAAAATACTCTCTGCTTCAATGATCACGTATTTCTAATGATTAATGGCTGCTTTAAAAATATGCACAAAAAGATTGAGACCGGTAGTCCCTTGGCATGATATATGTGCATATATGCCAGTGTCAATTATCAATCCCATAAATGTACTACTAATTCCTTTCCATTGCAGCAGCCTTCTCGTGCGAACGTGTTTTCAAGGAAGCAGAATTTATTGCGCTTCGATCATGGACAATAAATTGCTAAACAAGATTTTGAATAAGCTGAGTAGCAGCGATTGTTTTGTGAAGCCGGTAGCGCCGACGAGGCAGCTTGCCATCAGAAACCGGTTTCGCAATTATGCAATGAAATTATTTAAAAGAGCAGCGAAAACTGTGGCCATTTTAATAACTTTGCACGAAGTACTCTGTGCACCATGGCGTTCAAGCTGTTGTTCTTGTTCGTTGCTGCAAGTTTGTTTGTAGCAGGAGATGGACTTTATAGCCTCAGAACGTACAGCATGAACGACGTCAGAGAGTTCGTAAGTTCCTATTAATTCTTTCATACTGCTTTTGCTCCTCCTTATGCTGCCAGTAAGTAAGAGTAAAAGCCAAAATAAACAGAAAAAAACAGAATACTCTAATTAGTGTTGTTGTATGATTGCGTGCGTTCCAGCTACACCAATACAATTTTCTGTAAGTCCCTCGTTGGGACATTTGCTCATCGTTAGCTATAAAAGTTTAGCTATCGCGTCAAACAAACATCAGGTTTCCTGTGCATTCTAACTTAGATTTACTTCCTCTCATCTGAACTTCATTTTCACGCATATTCTCGCTCGACGTTCTATTCGCAATACGTAAGAGCATAAGCAGGCAGTAAAATCTGTAAATAAACTAACCTTACACCGTTAATTCTTATGATATAGAAATTGTCAAACAGAATTCTAAATTTTATTAAGAAATAGGGGAAGGACTGCTTGTGAACGTATCTTCAAAGCAGCGCTTTCCTTAGGTGACCTTGTGCGCCGTTATATAAAGCTGTAGCACCCGCCAATGACCTGCGTTAAAACGTTTTCAGTAAAATAGTAAGCTCCAGAATTTTCTATTCTAAGACTAGTATGGCGCACATTAAGCATGAGTGAACATATGCACCATTTACACGCCATTTATTAAAAGCATGTTGGCTCATAATCGTGACATTTTAGTACATTATGATTCAATGTATTGAAGCCAGCTGCGCAGACGTTCTTGAGGAATATATCTGCGGAAGATCCCGTATTGGTACAACAATGGGATCATACTACTACAATCGAATCAGCACAAATCGGCAAGAGATTCTACAGTGCTTGCTAAGATGTGAACAGTATAAAGGTAAAGATACTGTTAGTTCTGTTTGCACATTTTTTTACCAATGTTAGATTCACAGTAAGGAAAGCAACTTAAACGCTTGGCACCAGTAGATCTGAATGAAATCGATCAAACGTTTTCTAGCACAAAGATGTCTATATTGGTTACACAGTTGAAATTTTCTGACTATTCAACCAAACTCGATAATGCCCTGATACAAGCGCATTGAAAGCTGCTTTGAAATATGAAAAACTAATCCATCCATTGTTATGGAATCACAATTTGAAATTTTAAATTGTAGCTGTCCGGTTGCGCTTCGTAAACATGTATGCATTACTGGCCAAAAAAGCATGAAATGTTTATCTGATTATGGTGGCATAACCTCATTTTTTCTTTTTAAGAACGGCTTGACTACGCGTGGGAATGAGCAACGTTATTGGCAATTCGTCCACACACCGTTGCAACTGGAGAATTGGACACTCGCAAAAACTATTATGTCGAATTAGTCTTCTAAACTAACTATTCAACATTAGTGGCAAATTTGCAGGTTTTATGCAATTAAAACGTGGCAGTACAGTTACCGCTTAGTATTAACCAAAGCTAAAGCAAATAAACAACGTTGCATTAGTGGCTTCTTGTTCAAATTTCAGATTTTCAGCCGCTGTGGTACCCACAGCAAAGCTGACAACCTGAAACGCGTACGCTTTAAAGCGATCTCTCGCAAAAGGAAAGTGAAATTCATTAGAACTGCAAAAATGCAAAACACCTCATGCATATCCCAAAGTGCACTGATCAAACTTTGCAAGAAAGCACCAGTGCTACGCCTAAAGCTGTTATGCAGTGCCGTCAAGTTTCAACAGTCACTTCACGGTTATGATGAACAAAACGTAAACCCAGCAATATTAATTTAAGCATCCAAGGTTTATCAAAAGTTCATACATCAGCAGGACAGAACAGTATTAATATTCACGTCATACTACATCCTTTGCTTTTACGAAATTTCCTGTCAAAGGAAGGCTTCTAAAACTGCGCTCGCAAATCAGTTGCTGCCACACGGTTTCTTGTTCCTGATACGCACTCTTCGTGCTTTTAAAGTTATTTCCTTTGCCTTGTAAATGTGTTTATTAATACAGTGTAATGCATTAAACTGTTTCTTTTACGGAATGCATTGCGATATATGGAACTTTAACAATATTATGGTTACTTTGAGTATAGATTTCCCTATAACGACTTGTTGAAGCTTCATTGAACCTACTTTGAACTAGCAAAAACACATTTCTCTTAAAATGCGAACTCACCGCTAATGATGCTTTCTCCGAGAATAACGCCAAGATTTACATTAGCACACAGACAGTACAGGCAATGTCTTTGAAATTTAACTTGCGAAAAGCGCTACTAAGTAGGACCAATGTTCAGGTTTTTGCGCCCATAATAACAAAGAAAGAAGCAAAAAATAATAATAACAATAAGAATAAGAATAATAGCAAATGCCCTACCAGTGAATGGATGAGCAGTTATTACGGAAAATTCAGAACAAACTTTACAGTTTCGGAGCTTTCAGGACCAACCTTGTCCCGTCGTCAGCGATGATGGTAAGAACTTTATTATTATTATTATTATTATTATTATTATTATTATTATTATTATTATTATTATTATTATTATTATTATTATTATTATTATTATTATTATTATTATTATTATTATTATTATTGCTTCTTAATAATAATAATAATAATAATAATAATAAGTTCTTTTGTTAGTGTAGTAACTACTAAGTCCATTGTTATGGCGCCTATGGGAACGGTGTTATCATTACACAATGAACCGTAAGATAAAACATAGAAGAGAAATAAACTAAGGATTTATTCCCTTGTTCTTCATTGAAATATAATTATATGGTTGCTTCCAGATTTGGTTAAATCAATCAAGACAGATTGTCAATGATCTAGAACCTCTGGGTGCTTGGTCTTCTCATGATAAACAAGTGAATCATAGTCCTATTAGTAATCATGATTAGATTTTAGCTAGTAAAAACATTGGAATCTTTTAACAATGCATCTCACTGAGATAATAGAAGGGCAATAAAAAATAATACCTCCGAAATCAAGTACTATTTAAATGTTTACGCAAAAATGAGAGCACTCCTTGCTACAGACTGAATCGTTAGATAACCATCATCAGCCATCTATGGCACTAGCAGACGACAAAATTTGCAAATATTATTAATATATAAACGACTGCTTATCATATTAAATCTTTGTACGTATTTGCATTGCCCATTTTTGGTTTTATAAAATTGAACTAAACGAACACGTTACCAATGGACGGATGAGCGCCTATAAAAGAAATACCAGGAAACGGCAGGATAAGTTCAGGGCAATCGGAAATCCCTTGTCTAATCTTCAGAGATGGGTCAGCTACTCATGTGGTAATGTAAGGAACTGTAAACAGTCACAAATACTGAAGACAGCAAAAGGTAAGTTATCTTGACATTCCTCTGATAAGTGCTCGTCATACGCTGGTGCTTAAGAATTGTTTCAAGAATGTTCCCAATGACCATATAAAGAGATATACTCATGTTGAAAAAAGGATTGCGTTTTAATAAGACGGCTTGATTAAAATATGGTTGTGTATTGTTAAGTGCTTTAAGTGCACATTGTGAGAACGAAAGGAGCTGAACGCACAGTGCTTTGCAACCGCTCGCTAATTACTTCAGTTGCACAAGTTTATCGTGCTTCGAGAGTGCTGCTAGATTACTCGTCGTCAATGCCTACAGTTAAACGGAAGAATACCTCAACAACAGACGTATAACAATGGTAATTAGGAAGACTACAAAGGCTAATGCTGCTTGGGTTTCAAAGCTTTCAGAAAAGTGTTGTTCTCAGCGATAATGCTCCTTTGGAATATAACCTGTTTTACTATCCGCTTGTAGTACTAACAGAAAAGAAATAGGGCGAATAAGTAAACGATACTAGCAAATTAAAATGAAAGCTTTATTTTCAGAGTAGCCAACCGTGACTTTCCTATAGCAAATTATCGAGGGACTGCTAGTGTTAAAGAACTTATTTCTATGCCATTATTGGGAATCCCGAAACCAGAAACCTGCCTATCGATTGGATCGACGGATAGTGTAATAAGAAAAATGAAAGACTATTAAATCTAAGTTCTTTCAACGTGCTTAATCTTCTCCTAGCTAGCGCGATAATGCTATTAAATAAAATACGCGGAAGTTGAGACGGAAGAACTGCATAGTTGGCTCACATAATCGTATTAATATTTGATATTCGAATGATGTAAGCCAATTTCACAAAGAAATCATTATCATGTTGCTCTTTTGAATGTTGCACTTCGGTATAATCAAGAGCTAAAGCCTTGCCTGCTATTCTGTTTACGATATCCGCTAGGAATGGAATGAGCGTGGCGCAATGAAAAATCGCCGTCAGAAATTCGGAAATTGCCACTGCAAAGCGGAAACGGTCTGAAGTTTGGAAAAAGTCTTTGCTTATTTTTCTCCATAATAAAAAAAATCGTATTGAAAAAACAGGTCGATAGTTCCAAAACGACAAGTACCATGGCTCTTCAATATTTGCCAGAATACAGTCTGGCCATGTTAATAATAAGCAAATAATGCATTTGACAATGGAGTAGCTTGTTGTACTGAAACAGGTAAATCGTTTTTTTCCACGTATGTTTCTGAAAAAGTCGAAGCTGTCGGCCTAGGTCTGATTCTGTTTCGGCATTCGGAAAGTTAAAGTTGTAAAATCTTGAATCGCTCGCATCCCGAAAGCCTTGAATTTTTTCGCAATCATAAAACTGGATAACCGCCACTAACGTGCCTGAACATGAAAAACTATATATTCGTAAGAAATGAGCTGAATTTCATTACAGCCGTTCCATTTAATGAATATTTCTCATTTAGTACCACTTCTTTCTGGCATCGTTACTTGATTTTCGTTTGCGTCAAAATCCTTTTAATTCTTGAAATTTGTGGACGCCTTATTACTATTATATGCTTTTCTTAAAAACCAACAAGTGCTGTGTAAGAGATTCCTTGAAAATTCTTCTAATAAAACTTCTGCTTCCTGTAGTTCGTTATCAACAAACTTTCACTCCGGTAAACGCGCGTAAACCGGCCTGCTGAAGCAGTTGTCCTCTTTATCAGGCTTCTTCTTTTAAGTGAATAGCCAATGCATACATGACTGGTCATTCTGAAAATGAGTTTCAGTGAGAGTCAACGCTTTCGCACGCTCTGTTTCCCCTATAATTGAGTGGAATTATGATTATGCACAAAATTTCCTACGCCAACGGAACTGGTTTTCTTTCAGTCACAGAACTGTTTGTTAAAGAAGATCGTGGAGAGCAGATCTTCTCTAATACGAAAAGTGGTTTCATAACGTATAACTTTTTTTTAAAATTAAAACTACAGCTGATTTTTTGTTAATATACGCCTTAGACCAGAAATATAACCTCAGTGGACGAAAATGGAAAGGCATTTTAAACTGTAAAGCTTAGAGAGCTAAGGCTTTACTCTTTATGCATAACTATTTCGCTTTCACTGCTACAGGCCAATATAATTAAATCAGTTTGGAATGATCAGGTTGAGAATACCTCTAGAAAACCACATCTGTCAGAATGCTACCATCTGCCAGTTACAAATAATTCTGCATGTTGACAAAAAGGAATAATGTGCTTATAACATTTCTAAAATAGTTCAGTATCATAAACATAATACAACGCATGCTGAACCAAGTGCTCTGGTAAATAACTGACCATAAAAATGCTTGCTAGCTAACATTATGCAGCATTGATTACTGTATTTTGCAGTTCTACCTTTTTAACTTGTTCTATGCGAACTCGTGGGCGCAAAATAAACTTCTTTACTTCCACAATGATTCGCTAAGCTTTCAGAACCTCCCAGCTTCATCCTCAGAATGTCACAAATGGTTTATGATGGAATTCTAATGATTAATGTAGGAGTGGGCAAGCTTATATTGCGCCTTAAGCTCAAGCTTTTCTCGCCAAGGCAATTCACATTTCGTGCCGGTACAGTACTCATTTTTATTTAAGCATATCGCAATAACTAAAACGTTTGCAATATCATGTGTTTAGCTCCGAAACGTTTTAAACTTCTTCACCTGTGAACTATAGCAGTTTATCCATGACAAAGTTGGATAAATAAAGTCCGAAATTGCAATCCTAATTTTCCCACCATGGCATAGTCATTTTACATCGCTGTTAGTCGCAAAAGTCACCTGCACCCATTTTGATATTATTACCGGAAAGTGGGATTTTAAAAATGACTACGAATTAGTTTTTAATAACCACGCATGCCGACGTAATCATTGCTAATAGTCATGAAGTAGTGTCTACTTCCTTGATTTATAGAAAAGCAAATGATTGATTGTACATTGTGCAGTTGTCATTTCTGTCTCGCTTATAGTTTTTATGAAAAATTAGCAGAACAGTTTATGCGCAAAGAATATACAACGCTAAACAGGATATTTGTCACACGTGGGCCGTTTCCTGTAAAACAAGCCCAGCGGCTTAAGCGCACATTGTGAAAACTCAGCTATGACAAGATAATCTCTGACATGTCGACAGGAACGAGAAAAATTTGCGTTGACATTCCTACTTTAAAAAGGCTATCGATACTGCAACGGAAAAGCGGAAAGCAAGACTGCATAAAAGTACATAATCTTTGTTGGTAAACGATGGTACGAATGTTGCGTGCCTGTTTTATTGTGGCACTCTGCTTTGCTATGCTTTTCGAGGTTGCAGAAGCCATGAGCCTAGAAGACCCACAGGAATTTGTAAGTAGCTAACTTATGCAAAGCAGTTCTTTCTGGTTTTTGCACCGCTAAGAACTAAACAGTTTTTCCAACAAAGCTAAACTTACTATGTCTACAACCTCGAAAAACTGGTTTTTGCTGCAAGCGACGTGATTTAAAAATAATTTTTATGATTTCACTTCTTCGTTGCGTTGCTTTCAAACGTTTCAAGGTAACAAGAATAACAGCATCGCATCAGTGTAAAACCTTCAATACCAGAACAGCTTTCCAGAGGAGATAAGTAACCGCTGCTGACATAAACTTTTTTAAGCTTAACTTTCCTAGATGAAATCAAATGAATCAGCAGGATAATCACATCTGCCGCCAGCAATTTTCTCCCTGAATAATTCTGCGCAAGAATCTGCTTTTTTCAGGAATACGGTCTAGAATGCATGCGGCGTAGATGCCTGCCAGAAGCGCAGAACTTCTTCTGTAGAGAAACCGGCATTTTCAACTCAATTGCCGAGCATCATGAGGACCTTCTGCTGTGTGTAATGCGGTGTGCTGAATACGCAGGTAAAAGATGAATGAATTTCTCTTAATAAGCTTTATTGGTTTTGTACACTACTACCAGCGAATCCAAGATTGTAGAAGCATATATTTTAGATGGCAATATTCTGAAGTTTAAATTCATCCTCTTAACTCCATTAACATTAACAGAATTCAACTTTTTAAGTTACTCTGATGGTACGAAATTAATCTACTCGTCAAGAATTTTGCTAGCTACAATGCTTACCTTCAAATCCTTTTCGGAATGACTTAGAGTCGATGCGACTGAAATCCCGAGCGATTAAGGGTTACTGTCACTATTCCGAAAGTTAGGAACCTGAGCGGGTGGGTAACCGTTGCGGCTGATTGCCAACTACAGGCCAAACATTCTTCTCTACTTTTGCAAGAATCAATCTTTCGGCATTTTGAAATTCAGGCCTTTGATTTGGAACCACTTAGAATAAATTTCTTCTTCCTTTAAATAATGACTCAACTCAGTTTTCAGACAGTGACTTCAGTCTATATTTAAGCATGTTCTACGCATCTGCTTGCCATCTGGGCATGGACTACTGCACGTAAGCGTAGGAGTCATTACTAGTGACTACGTGCGTATCTTCAAGCGTAGTTTGCAGACCTAGAAAAAAAGTGAAATTCCTGATTGTATGCAAGCGTATTACCTCTATTCGGCTCACTGACAGAACATGAAGCATTAGTCGCTTCGCAAATGTCCTCGTCTCGGCAATAAACTTTGGAATGTGATCTTTCTTTCTGGAAAATCTTTTATCATTTGCCGAAGTTTAAATGTTGCCCTGGTATTCCCGCCACAAGGGTTGAACTACAGTAGTTCAGCAGCTGAAATTTGCTAATTCCTTTTGTAAACGCATTGAATCTTTTTTCAGAAGCCTTTGCTTCAACCAGTTCAGTAAGGATTTACAACGCACAATGACTGGTCAAGCTGGTATGGAAGCTTGAACTGTAAAACATGGAAATCAGTAAAAAAACTTTTCTTCGTTTTTATTTTATTTCATTCGTTTATGTTAGGAAAAGATAGGCTGACTCTGCGGATGAATCCTGCCGGTTGTAACACAAGATGAGTGCTTGGTACTTACATCTTCTTGCAACTCATCGCTTTAGCTCAGGCTCCTGTCTCAGCTAGTTAAGCTATACTTTTGCTGAATCCCCAGGCTTGATTCTTAGGCATATGCTGACATTAACATAGAGCTCCTAAGCGAACTCTGAGTACTGCGCATATAGATTTACAACAGTTTGCTTGTTTATTTCTCTCTCCCCTTTTTACTCCATCTTATCAAACAAATCCTTTTACTCTCAATGCAGACAAACCAATAGTTGTGGTCTAAAACCTTAAAGATTTATTTAAGCTATCGTTAACCCCACAACAGTGTTGCATCAGCGGTATGCAATTGACGCTGGCGACGAGAACAGACAAACCCTGAAAGGTCTGTCAACAACAATGCAGAAATGAAACAGGCTATACATAATACAAATTTTCGAAAATAAAAAACCTGCATGCCAATTACAAAGCATACTGTATTCCATCAAAGTCGTTGCACGCTTTTTAAATCTTTATTAGCGACTTGAAAAAGGGAAATGTTTTTAGGCGCCATTGGCCTTAACGAACCGAGCACATGAGCTAACCGTACTCTCTTAGGAAGAACAGTTTAGGCTAACTGTCAGAGCATACAAGGATCGCTTGTTGTTTTCTGCTTGTTTGGAACAGAATTGTTATCCAGAGAGCTTCGCTTTCTTTGCAGCGAAATACAGTAACCATTTAACACCAGTTAACAGTTGCTGCAGTCAATAGGCACTACAAGAGAAACAGCTGGCAGCATATGTGTCAGACAGTTAACCTATGCCATCGCTTGACAATCTTATTTGGATTTTGAATGCATTCGATCCAATGCTTCATACATTCACCTCTTGTCGCTGTTCCCAACTCCAAGGAGCCTTTAAAAAGCACGTACCGCATGTAAGCGTAGTCAACTCAACTTGAAGTTTTCTTAACGTTTTCATAATGCAATTGCTGTCACAAAAAGACATGCATTAAATATTATTATTTCAAGAAAACTACGGAAAAACATTTATGACGAACTACATCCAAGTCTATTCGTATAACTTACCAATAAAGTCATCATGTTTTCCTACGTCTTTGTCCCAAACTTGAACGCATAAGGTTACTCCAGCCATGTCTTCATATGGAAGGTTGAATCGAAAAAGTTGATTGAATACCGGGTTGAGCGTTCTCTTCTTCACTTCAGTTTTCGCTTGACGAACCTTATTTGTCTCCGATTTAAGCAATCTTAAAAACTGGGCTTTAATAATGAACATGAAAGCATTACATGTCCGCGTTACAGTTTAACGTAAGGATCGGAGTATCCTGAAGCGTCCAGGCCCAACAACTCAACGCAACGAATAACCTCGACGTTCAATTCTGCCGCTTTCATATTGTAGCACAAACTGAGCAAAATTTTCCCTCTTTCATCATTTAGTTCGTCGTACTTTTCCACCTGCATTTAAGATAGCGTTAAATGGATTATATTTAGCAAAGAGAAAACGAACCGGCATCTGCTTTTCCAAGTAAACGTTAAAATATTTTTCCTTTCCTGGGGTTACACGCTTCAGCGGCACTCGAGTTTCCCCAAGAAAGTCGGAACCAATCCGATCCTCATCGAGAACAGTAAGGCGAAGAGTTTTTCTTTTCATATCGTCCAAGCTCACTCCGTGATATATAAGCTGCTCGTTCCAGCAAGGATTCAGCGTCTTTGGCATAGTTCTGGTGCGCAATTTTGTAGCCTAAATGACAATTTTCACAATTTTTGAGCCACCGAAAAAATTTCCCTTTATTCTACCTTCGTTGCCTGCGGAAGCAAGTGAAGTTTCACGTAGGGATCCGAAAACCCGTTTGAATCCATCGCCGGCAAATTCTAAACGAGTACCGCTGTCGCATAGTCGTACAAGAAATTCAGTATATTTAGCTAAAACCAAATTCCCCATTGCTGGGCAGTCCTCTCTGCATTAACATTTGATCATTCATAGAATCTGAGTTTATGCAAATTTGGAAGGAAAATAACCGCTTACCGCCGCTTTGAATATGCTGACCAAAAGCACTTGTTCCGCCTCGTCGTATAGCAGCGAAAATTCCAAGGAACCAAAGCTTGCTGAAAATATTTGTTATGCGGAAATCAGGCAAGGAGAAATGATCAAATACTTTCAACAACATAATTGCAACTTCATGTGCACGCAGTGAACTGATTACGCGAGCTGACTAGCCATTCTAACTTCACAAAAGCAAGACATGTCTACACAAACTTAAACAGTTTTGCGGAAACCTTAGCCTACCTACCAAGGCTGACCACGTGGCAGAAAACAGCATATCCATTTTAAAGAACTAAAGAAAGCATATCCCTTTCTATGGGAAGGGAACTTTCCTTAGTGTCTTGCGACTCATGTATGACTGCGGAGCTTTTAACTGTTATACAACAGGCAATCTTAAATATGCTCGCCTGTCACCTACTCACACAGTTTTTATGAATTTCGAGCTCAATAAACCTCTGATGTACTTTAGAAAACAATTTTAAATTATGCTGGTTTCTTAGGAAACAGCTGAGGTTTTTCTTGAAAACATAAACGGTTTTTTGTCCACGGGCGTTTAAAACTGTTAGAAAAGGATAGGCTATCACTCTGCGAATGAGTTTTGCTGGTTGTAACGCAAGACAAGTGTTCAGCACTTGCGTTTTCTTCTTACTCACTGTTGACGCGTTGGCTCTAGTGCTTCTCCCTGCTCGTTAGGTTACGCTTTCGCTGTACCCCCGTGTTTGTTAGTTAGACGTAGGCGTGTGCTGACAGTAAGATAGAGCTCCTAACCGAACTCTGAGTGCTGTGCATATAAACTTACAACAAAAACACAACGTTAGCAATTACTGCAGCAAGAAATCACCGGCTCACTTTTTGAGCCTAAAACAACTAGAAGAAATATCCAGAACAGAGCTTTATAATGCGCTTTTTTATTCTTTGGAACAAAGAGTCTACTGTTCACTCCTGTTTCTATATCTTCGAGCACATAGCAAGAGAAGCCTTTATACTTCAGCTGTAATGTTAACAGTGAAGAAGCACCCTTTATGAGAACTTTCTATTCGTCATTATGTCACGGCCATAATAACAAATGATGAACGGTGCTGCAAAATAAAAGTTGTAACTGCTAGTTAAAAGGAAAGTTATGTTAAGAGATGCACCGCATATGGCAAGTAGAGAACCTCCCGGCTGAAAATGCTTTTTAAGGCGGATAGTTAAAATTTCAAAAATAATTTTCAATTACAGTTTTTTATAATGGATTCGTGAGGTTTTGTTAATATCCAACACATTTACATGTTGTCGCATTGCTGGCTCAATCTCCAATGACTTATTGGCAAAAAAAGAAACTGCAGTGCATCTGAATTTATTATTATAATATTTCCGAGTTCTTAAATTCGTCTGGCCGATCTGACCACGATTGACATAAATAGGGTAAGAATAACTAACGCATTTAAATAACTTTCTTACTGCTAACTTATAAGCGAGAAACTAATACCGACATGTAGTGAATGAAGTCAAGAATTTTCGTAAGGTTTCGTTCATGCTGTCGCATAACCATCTTTTCTTTAATTGCAAATAATGTGCCATCTCAAGAAAAAAGTATTAACCACTTTGAAGGAATGATTAAACAAACTTGCGAGAATATACTATGCAGAATTATCACAGTGAATCACGTGTCCTCTAGAACTTAATACCCTTCAATAAAGGCATGAAAACATGATGTTTTTGTACGGGAGTGTGAGTTTTCATATTGAAGAATGTCTTTATTACGGATTGTCTCCCGTTGTGAAAATAATATACGGAATTTTCACAACGGGAGACAATCCGTAATAAAGACATTCTTCAATATCAATAAAGGCATGACTTATTTTAAGACTACGCGTGGTGAAAATAAGAATTTAATTTGCAAGCTTACAGTTTGCGGCAAAAGTGGACAGCTTACAATCACGAAACCTCAGACTCCTTATTCCAAAGCGTAAAGAAGCAATCAATTATGCTAATTGCAATCACTCCAAGCTGAACAAAACGCAAGAATATTTTTATCAGTCATCATCACGAGGCATTCTATTAGCGTTTTAACGAGTGGATTAAAATGTCTTCTGAACTAGCGAATATATAAATATGAATAATAGGATGGAAGCTTTTGACCTTTCAAGATACTGTGGAAAGGGTAAGAACGCTATTACCAAACTATCTATATTAATATTGATACTTAATGGATAAGGCCGACGGGCATTTAATCCTATTTAATGGAGCCCTTCGAAATGCGCTTTTAACGATTGCGGTTGGATCGTTTATAATAGAGGTGCTGCACATTTTGACGTCGCATCATTAATAATGGATACTGCTACTACTTTGCGAGTCAGGAAGAAAAGAATATTAAACTACTGCCAACCTGTGAAATTATTTAAACCATTGCGTGATAGTTCAGAGGCAACCGTCTCCTCATGCAAGTCACGACCGACAGCATTGCCTTTGGGTGCAGGTGGGCGTTGCCCTGAATGCAAAAGACAACACAATTCACGTCAAGGCAGCACGACGACAACAGCAAGACGTTTCGTGCAAGCCAAAGTTAATAGGTCTATACCGAACGACCATTTCTTACCTATATCATTGTCTGGTGATGATTCGTAGCTAGAATCTTGCCTTGGTGACACTTTTTCAGACGACTGCCATGGCAGCGCGTTTTCATTCAACGAAGTTCTGCTCAAGGCATTACTTAGGTTTTCTGATGCCTTCATTGGTGGAGATGGCGACTGTTGAGCAACTGGCCTGCTATCGGTCAGCGATACCGGTCGGGGTCGATTCGAATCGAAACTTTCTCCAACTTCAGCTAATTGAGCCGATGAATAGCTGCAACTCTGCGACAGACTCTCGCTTCGAATAGCTAAAGAATTTAAAAATGAAGATCAGTTATAAAAGGCAAAACTATGCACGAATGCACGAAACAAACCATCAGAGCAGGTCGACTTCGAATCCAACGTTTCTGTACCGTCGAACGTATCACAAATGCTTTCAGGTTTACTGTGAATGCTGGCTTTTCTGCTTGATGAATCTGTCGCATCGTCTGCCGGACTGATAGTGCGTGAAACCAAATGAGCAACCTGCTCTGCTGACACGTTCTGTTCTAAGGAAGACAACGACGTGGAGGACTGAGGACCTTGTTTGTCGCCAGAGCTAACTGGGCTGCTCTTTGCACTAGGTACTTCGTCTTCCTCCTCTTCCTCATCGCTGCTACTGCTCCTACGTTTGGCTCGTAAACTTATATCTAAACAATCATTCTGAAAACCCCTTTATTTGCATAAAACCAACCATTTCTAACAGTTGCCCATTTCGGCTTCGCCCAACGAATGTCGCCAGTTTCTGTAGGGGGTGTAGGCAGCATGCGCCTACCACCGGAACGACGATGTCCCATAGGAAAAGCGCCTTGGTCACTTAGGCTACTGCCCCTTGAGGTCGAAAGTACCATTGAACGAATCATACTTCCATCGAGCCGTCGCCTTTCCGTAGGTGACCCAGGGGCTTCAGCGCTTCTGGGCCGCGCTGGTACCTTGACATGCTCAGGAATACCACGATAGAACCAAGCTCCCGATTTTTTCCAAATCTGCATAAAAGAAAGTTTTGTCCACGAACTAGCGCGGAAGAGCGTAAACCTTCTTGTACCTCTCGTGTTTCGCTGCATAGCTTACACAAAAATATAGCCTTTCCCTTTCCGTCAGCAGTTTCAAGACCACAATTCTTCTGGCAAACGTACTGAAATACGCAGAGGAAAAATGAGCAATCCTGTGTGAAGCAAAACTTCTCTTCGCGTAGCAGTAAGGTTTTCAGAGACTGTTTTAGATTATCTGCTTAATGCGCTGCTAGCAACAAGAGCTGTAGCAAACTAGATAAACTAATAATCTTAGGATAAGCAAGTAGTAATACAATGGCATAAATGCCTACATATTTACAGGATATTGCATTTCACGCGGACATAGACTACTTATTGCAGCATGTTAAATCAGATACCTCCGGAGAGGAACCGCAAGGTTCTAGATAAGAAGTTTCCCGCGGGAAACCTGGCGCCATCGTTCACAACCATAATTATAGAATAAGCAAGAAATAAAATCAATATTCGCTGGAAATCCAAGCAATTGATGAAGTGCTGCAAATTAATCAAAATTGTCGAGAAGGTTGAATTCTAAATCTCATTAAACCACCGAAAAGCGTGATTGCCTTCAAACTGAAAACCACCACTATTCCTGCTAATATTCTGATTGATTTTTATCGTAGAACACTCAACCGATTCACGGCGCTTGGAAACGTATTTCCGAAGTTTACCATCTCAAGTAAAACTTATTCTCTTAGCGCGCGCAAAGTGGTAAGAAATCAACCGAATGGCTTTACATGCTTTGAACTTAAGGCTAGCGGTAAGCCAAACTTCGACCTGCTGCAATTTAAAACCTCATATCAATTTTGTACCATTCTTAAACTTTGCTACACCTAGAGCATCCCATGCAGAGATTCGTAATCGTAAGCTAAGCAGTTTCAGAAAAAAAGTTTCATTGTAAGTTCGAAAATGCCAACACACTGACACTTTTTCTCAAAGCGCTTTTCTTAAACACTGTATTTCTACATTGCACTAGAGGGCTCATATTTATTTAATAATGGCAATTCCAAATATGCAATAGCAGACGTTGAACACAAAAGTTCCGCATCTGTAACAGCGAATGACAAGTTCGAACTGAGGATCCCACTCCATGGCGTTATCTACGTAAAAATGCCCGTATGAATAAATGAGCTCAAAACTAATATTTGTGGGAAAATCGTAATGCCTATTTCATTAGTGCAAGTAGGCTTCCCGCGAAGCTGAAACCGTATGTCTCCTGAACAAGGAATAATCAAGAAGTTATAACATTTAAAAGTATTTATCATTCTCGCTGGCAATGATCAAGGCATGGACGCTGGTGCAAAACTTACTCTGTGGCAATCATGGCAAAATGCAGCACAACTTATTGGTCCCATCACTCCAAAACTGGCGCCGCACAGCATACACTGATTCGACCGGTTTCCGGACGTATTTCGCTTCATTCTGTCCAGGCGATCAACTAGCTGCCTAAAGTGAACCCAATACCAATTACAAAACATCATACGCACTTTTATGCATCACTGCAAGAAAGGATGAGCACCATTTTTGGTAGCATATGAATTCCAAGAATCCATTAGTGTTTTATTTATACATACTCGGGATATTGTTAATTAGCATACGCAAAAAATTCCAAATTGCAAAGCGTGCATCGTATGAAATAACCAAGCTAAAAAGCAGCGTATAAACGCATTTAAGAGCGACCGGCCGTCGCGCGCAACTGCGCACTGAACAAATGGCTGATCAAAACGTCCGTTTGTGCTATGAAAACTTCCTGAAACTAGCTTGACATTTTTTGAAGGACTTTTATTCGAGGCGACCATAAAAGAAGGCAAAAACAGATGAATACCATTGACTGCCTTTCTCAAGGGGTTTCGCTGGCATCATTGGTAGTTTAGAAAGCCGTGAAAGCGACTTCTCATTAAAAGTTGATAAATGCATTGCGTTCACGTTCCATACCAAATGAGCTCAATACTGTCTAGTGAACAAGGTTTCCGATGCCGAAGGAATAAATGACGGTACGCTATTAAACTTTAAAAGCTTCCAAACAAAGGAGATAAATCAATTTAAAATGTTCCGCAGGAAATTATTACCTTTGCTAAAAGCCAAAAAATCTTGGATAGTTCAAACGCTGATTAAAGGCCGTTTCAATTTACGGCAGGGTTCGTAGAAACCATTAGATCGACCCTCGGAGCTTCCGCGCTGCCATCACGGTACAAGGTAAAAGATGACAAATTAAGCAATTAAACAGCTTGAATTAGGCATCGCTAATCCAGTAGCCGCGGCATGGGGGGGGGGACATGAGAACACATTTGTAACTACTATACGCTAATGGCTAATTATATGCCAAAGTTTTTAATTCCCAAAAATGCTGAAAGAAAAAAATTGCTTCGAAATGGCCAGACACTGTCAAGTCATTTGCCGCTGCGCTAGCTTTAACGCTGAAACTATGTCGGGCAGATCTGAGCCTCCAAAGAGCTACAAATAATCTGAGTGACATCAAAGCAAAAGACAGAGCTGAACAAACTAGCTAAGCCTACAGCAAAAAACAAAAAACGTTATCTAAACGAGATATTTGGCAATGACAACGTAAGAGAGAGTTCGCTTTCATCGATCCAAGCGCAATTGCGTTTTAGCAACAAATCAAAGCATTTTGAGATAGCGCTCCCTTTTATGGGAAATCATTAAGCTCAAAGAAAGACTTCAAAGACTCCGACCGAAATGCCTGAAAGTAAAAAGGGAAAATTCTGCGTTGATAAAAGAGTAACACAGTAAAATTAGATTTAAATATACTAACCACTTGAAAAGCGTAAAAGCAGAAAATATGCAAGCGCAACTTTTAAAATGGTCGCCTAATTGGAAAGACGTACGAATCAAAGAATCAACGAGGTATCTCCATGTGATCTTAATAAGGAACAATGCGGTAACAAAACTTTGCCTTATGATGCTACAAGGACATCGGATGACCAGTTCTAATCTCTTTGTATCTTTTCAACATCATCGATCATGACGCAAGCAATAGTCAACTCTCTGCAAGCGGATTTTGCATTGCAACAGTTCATATGCGTTAACGATTTCAGTCAATCCCGAAAACGCTCTGTATATCATTTTAAGTCGTAAAACAGAGGGACTCTTAGTGAAATATCAAAGTTGGTGAAGTATTATCAAACAGAATTTTATCTTTCTTGTCAAACTTATAAAAAAAGGCTTAAGCTACCGAAATTGGTGTTTTAACAAGAATGGCGCCATTACATGCTTATCTTTTTCGGCGCTTTCCCTGAAGAACACAACGGAGTTATTATGCTGCCTCACATTTTAAGCAAAACCTGCTCTTTTAAAGCGCGCGCACGCAAAAATATATAGTTCGTAGAAAACTTGACGAAAACTAATTAACTCCTTACAAAAAACATTTACATTAAAATAATAGAAACGAAATAAGATATACTCCTTTGCCGTTAAAGTACAAAACTGCAAATGGAATTATGCTGCGAAAAAGAAAGTATCGGATCGTCAAAAACTGCCAAAGATGTTTTCGGCATTTAGGATACAAATGACCTCAAAAAAACATCAGAGTGAAACTTCATAATTAACGTCCGCTCAATCGAGCAAGATTGATATGTAACAATGCTTTTTTAATTCGCAACAGCAATTTTTTATTTAAGGAAATCCCCCTCCGCTAATGTGCTATGAAGAAAAAGAAAACGTAGCACAGAAGAGCGCGTGAAGCTTACCAGCTACAGAATCGCATTTAGATCAAGTTTACATTGTCGCAGATGAATTTGGTATAACGAATTGCATTATTATGTAAAACTTGACTAAAAATCCGCTGGCTAGCCTAGCGAACCCATTCCATGCGCAAATACGATAGATTTTAAACTTAGAATGATGGAGGGATGGAATTATCATTTGTTACTTTCGAAAAATATTTATTGTACACAGACTCGGTTCCTGTTCCTTGAAAAGTAAAACCGCGCTAAAATGAGCTTCACTGTATCATCGCTTCGACCCTACGGCTTATACCTACAAACCTTGTGAGATAATATTTGAACTGCTCATCTAGCGGCTGAAGAAAGTTCGCTAACGCGCAGCGAATAACGATCACCTATTGTACTCTTCAGGGTTGACCGAATGTGTTGTAATTGCGATTCCGCGCAAAACGCGCATCATTGTGGATTGCAATACATACGGTCAATATTTTATTCATAGTCAAAAGTGAGCGACATCAACGGGGCAATCTCTTCGCTTGTACGTCCTAATGCAATATTAATTTTCCGGGGAAGTATTGCTCAATGGCATGTATTGACGAACGTCATCAACGAAAGGCAGTCAACTTTTCTAACCATAAATGCCTACCGCTTAGCCATTTCGAAGCCTTCCGAACATTGATTTTGCAGTTCTTACGTTTTCTCATTCGAATCATCCAACAGCCCCTGTTGAGTTTCTACGGAAAGTTGGTAATTATAAACCAGAGAAGACTCGTTTCGCGTCAAAAACAATTCGGACGAAATTCAGCGGACGCCGACAGAATGAGTTTCCATATTTGTTCGTACAGCGCAAAAGTTTGCTCCAGTAAGCAATGAGCGCATGCATTAATGAAATGGCTTTTTAAATTGGAATTGCTCGGACAAAAGCGTTCGTATCTTTCGTCACGTGATGTTCGCTTATTCAGCCGGGAACTGAAACCAAAAAAAGCGCAAACGATCCGATGGAATGCCAAGTGAAGCTGAGTTTAAGAATGAAAGAATGAAATTAATCAAAAAGGTCAATAATGACATTGCACCGCGTATGTCAACTGCCTTCAAAAAGGAAGCATCTCAAGTATTAATAATAAAATCAAACTGTAATGCTCTACAAACTGTAATGCTGTCTCCTTGAGACATTTAAAGATCTCATAGCCTTGTCACGCATATCACTAGGTAACCATATATGGTAAAGAAAGAAGAAAACACTCAGCAATATCCAGTCGCTAAATGGAAACGGTGCCCTTTTGTAAAAAAAGACTCGCAACAATGAAAGTCTTTCCGCCGCGTAGATTGAGTGCCGCTTCTTTGTCAGCAGTTGAAAACCCTACCAGTGATCGTAAACCGGTCTTCAGCAAAAAGGATTTACAGACTTACAGAGCGCATAATCAAAAAGAGAAGTATGACGCACATTGCTGCTCGAAAATTCAGCGGGCATCTAGAAGAGGCTTAATGAAGAACTAATGATGAAAGTCAACCGCTTTGATCTGTCGCCTTTAAATACCCTAACCGAAGGCCTAACTTTTGATCAGAAGCAAGAAAGCTTACGCAGAATCAATGTGCATTCAACATTGCAGTAAGAAAACTGATGGTAAGCATATTTTTTTACTACAAAAGCATTTTAAGCGAAAATAAAAATGATCCATTCCTTTATTTTACTTAAACGAATTTATTCAATCGACCGCGACTGTTTAAATACCATATAAGGGTATATAAATGAAGCAAAGTATACATAAAAGCAGCCCTTCCCTAAGAAAGAGCGTGCTGACAGGATGCACTTCTGAAAACTCACGTGGTCGACAATATAGAAATACTTTTGATAATGCACTATCACTTTTCCAATACAAAGCATACGTTCAAAAACATATTTCTTCTGTTGGCTTCCTACTTAGAACAAAAAGTAGATGTTAGACCATTTTGAACATACAACGGTAGGCCAGTTAACACATGTCGAAATTTTAACAGCTCAGGCAAGCGAACGACCTCTCTTTGCTTGAATGCACAAGCCCACCCCCACACACTTACCAAGAATTGAGTCACTGAGAGACAAAATGAGGAACGAGGTGTCAAAGAACCAACGTGATGTGAGGATTGAAAATAACGTACCTAAATTCCTACCGTTGAAGCATGCGTAAGAGTTTGATAGGCTGGGCATGGCTTTAGTGCAATTTTTTGGAATACAAGATGCCTTGTAAAGAAAGCGCGGCAAGGCATAGTAATGAGCAATAGCAGGGCGCTAGCAGTTGATACTAAGAGAGGAAGGAGTAAGCAAGCTGCCTATATGCGAAAGAAAGTGGCTCCTACGTAAGCACGCTCAACCGTATCGACTTGCCGAAGTAGCTGAGTGCGAGGGTCAACACAGACATAAATGGAAGTAGACTAATCCACATTTATCAGGGATTGTTTTCAAGTATACATCTTATGTACATTTGAACTTAAAGCAAATATACAAAGGGCCGCTTCAATCCATACAAACTTACTTATAAGGCATATCGATTTTGCTCGACCAATTACTTACTTTGAAAAATTTTCCTAACGGAATATAAAATGTCCATCGCTACAGGGACGACAACTATTGGCTTTAACGGTACCTTTGCATCATTAAAAGGGTTGAACCGAAACAGGCGAAAAACGCAAGCGGCATATATGCTAATAAACGCATGTATCCTACCCGACTCGAATCTTTTCGCAGTCGCTCAATTTCTCCGCGCGGGCTAGCACGTCTTTAACGTGCTTCACTTCGGCTTCGGTGAGGGTTGAACCTTCGCAATGGTTAAGCGGCTTGTCGCTCTTCACCGACCATCCCGCGTTGAGTCTGAAAATCCGATTGTTTCAAAGCAAACGCTGCCGAGATACAAAGCAATTTCCAAAATGTCAAATCCATAATAGTTGTTCGATTTGGCTAGTTGTAATATTGCCATGTAACTCAGCGCCGGCTAAATCAACCAACTTTCGTCGCTTAATGCGGAAGACAAAACGAGAGCGGCCAAGGCAATCAGAAAATCACGGACGGATGAAGAATTATTATTAGTGATAAATAACGCGCTTTGGTCATATTGCTCGCGCATTCTATTGGTAACAGCCGCTATTATTACGTTGCCCGCATACGCGCTTTTTGGTGCACTATTGCTCGCGCATTGCATTTATCTGAATGGTAACAGCCGCTATGCTAAAATGTATTCCGTTTAGGCTTTTCTGTTGCAGCTTTATTTACGGTAATGCAAATCTGAATAATTAAATTATTCAGCGCTAAATGTATTCCGTTTATTAAACCCGCTTTATTTCACAAACTGAACAGTAGCATTGATGCGTAGAAATATTACTAAAGCATGAATGAAGAAACCAAGGCAATCATTTTGAACAGGCATGCGTGCACGGCAGTTGAAGTGTAAATTATCATTGTCTCCCGTCAATAACGTTAGTAATACGTATGTTGTCAGTACGGTACGGTGATTTTGTAATTATGAAAATAATTTCGCAATTATAGACTCACTAAACCGCTTTAATGGGTGATCAAGGTCGTTTAGATGAAACAAGGAAAAGTTGTCAATCCATTAGAAAGATCCTCCCACTTTCTGCTAATGCGTCAGTTAATCACTGAAAACAACTTTTCAAAAAATCAGATGCGGTCCCACTAGAAACGTGATAAACTGCTTAATTATAAACGAATTTTCCTATTATCTACCCTCTACTCCTCTAATGCCTGCTTAATCAATTCTAACAGACTCAAGCTTAAAAGCTTACCTATAGCCCTAAGCCTAGCTTTGGGCTATGGCTAAAGGCTAAGCCGTGTTTTCATGTACGACGTTATTAGGCCCTAGCCTTAAGCGCAAGATTTAAAATTTTGATATATTAAAATCTGGCTTAGCTTAAGCCTAAACCTAAGGCTAAAGTTTTAAGCCTAAGTGCATTAGAATCAAAGGCGACGGCTCGAACTGAATCGGTATCCATTTGAGAGCGTACAAGAAGAGGGTTGAAATTCGTGCACTGCTTTCATATGAGCATGAAGAAATCCTTAAAAACGCGGGAATTTGCCGCTCAGCTCGAAGCATGCTGTTCGCAGCGCCTGTCTGAATGATTAAAGTTAATCCCAACATTTGCAGAATAATAAAAACGATCGCTTAACGGAATCCATAAATAACTGGTTATCGGTAGTTAGAATATTTGATTACTTAATAAAGACTTAAGGAAGCATTGGAACTGAACCGTACGCTTTCTATCATTCTGTAGTAATAACTGTAATATTATCCACAGTTCAACTGATGTTTAGCCCATTTTTGTAGAACCGAAACATAGGACAGCACTAGTAGCTTTGACTGCATAAGGTAATGCTTTCCAAGCTTTTTTAAGCCAAGCGCCATTCTCGCAGCTCAAATCTTTTTAAAGTTCCTAAATGCTCGCCTTAAGGTCCTCTTTCTCTTTCAGCTGCCTTCAAGCCTTTTTCTGCTTTTTCAAACGCCCCTTACAATAACACCAATGAAATAAGAAATAGTTCACATCACTATACAGATGAAAAAGATGCTGTTTACTCGTTCAGAACGTATAGCTGTTTGCTTAAACAATTCAGTGTCCCCACACCACCTCCAAGGCGTTAAAGGTCACGTGACGCGCGTTGAGAACCGTTAGCTTAAAGGTAACGAGGTTCTTAGGTTTTCATCACCTGCAGAACCTTACGGCGAACAATTTTTTTCTGAAAGCCATCATCTTTGTTAATCACTTCCTTAATTATAGGGATACTCGCAGTTAACATGGTACGACGTTGCGGATCGAAAAATATTGCACTTAAGTTCACATAATTCTTTGACCAAAGCGACTGCCGTAATTATTAATGCCGTTTAAGCTCGATGGCGACCCTAACCTTTTTTGAACAAAACTTGTAAGCCTTTTCAAAATTAACATGCATGCAGAACATGTTTTCCAATCACTGCAGATCAACGCATCAACTGAAGTACTGAAGAGCAATTTTTTTTAAAGAGTCACTTTAGTTGCAAAATTGGTTTAACCTTCCGTTAAATCTTTTCTCACTTGGTTCAACGCAAGATATTAGTTCCAATAAAAGAGACAACATTTTAAATTGAACGTTATATTGATTCCTCGTTTAGTACGTTAACTAGGCATCAAAAACTGCTATGCTGTGCAAAACAGTCTTTTCTGTGAGTGAAAACTTGCAAGCAAAATTGTACACTCAACTGGAAAGTCTTAACCTTAATGATACGACACTGTGTTAAGGAGAAATAAAAGTATTTAGCCTTTAGAGCTTATCGAGGCGAATATCAGATCAAGTAAGTACGTAACCATTTACCATCGACATATTTTCCAGTACGTCCTATTCCCTGCATTATAATCTGCCCAAAACTATGTTATATTGCTATGTAAAAAGCTGAAGTGCAAAATGGAACATTGAAAATGCGACTGGGATATAAGCAATAGTCTACATGAAAACTTACTGAGAGCGAAGTGTCAAGTATCGATCGCTGGGACAATGCCATGTGCTACGCTTCGAAGAATTCAGGCCATCAACCATGTCTATAACAAAAGGCTAACGTTTCAACAATTCTTCTTAATATAATGCAAAATCATTAAGTCGTTCAAGATTCTGCAGCCGCAAACATTCTTTTGGCAAATATTTATTTGAATAATTGTCTTCGTAAAAGCACAAGCAACCTTGCCACATCTATCAACAAGGCACGTGAAAATGCTACCTCCACTTGTTTCAGAATCTGATAATTCGCAAAGGGTTTATCCAGCGATCAGCCAGACTGAGTTAAGAGAACAATAACGGAGATTCAATAACTCAAAAGAACCTTAAGTTGCACTGATTTGAATATTATTAGTATTTCTTCCTGCAAAAAGTGCTGCGCTTTTCGTGAAAGCAAAATTGCAATGTCATTCACAAAAAGCGATCCTACGAAATTCGTTAGACTGCATATAAGTTTTATAATCGAAACAATGACTGGAGCGTTTTCAGTGCATTTCGTTTACCGAACTGATGTTTTTTCAAGTTCGACAAAATGTCAAACATCCATGCTTTGACCTTAGCTTCATTAGGCTTTTGCACAATAATAGAAAACCAGGTGACCAATGAAAACAGAGCAAAATGTTTGCGCGCGAAATCAAGCCAAACGAAAGTAACTTGAAAATTAAGACAAACGCTGCCTAATCTTAATTTAGCTAAGAACTAGGACTTTACACTGTTTATTAAGGAGTGAAATTAGCTTGATGCGAAAAGTTGATCATCTAAGTGCAACTTTTGTTGACAGCCAATACAAACCATCAGCAGAGCTTCAAATAATGGAAGCAATCGAGTAAGATAACCAAGATTTCTCAATTACACATGCTACGTTCTGAAGACTTAGAAAGAGCCCAGACAGCTTGCCTGACACACGGATATACCTATTAATTTCCCGGCATTCCGTTATGCGCGCGAAATAACTCAAATCTTACTAGTGACTGCGAATTTAAAGATTGACCATAATAAGAAACTGTCAATGCACGAAGTATCACTCGATGTCATAAAATGCAATGAAAGAAATGTTCCCACCTTCAGCCTGCGCCCAGTTTAATAATTCCAAGGCATTATTACCATAGCGTAAATATCAGAGCACATTGCTCTTTAGTTAACCTTTAGAATTATATTTTAAAAATGAAATACATTATCATATTATCATATTTCTGAAAAGAAGACGTCGCTAATCTTTTTATTGCTTGAAAATTATTACCAGACTCACATGTTGAAGGTGTCTACGCTATACCAAAAATATATTGCTTCTTTAACGAAGCAATTTGATCGACGTAGCGTCATTAGCTGCGTTAAGCTTACGCAATTATTGCTTCATTTGAATTTTTTTCTGTGCTATGAAGTTCAGCTCAAACAGGCAATTGATAAGTAGGTTCACAAATATAACAAAACGATCTTTTTTCTCTTTTTCTTCGTAACGGGTTTTTTCAAATTGTTCTTCTAATGTTTTTGCGGAATTTTTAACCCGTTGTATATTTAACGTTTATTGAAGAATCAAACCAAACGAAAGCAAACTTGGAAATTTAAACAAACGCTGCCTTGCCGTAATTTAGCTAAAAACTAAAACTTTGCACCGTTTATTAAATTCCGCAAAAAACCTTTAGAAGAACAAAACGATCTGCCAGAATACACAGGCCAGTGGCAAGTAGAGGAACCAGAAAAGCTTTCAGACGAAACTGACTCAAATATAAGCATAAGGAATAACAGAATCCGTCCATTTAGGGTGAAATAAGAGCGGAAGATTCTACACCTTATAAAAGTCCAAAAATCAATGGGGTTCGAATTCCTAACCTCCAGTACATATCCGATAAAAATGAAGGTCATAACAAGGTTACTCAAGTAAATTATCCAATGTATTCATGGCTTACTAACAGTGAGAAACAGGGTGACTCGAAGGGTGCTGCTCCTAGTTACGTAAGAACGTAACAATGCTTCGACTACTTCCAGTATCAAGCAACACCTTAAAAGGAGTAGTTTATTGGCAAAAGTTAACAAAACAAAAAGGCAAAGTTATCATGACTCTTCCTCCCCTGTCTTCAAAGAACAAATTAATGACGTTAGGTGACGTCATTAGCTCGTTCGCTGACGTCAGGACCAGAAGCATGCTGAAAGCTTTACCTTTCCCATCAGCAGGCCGGAAATAAACAAACTTTAACAGTTTGAAAAAACTCCATCTCTAATTCGTTTCAAGTGAAACGTCAGCACGTTTTCGAACTATTTTCAGAAAATATTTGCATATATTGATAACATGGCTGGAAGAAACCTAGCAAAGCTTATTTACTGCCTTCTTCTGAACAGCATTACAAAGCTAATGTTTTGAAATCATGCTCACGATTAGCAGACTGCTTAAGGCTACTCATTAGGCATCAATAAAATAAATCAGCTTTACGCTGTTGTAACACAACAAAGCAAGTGAAAAAGAGGATTCGAAGTGGCTTGCCAAACAGTCTGTCCTTTAACATTTTGATATTCGTCCATGCAAAAAGTCAAATACTAATCTTGAATGGTCTAATGAAAACACAGCTTCTTGTTAACAATCATATGTAACAGTCCTCATAATTTGCGTAAGAGCAATTTATTTTATTGTCATGAAACGTTAACAGCTAACTTTCCAAGATGAGGGAAGAACGAAGGACATCACGGCAGTCTGTTCAAATTCGCTACCCTTCCCTCTGAAACAGCGAATATGAACAGACAGCCATGATATCTTTTAAAATAGCTGAGTTGCCAGCTCAAAAATGAGATTAAGCAGTGATGATCGCTGATCATCACGTTCTCTTTATTAATAAAAAGAAAACGGCTACGTTTGCAATTATTATTAAATGTCAGTAAGCACTACAATCTCGAACCACCTCACTTCGTTTTGACCACATTAGTATTATCACAAGAATTACACAGCGTTTGAGAAAGCTTTACGTGATTATATCGCGTAGTTTTTTTAGCAGCAAAAATAAATACATATAATACACTCGGTATAGAAGTATTGCTAAACGAAGAATGATAGCCACTGCTTACTGGCTGCTCACGAGAAAAATGGCGAAAAAACGGTCAGATGCATGATAGGTACGAATGTGATAAAATTCAACGTTCTACAAAAGCATATCGGCTGTATTAGTGCCCTCTAAACTGCAGATATCCGAATGCACATAGGCAAAAAGACGTAGCAAAACCATGAGGAAAAAATGGGTATGAAAAGTGACGAAATAAAAGAAACCAGAATGAAAGGCAAACTCATGGTACTTATGTAAAAATATATACAGTAGAACCTCCATAAGTTGACCACCCAAGGGACCGGGGAAAACTGGTCAACATAGGAGGTGGTCAACATAGGAGGCGGTCAACATAGGAGGTGGTCGACATAGAGAGGTGCTCAACTTCGGAGGTTCTACTGTATGTCAAACTCTCTTCTGCTATTTTGCTTTCATGGAAAAACAGGTATCGTTTTGCTAATGGCAGCAACGATAGAATACTCGAATAGCAAAAAAAATTAACCAACAACTAGTGCGAAAACACTCTCAATCCGTAAAACATTATAGCGCAAAAAACAGATACTATAATCCAACTAAATAATTCATCTTTCGCAGTGATCTTCTGCTGCATTCTATCATCTCTATATCCCTATCCTCATTCTACCATCGGTTCATCAGCTGTCGAGAAAAAGAATAGTCCAATCAAACGGAAATGCGTTTCCGCGTACATTTCGACTATATATAAACAAATAAGTCATTGGAACCGTGGTTCCATTCATTCAGTAAAAATTATGAAAAGAATTTGCAAAGCATCTAAAAAAGGGAACAATATGACAGACTTTTTTTTAGCAATACCCTTTCATCCCTACGAACAAAAGAGCAATCAGTCATGGAAGATCAATCGATAACACCCATAGGAAATGGATAAGACAAGTTCATTATCTTTTTCTCTACCTTCCTGTAAACGGATCACCGGAGACTTCTCGATATTTCCATTGGGCTTAACAAGCAATCATCGTGCTACAAAGCAGAAGGTAAGACGCCCATTTTCTAACTCAACAATGCTGCGCTAATACAAAAACAAAAAGTTTAGACGATAACATACCTAAGCGCAACTCACTCAAGACTCAATCGAACGATCAAAGTTTTCACTTTCCGTTCAAGTCAATTTTATAAAAAAAATAACAGCAAAGCATCTTCTAAACATGGGCATAAAGAGTTGCATATGCAAATTTACCTCTGGCTTTTCATTTACGCACTAAACAATACGGTGCGCCTTGAAAAAGCTCGCCGCACAGTCAGAATAATTGAAATGTCGCAAGAATATCCAACTGAAGTGAAACTGGCAGTTGTATATGTCTATAACTTACCTACGCTTTTTTCGACAGACCAATGGAAATGAAGTACTTTTTTTAACTACGCGAAAGAATAAAGGTCCCGCATACATATTTTCAAAAAAGTTCCGATCGTTCTTTCGCAGCGGGCTGCTATCGAAACGCCCTTTTCAAGTACTTAATCAATGGCCAGTTACGTCCGGGAAGCTCAAGTCAAATTATGCAGGTGCAAAATGCACATTTTATTCAACGAGCAACAATGCCTCCTGTATGTCGCGAAAAAGGAGTAAAAAACTATAACTGCACCTTTGGGGGCACAAATCAACTACGCAACAGAAACGAAGCAATAAATCAGTTTCTTCCTAAGTCTGCTAACGGTTAACGACAGCTGGAACAAATTTTATCAGACAATAAATTTCGCACAACTTTAAATTAACCCATTAGCATAGCGCACGCAGCGCGGTTCATGCGGTGCTGCGCTACTTGAACGTAGATTTTTTAAGGAACTGCACCTCAATGCCCCACTGACAGCGTTAATAAGATTAGAAGAATTGATCCGGGGCTATCAAACTCAACGAAACGATGTAAGGAGTTGTACGCAACAGAGTACTCGCCAAAACTGATAGTCAACCCCACACTGTTACACTTTATTCGATTTAGTTACTGGAAGGCAAATATCCCAGTTTTAAAAATCTAGCTCATCATTTCCCGCGCAATGGGAAACGCAGATGGAAGGCGGTGAAAAAAAGAAAAAGTTATTGCATCATATGAAGTAAATCACATTTAAAACTTTCGCAATACTTACTTCGGACCTACGGGGGTTAGATAAATAAATATATGGCCAATAGAGTCGGGACACTGGTTCGTTAATGCGTCCGAACGGAAGCGGAAGACCTATTGGCGCGTTACCCACTCGGCATAACGTCAGTAATTTGAAGATTGATTGAGCAGGAAAAATAACTCTCATTTTCGGGAGCATAAAAAGAAAAAGTTAGGTTTTCTTCCTAATGAACATTGATTTATCCATTCACAGATGGCGGCGCGCGCGTCGTTAATATTCACTTATGACACGGGCAGAACGTTTGCCCATATTACATCGTCGGGAGACAAAATGCAAAAAATAGCTACAATAGGCAAACCAAATTACGTCATCCTTTCCCGGACTTTTGAATATTGCCACAAAGGCACAATGGCGCATTCCTAAAGCGCTTATATTGCCGCAAGGAAGTCAATACGGGAAAGAGCGGGAAATGGCAAGTTGATAAAGCCAAAGGAATGACGCTACGTCGATGAAGCTACAAGGTGGTGGTTCAGTTAACCGAGAAGAACTTGACAACTCCATTCATCTTTCCTCTGTTGGGAAATTTACATAAATCTTCTGAAAGTCTATTCGCGGTCGTCAAAGTATAATTGCTTTTACAATTCCTATTCTGGGCGCAACGACTTGGAATCGCACCTGACTACATGAAAACTTTTCCATGATTGTTAAGCTCTCGCAAGGAAGCAGTACTGGCCATCACTTTGGAACACAACTCGACGATGAACAATTCGGACTCAACATTTTTTCTTTGAAAATCACCATTGCTCCTAGAAGCGTAGGTTGTGGATGAAGAGCCGTTCGGTAATAAAAATCGCTGTCTCCCACTTTGTCACACAGCCGCTTTGAATCAATATGATTCCCTATGACAAACTGCTTTCAAGAAAATAAAAAGCCAAACAAAAAATGTTATTAATAATACTACGAATCGGCAAGCCTACTTGGCTGTTCGTACGCCAAACTTAAAGCATTACGACAGCCCGTGGAAGCTGAAGCGAAATAAAGCTTCTGCCTTTGAACTAACGTTATTCCGTTTACAATATTTCAAACGCTTAATATTATTAATATTTCGTCTTGAATGCATCGAAGCATACGATATCCTGGTAAGGAGAAAAGTTGCACACGAGACAACACGCGCAAAAAAATTACTGATAGTCAGGAGAGTACTGTAATACGCAAAGCCCCTTCGAAAGGTGGACTTCCATTTGTCGCATTGTTCTCTGTATTGCGACGATTGCGCTCACAACGTTAGCCGGAAGGCGTACCTTTACCCTATATGGCTTTGGAAGGAAAGTGAAGACTTATTTCTCAATTAAATTATTACTTGGCCTGCTTGAGCAACGTCCCCATAGTAATCAGAATTGCTTGACAATTCACCATTCGAATGGTCAGAAAACAATTAACATTCCTGGTACATAGTTGTCTGACAAGGCAAATCATTTATTGAACCGCCAACCTTCACTATTCATGGCAGTCTGGCTTAGACTAAACGCCGCGTCAAATGAAGCCTGGCGTACAAGCTTAAGACTTCGCCATGGTTGAACCGAAAGCGATTCGTCTTCAACTGTTACGGATAACAAACGAATTTCTCTACGCGATTGAATAGGCCATGAATGAAAGAACAAAGCGCAAAAAAAGCTGGCTGTTGGGATAAACTAATGATGTATACACAATCAGCCTTTAAATTGCTATTGTTCTCATCTTACCAAAAAAAATCCTCTTGGAGCGACCCAACTGCGCATTACCGGCGCAGGATGAATGGCTGACGTCAATGGACATAAGCCGGACGGTAATAGCGCACGATTGAAGCTTTGATGGAACGTCAAAAGTGAAGACAGCATTTATGGAATATTTGACCAGCTCGTCAGCTCTCACTTCAGCATCAATACTAATTGAACGCCTACTGGAAAGGTGCTCTCGGAGAGAAGTCGCGACGCAAATAAATTATTGGCCACTTGGCGTAGTTGCTAACCTAATTCAAAGCAAAACAATACGCCAAGTCAGCAGCTGCAGTCTTATTCCCCTAAAAGCGTATATACGGGTAGGGTGAATGCGGCTTAACAAGTAAGGAAAACAACAGGTGGAACACTTCGAAGAAGCACTCTTGTTTAACGGCAGAAATGCACTTAGCCGATAAGCATTTGATAAAGGCAAATACAATCGATTACCAATGGAGACCTTATATCCCACATTGTTACGAAATCCTTGCGTATACGCTGGAGAAAAGGCAGGCGCATGGACACATGAAGCGTTATGCTATTACCTTACGTATAGGGATGAGCGAAGCGTAGAAAAAAAATATGCAAATAGCAATATGTTCACTCACGGTTCATTTTTCAACGTCGGTGGGTCAAAGAAAACGACAGCGACATTTGTCACGCGGAGCGGATATTGAATTGAGGTCGATTTAGTTCATTGATTATCCGACCGAATCAACATCCGCTTGCCAAAAACCAATTGGTGGTACAAGCGATTGGAAAGAGATGACACGTAACCACAACCTATCAATACTACTTGCTTATTTCGCTTGAACAGACAAGCCAACCGACCGGTGACAAGATGCCAATCGCTTCGGTGTTCATTATACAAGCAACGGCGCGTTGCGCGACGACGGCAGTTGGCAGCTAACTGCCGATAAGTAAATACAGTAGTGCTTATTTAGCTCAGTGCAGTGTTTTCTTGTCTGCTGCACAATATCGTTAGCATATCGATTCTGCCATGATTTCAGGGCATTAATAGAAGGCAGTTTTCCCCACGCTCCTTTTCCAACGATGCTTGATGAGCAGCCAACTTGTTTAAGGTCATTTACGATCACTGGAACCTTTTCTTTGATCAGATGTCGTTTGCTGGTTTCATTCGGCCGCCAAAAAAGGTTATACTATTCAAAAGGCTTCCAACAAGATACGACTATTCAAATGCTGCACTCAGCCTTAGCCTATGAGTTTGTTGGGGATGGAAACCAAAAGCGCCTTCTAAAAGGGCAAAACTACTTTGCGTCCGAAGCAGTAAACTTGCATAATTTCCAAGTTACGTTAGTTCGACAAGTCCAGATGTTGGCGATAAGAAGAAGAATTCAAATTCCAGACGGCAATTTTACACGCGCGCCAATCGCCTCCAAAAAATCGAACGTCGCAACTTGAAACAGAGTTGGAATATTAACGCGTCGTCATTCAATTCACCGAAGGCGTGCGCACGTTGCTTTTGTGCAACTGCCAACGCTGACGACGGAACCGTACGGGCTTCCTACTCGAATAGGCAATAAAAACTATTTCCAAGAGAAAGGCAGTTCGCGCGTGTTGTGACGTCACATTTTTTTGTCAAAAACCTTAGCGGCGTTGTACAGAATAAGCTTCTACGTGCGCAATGTCGCCATGGCATACGTCAATGCGTGGAAAAATTTTCCAAAACGCTGACGCCAAGGAACAATACATCCCTGAGGATGCGAGATTATTCCTACTCCTCCAACAGCTGAAAGGCCTTCTTGGAAATCGTAAATTCTTACTGCTTGTACAAGCTGTCTAAATTATAATAAAACATGACTACATTGATTTTTTACCACAGTAATGGTACTTTGACGAAGTAGGAGCTGTAAATGTTAGCTGACATGTCGCCGGAACGTCATTGCAATGTAAGTTATTCAAACTTAGCAATGCCCGCTTTGGCAAGGAACCATTTTGCTGTTTGCAACCGATATATGAACTTACTATAGGCTGCATGCCCGACATAACTAATTCGTAATACGTTGTTGACATATGTTGCCTGAGTCAACGATTTGCCTGTCGTCGTTAAGCTGATTGCGTGAGATCCACTTCGGTCTCTGACGTTTTCTACGCGTAGTTATTTTCTATGCTGTTTTCCCCTACTAATCCAACTCGAAAGCTACGATGACAGACTATACGAACAAAATGGCAAAATATGCTGACATTTCGTTCCGCTTTCGCGCTGTACGCGTATGCTCTTAAGAAATGCACCTTATTAGAAGAGCAACAGAAGGAAGGTCTATTCGAAATAATTCTAGAGGCAGAATTTATCGTCTTCTGTGCATTCGATGCTGCGGAAAACTTATAAGCATATCAAGAGCTTTCCGCGAAGCAATTAACCATTATTCTACAGGTTTTGGAATACTTTTGATTTTCGCAACGAACTAGAAGCGTTTCCCAACCGATTGTTTACAAATGCGCAGCTTTCATCCAACCATGGAAAGAGAAAGTACACTCGAAAGGTGCTGCTCTACAGTGGCTAATATAAGAGCAGCGACAACGTTTGCGGTAAACACAGAGAAAGCTGTGTCTACCCAAACGAAGAGCACACATTTTTACAACCTGACATTTGTTCAGATAACTTCGTGCTAGAACCCATTCATTGGAACTAATTGAGGATTTAGCTAAACGCTATATTTTATAGCCTGAATAATGGTTGTGCTGTCTTTTATCAATTGTAATAAAACTCAGTTGAATAAAACAAAATCTCCGGGAAACTGAATAGATGACGCTTCAACTGCTATTGCAACGAGCAAAGCTTCAGGAAACATAAGTGAGATTACGTTTATGCATAATACACGGATATGAGTGTATATATATATATATATTGCATGTGTTCCACTGTATATATATATAGTGGAACCTCCGAAGTTGACCACATTTTGACAAATGGTTGGTCCGCACGTTAATAAGCACAAGGACAACCTCTGTACGTTCACCACCTCCGTAAATGGAAAGTTGACCGTTTTAACTGTGACGTAGTATATAGGCCCAAGGCTAGTTTGTTCTCTGTAAGTTGGCCAGTCTGTTGGATGGTCAACTTACGGAGGTTCAACTATGTATATATATATATATATACAGTAGAACCTCCATAAGTTGACCACCCAAGGGACCGGGAAAAACTGGTCAACATAAGAGGCTGTGGGTATATTATATTATTAACATGCGGACCAGCCAAGTGGTCGAAAGTTCATATATATATATATATATATAAGGATCAATTAAAGGATATATACAAAGGATCAATTAAAGGATATATATATATATATAGGCATCAATTAAAGGATATATATATATATATATCCTTTAATTGATCCTTCGAAGTATGGACAATTGAGATGACTGTTCTGATAAGGCTTAGCCAAACTAAAGTAAGAATAGATGGCAACTTCGACTTCAGTCAGCTGCATATATATATATATATATATGTATATATGTATATATATATGCAACAGTTATAATTTTCTTTGCGGGAAACGAACTCCTTATATATATATATATATATATATATATATATATATATATATATATATATATATATATACAGCTGAAATACATATACAGCAGTATATATACATATATATATACAGCAGCAAAGAAAATTATAACTGTTGCAGCTGACTGAAGTCGAAGTTGGCAGCTATTCATTACTTTACTTTGGCTAAGCCTTATCAGAACAGTCATCTTAATTGTCCATACTTCCAAGGATCAATTAAAGCCGATACGAATACGTGTAAGCGAAACTTCGCTTTGTCATAACGCAACGCGAGCGTCATTCCGCCTTTCGTTTTGCCGTAAAAGTGGCAACAACATAGTAGTTCGAAAATGTTTTTGAAAAAATAACATTACTGCTGACTTTGAGCGTAAAACTCCTATTTCATCGCATGCAATCAGCCCTATCAAACACGGAGTCAAAATTTGAACACTTCTCTTCGTCTACAACGAAAATCTGTTCAAAATAACTTGGAAACCAATCATCTCGATCGCAATATACCGCGCTAACTTGCTACTGTACAAGCGATGCGTGAATTCGAAATACGGGCTACGGAAAGAAAACTATCTTTTTTGGTTTGCCTGAAAAGCAATTGGTCTTTAAGTAAAAGAAATCCTAACGGGGCATATGCCATAAGCAAAAATGTTTCCTTGAACATTTTCTATTACTACAGAAGGCGCGGGACAAACAAAAAGGTGATCCTGCCGGCTTTTGACTTTTGATATTAACCTCCTTAGAACACAACGAAATTCGCACCCCAAGCTCAACCTAACGAAATAAAAAAATGGCAGTAAAAGCAAACGGGCGACCCGCGAAGGGAAAAAGAAAAACCTAAAACGTTAAGTCAAAGGTTAAGACGTTAAACAACGTTGAAACACGAGTTTAACTTTAACTTACTTCCCTACGCGTGCAGTTGCCGCTTTTCATCCTATTCAGCGTTACACTACAGCCTTTGCAAGGAAAAATGAGAGTCTAAGCTTACCACTACGAAGCGTAACGCTTGATGTATTACGCTGCTTAAAATATTAAAAAACAAACCGAGCGCATAATTGATGACGTCATCAAATTATCACGCTGAGCAACCTGTAACGCGCAAGGATAACAAACTGACGCGATTGCAGATAAGAAAAATTTTTTTAAAAAAGCTAATAAGAAACGAGCTTTCAGCTTTTCGTTATCAGTACGCGCTTACGCGCCAATTTCTAACTAAACTTCCGTCATCAGATAGATAAAAATTAGCATAAATAGAACAATTTACAAAAATAAATATTCTACTTAATGGAAGCAGCATAGCGAGTGCAGATGTCTACTCAAAAATGCCCATGATGCAGACTAACGTTAAACGCGATAAATAAGGAGCAAAAAGCTCTTCTACTGTGCCGTATCACTACGATAGAATATATATGAATAGATCAGCCTTACTTGGGTACATTTCAGTCCTTCTGAATAAAGACTTCTCATCAATATATTAATACTTCATAAGAACGAGCTTGTCGATCAAGGTAAGGCGTTTTTAGACTTCGTTCAACTTTTCTGAATACAGCATCAGTGAGGATAACTAGCAACATTGCTACCAGCTATTCTTGCTCAACAATACTGAAATTATTTTAATTTATATAAACATAAGCGTGAAATCAATATTACGACCAGAAATTCAACCGGCGAATCAAAGTCCTTTCCTCCATAGTGACCAATTTTCAAGCTTCATTCTAGACGCGACTGCGGGCTTAGCAATAAGCCATTAAAAAAGAAAAACAATATCCCGCCTAATAAAAGCACTAAACTAAAAACTGGAAAGCGTTCATTGAACCGAGAAAAAAACTATGCACACCGCGGAATTCTCAGACTATTAATTTAACATCAAAATGCTTCGAGCCTTTTTGGAAAGCGTCGTAAAAGAATACATGCTTTACAAACGGGCAGTAGCCCTAATGGGAATCGGCAATGAACAGAGAATAATAACGCAAGCAGCAGCTACGCGCTAATTAAAAAGCGCCATTTCGAATTGAACAGTGCGGCGAGATCTAAAAGCGAGTGCACATTTTATGGGAGTTTTCATACCGCCGTTCGCCTACCGTCAATGTATCCTTTAACAAAAAGGATACCGTATACTTTCTGCTCGATGCTGACAACTATGAAATATATACATATACATATATATATACATAAAAGGCCTTCTTCTGTTATTCAAACTTATAGCTGATCTAATTGTACTACCGCTGCCAATTTCACTGCGTCTACGATGCTTACATTCTCAAAATGCTAATGAGCTAGAGACGCAACAATTAAAAAGGCATTTTGATCAACATTTCTTCGATGCATCGTTGGCAAGACGACTCTGAACTTTAAAAATGTCTGCATCTTCGCTAAAAAGGGGGTAAAAAGTAAAACGTCAAATTTCAATTTTTGTCGTGAGCTTATCAACGTCACAGGTAAAATTTTTATCAATAAAACTATGGCGGCAAAGTTGAAAAGCAAGCTGCCAATTCCCTGAGGAGAGACGCGCCAATGTTTTTTCTTTTCCCTACGTCAAAAAGGAAACGGAGAACTTCCGTAGTGCTCATCGTGGACCCAAGCCGCATCCAAGCTACTCGCTCGATAGGTCATTCGCGCGCAAGGATTGAAATAAGGCAAAAACTCATGAGCGTCGGCTGGCTTAGACTAAAATTGCAAATATACCAATGAAAATCTGCCGCCCTTAGTTGTCATATGGCCAAACCTTTATGTAGATGCAAGCGTCGCTACCGTGACCTTCATAGGACGTTAGCACCAAATCGCCATGGAAGTACCACGCGTAAAGACGCGACAACGGTAGCCCATATCCAAGCCCTGCCTAAAACAACATGTTTCCAGAGTGACTACAATGCCTGTTATTCAAGACATATATACCATTGGACAGCGGTCGTCCTTAAGAGGTCTGGGAGCGGTTGTGTAGTGATATGCAAATAGTTTTTCAATTTGTCCTCTTGGTACACCTCCTCCACGATCGCGAATCTATCGTGGCAAAAATAAAGAAGAAGTTTAGAAAGGAAACCGCGCGTATACCTTTATGGTGAGATCACTATTGCCCAAGAAGAAGCTAACTTTCACAGGGGGAAGTTCGAAAGGCGATTTGTCCACTCCCCAATACTCTACGGTGGCGCGCAAAGCGTTCTGCAACAAATGCGATGTTTTTTTTTCCAAAAAAAGACAAAACATCCGACCTTGAAAAGTTCAAAGGTCATATGGTACAAGTGAGCGGGACTGTAGGCCACGTGGATTGGCTCTCCTATTGAAAGGGCTAAACAAAACTTGTCTATGGGATAAAGCCGACAGGTAGCGAAATACCGTTATGGAAAAATTTCTCCATTCGCGGAGCCGTCAAGTACTTGCTATCGCACATGAATTGAGCAGCGTCGAAAGCTTCTAAAATTCAGCAGTTCAAGTCGACAGACGTCGCTTGCTTTTGGTACCTTCGATAACAGCTTCAACATTGCAACTGGCGTCGATTCGATCGCAGTCATGCATTGCAAAATTGGGCAACTTGCAAAACTTCATAACTAAACACCGTACTTGTACATACCGAGCGTAATGATGACCTTATCTGGTAGTTTACTGTGTTGATTCATCAACATCCTATTGCTTATGCGCATCAGGTAAAAGCGATTGAGGAAATACTGTAACTGTCGATGCGGAATTGGCAGTTCCCCTCTACCGGATTTCAGATCAATTAACCCCTGCAGCAATGGATAAGACGAAATTGTTCAACTTTCCCGCTTTGAATGAAAGCTTACTTCCGCAACGGTTTCTACAACGGAACTATGCCGAAAGTATATGTGACGCACAGTTTCCGAGAACCTGTAAACATTTTCTCAATGGAGTCAGCTGATAAATAAAAATTTAATAAATTCCACTCGCCTGTCAAAGTTGTCTTCCGAAAAAGGCACTTCCTCGAAGTTCAGCAAATCGCTGAAGCTCATCTCAAACCAGCGCGTCACGTCGCGTAGCTCTCGAGTGTTCAAAAGCGCTTCGGGAAGACATTCAATTTCTTTCATGGTATTGGCAAGACGAACCAACAATTCCTTTCGAAGAAAGTGATAGGCATCATGCTTGCTGCCCTTCCGCGCTGAAAACAATTTAACCAGGTGGCGCCACCAGCATGTTTCGGGCAAACGCTCCTCAAGGAAAGAACGCTAAGCTTCTACGCAATGCCTAACAGTCTAACTTGAGCAGGATGAACAACTTACAGAAATCGAGCATGCCCTGAAGCGAGAGAGCGCAAGGACGAAAATGGGAATAAATTTCTTTCTTCTGGAATGCCGCCTTTGTGAACACCCATCGAACTAGCGAAATCC
Organism: Trichuris trichiura; assembly: GCA_037903355.1. Classification (NCBI taxonomy): domain Eukaryota; kingdom Metazoa; phylum Nematoda; class Enoplea; order Trichinellida; family Trichuridae; genus Trichuris; species Trichuris trichiura. The sequence goes on along the minus strand of JBAJFE010000061.1, from coordinate 622,029 downwards.
GCATGCCGCGCTGGATTTCTAAAACAGAACATTTTTAAAAAACTTATACAGTTTTGACAAAACCCGGAAGGTGTTCCTGGACGCGAAAATGCGCAAGCGCGTAAGGACTTGGAAGGAGAAACTTAGTTTTTACAATACTGAATGCGCGCGCGACTTTTCGAACCCAGTCACTGTTGCTAAATGAAAGGCCGGTCAGAAAGTGGCCACAAAAGAAAAGCATTTTAAGAGAAGGATCGATGGAAGCTGATTCTACAGTTCAAATGAAAAGTTCAGAATAAGCAACACTATCGATATTGCCCAAAGGCATGCATGCTTATGCTAATTTTTGAACAATAACAAAATCGCCTCCGTCCGCGTGAAGCATGCATAAAAGTTGGAATAGCAAGAATGAGCGGATGAACGAGCTTAGCGATCAGATTTTCTCAATTTAAACGTAGTTGCTCGCATGTTGGGAAACAACAGTTCTTCGACAAAAAAAATTAGACGGCAACCAAAACTGTTTACAAATTCAGCTGCACGCCACTGCAGCTATACTCTTCGATAAAATGTGTTTCGCATCAAGATAACCTTACGTGACCAGTGGTCAACAGTTACAGTACTACCAAGGAGATGCTCAGTAGCTAACATCTCAATGGGTATTGACCAACTAAACTTTGTATTCATGAAATGTTTGCCATCGCATCTTTTGTCTCAATGTCTCTCACTCTAAACAATCAAATGAGGACAAAAACAGGTTTTGTGGCTTTTCTGTGAGGCACTTTCGGCTACCATGAAAAATGCACAATAAAAAAGCGTACTTACAAGGCATATCTTCCGCGACTAATGACCACAAGGAATGTATAGTCGACTTGTTGATCAGCAACCGGTTGTCAACATACGAATGGATCAAAATGAAAACAACATTCCGTGAATCGGACGGATAAATAGCGATAGGCGTTGTTGGAACATATGCGAGCAGAGCAAGCTTAGCCTACTTGCTAAAGGGGAGATGAAAAGTGAGATTCGTATTTTAAATACATCAGCTTACCAAAGGGCAAAACTTTCCGGTACGAAAAGCATTAGATTTTGCTATTCGCCGCTTGCTTACTTATCTTCTCGATGGATTTATTGGAAACGACAATCGAAAAGAAAATCGCGCGCAATTGACTAAAGAAAAGCAGGAACAACAACAAGGAGGCGCTAGAGTACAAAAACAAATTTAAATAACCCTGCGAACCTCGAAAAATCGTTTCAAGTAATAAATCTGTCCAGCCGTCATTGTAATGAGCACAACTGCTTCGAAGATGGCCCACATGACAACCCTGGAGTTTGTACTCTCGTTAACTAAAAGAGATTTCACAATGCATTTATTTAATGACAACGAATGGAAATGGATCACTTACTCGCACGATGAATCCGCTGGCGTATTTCCATGTATTCCTGCTCGTGTTTGACTGATATGAGTCCAGATTTTAGTTCATTGACCATTTCCGTCAGCTTGTTTTGCTCTTCTAAAAAGTTTTCAACATTATTTTAAAAAAAAAACTATTTGCAAAGCGCAGTACGCACCGTTTCCCTCTGTTGGAGGAGTTCCGGTGCTCTGCGGGCTGAGCACGTTCATTGTGAACATTACTATCTTTGGTGTCATTGTCGACATTTTATTGCCAAAACAATACGTATAAACCCCGTCCATATGAGCGGAAAAGGTGAACTTGCCGGACGACTCGCGTTCTCCCTTGTATACCTGCTTGCTATCCGGTCCTACTATCTATAAGTTCCAAAGTCCGCAAAAGAATGGCGTGAAGAGCCGCTGGTCAGACCTTGACGTCGATGTCCAAAAATCCTCCCTCGGCCACTTCAAACATGAAATTCATTTTTGTACCTGAGGTAACACGTTCGAAAAAACACTGCTCCTCGTTTGCGTCAACGCTGACGAACAACGCGTTGCTGCAGAGGCTATACAAGTTGACAACGCCAACAAGCAGTGCGTACCGGAGCATTTTGACCGTTACGAAACGCTGTCTGCAAGCAAAAAAAGAATGAGACACCAAAAATAGGACCTAAAGCAACTGAGGACGACAAAGCAATTCACGCTGTTGAGGAAAGGAGAAAGCAAAAACCGCAGAAATGTCGCACAAGAATTCGGGTTCGTCCTTACTGCTATTACAACGCAGAAATTTAGGTGGCACCGCAGAAATCTTACTGTTCGAACGTGGCCGTTATAAAGCGCTTTCAAGTTTGGTTTAATTTAATGCGTCTGGTTCAAATTAGGAAAAACTAGCGTTCGCTCGCAGGACTGTTCCAGCGAGATACCGCGCAAGAAACGTATGGAAAATAAATTTTTAAGCTGCATAATCTGGACGTTCACGCCTTTTAGCCATATTTTTCGAAACGTTCATCAAGCATCGGTTTATTAGAAGAAATCGAAACCAAATAGCAACAAATTTGTTCCATAACATTTTCAGCCTGCCAAACGCGTCTACCCTGTTTTTCTCTTGCGAAAACTACTTATAAACAAGTAACGTATGGTTACTGTACGCAAGACCTTGCGTTCACTTTGTCAAGTGTTCTTTGCTTTAAGAAAGCTATTCTGTCTTCGCTGCTTTCTAGTTTCTTGCTTTTTTTGTTTTTTAAAATTTATCTTAAATTAATTGCACAACATTGACTTAGGTTTTACTTTTTCTAGCTCGGCGAAAGTAGTTGATTGTTTTGGCTTTTATTGGCTTACGCGAAAAGCGCTTAACTTTCTGCGTAGGTAAAACTGCCGCTAAAACATTCAACACCGCAATCGCTTGCAATGCGCGTTCGTTTTATAAAAAGGTGCTGAAACTCCCGGAAAGCGCTGCACTCGTTGGAAATAAGAGCTATAGCGATTTCAAGTCGTTCTGGCAAAACAACAGAAGTTCCCTGCTGACGCCCGACTTATATTTTCCAACGCCCATCAGACGAGAACAAAATTAAAAGGTCGAAATCAAGCTGACGAATAGTATTGAAGTCTTAATGAGACTACGCGAATATGCAAAGGTTTGAATAAGAAACAGTCCGAAGTAAATACTGCAACCTGCTTGCTCTACAACAGTACTACCCATGGAAAGTTGCCAAACTCCAATAGTTGGCGTTGATGATACTACAGCCGGAATATTCAGCGTGAACATTTGAACACTGCCTTCCCTCCGCAGGTCGATGTGGTCATTATCGTTTTGTACGTCTTTCAATAAGGACGGCGAGGGCTCCCGGCAATCCAAACCGAGGTAAATACGCCTCTGCGCTTCTTGTGCGGTAGTAAAGTGTGAAAGAATATCGTTAAGTTGCATTGTCGCATTTGTTTAGAATTTCTCGGCTGTCAATACTTTGTTCGTCTTTGCAACTTTGCTAACGTAGCTTTTCTCCTCGAGATGTCACTCCTTATGCATATATCGCATAGGACATCCGAATGAGTTAAGTACCTCGGAAATAGCTTAAAATAGATTCCAACTTCGCGTCCTCCCTATGGACGGCTGATAATGTAGCGTTGTTGATTTCAGTCGTTATATGATGCGATGATGTTCCCAGGTCTATCTATGTAACCTTTCGTGTTCCCATGAACCCCTATCGTCGTCTGCGGTCTGTGTGGCACTATTTATACGTGCTCAAGGCTTCGATAATTTTTTAGTGACTTTTCAAGCGAGCAGCTTTTTCAAATGAGCGATTACGTAAATTCTGGAATGGCGGATAGTAGCTGTCCGTTTTGGAGAAAAAGCCGTTTCTCTTTTGTACCGCCAACGGTGAATTTCTGCTCAAATCGCAAAGGCGAAGGTGCTTAGCGGTTATTTGGTTGTTCGAATTATTCGTTGCAGTTTCAGTGCCGGAACCGAACAGTAATATCCGGAGGAAGCTTCTATGGTGCAGCAGTACTTTGTTTCCAAAAATAGTGAAGAAAATGCTGATAGAACATGGTTTTTCCATTGTTCCAGGTTAACTTGCTTTTAGCGCCGACTAGTCGTTGTATTACTTAAGATAACTAGTTGACCATTTCATAACCGCTTGATATTTCATAAACTTTGCATGGTTGTTTCGTTTTTTAAGCAACCGAACCATGGGTTGGCTACTGGGGCCAGCGGCATAAAGTCTCCGACTTCGTCAAGCTTATGCCATTTCAGAAAGTAGAGTTTACGAGGATTTTTAAATGTATGAACACCCTTCCTTTAGGTAAATCATTTCCCGGGCAACTTTTTACTTGGTCGCAAAGACCGTCTATGCTTAAGTCTCGACCAAATGGCCAAACGATGGAAGAAGGAAGAATTTGGTTTTGCACCTGAGACGTTTATTCTCCCTAGGCAGCGTCGCGCTTTGCTTGCGAGGATGAAACGAAACTCGGGCAATTGCGGAGTGTTTATTTTGAAACCGGTATTCGCCTTTACGGATATCCATTTTGAAAGTCAGTTTCAAAGCTCATCTTTTAGCCGTCGTCTTCGCGCGGCAAAGGCATTCGATTGACAAATAAGACGTGGAATATACCGGAACACAAGCCGCTCATTGTGCAGAGGTACAATTTCAAAAATTATCATTTTGTCACCCTACCGTACTGTCATGCTTTAGGTACATAACAAATCCGTTTTTGATAAACGGATTTAAGTTCGACCTTCGCCTATACGTTTTGGTTTCTTGTTGGAAACCGCTAACGGCCTATATATACGAAGAGGGTATTGTCCGCTTTGCCAGCTGCAAGTAAGTGACCTACCGTATATGCTTCCATCTTTTTTTAAAACTAACTCGCGTTAGCCTACGGTTTAGTTAATTGTTGACATTTAAATGGATCATATAATATTTAGGTACACAGCTGACGTTAGCTCGCTGCATAATCAGTACGTGCATTTGACCAACTTCAGTATCAACAAGAACGCTGCCGACTTAGCCGACGTCGACTTGGATAGCAGTGAACTTAAATGGTTTGCCCTCGAGCAACTTCGCGAAAGTGCCCATATTTTGCTTATTGTACTTGAAATTAGGACGCTAAGCCAATTCTGGAGCTATCTATCCGAAAAAGGTATCGACAATTCGGCGTTGGTTGTTAAAATTCTCGACCTGGTAATTAAAGCGCTTATCAGGTAAACGAATCAGCATATATTCAAAAAACATAGCCTATTTTATGCCCACAAGTCATGCAGTTAAGGCCATTTCGTGTATTTTTTTCTTGCTTGCTTGTAGCTGCGAAAGCCCAATAAATGCTTTGATGTCAAAAATGATGGCGGCAAGTTTTATGGCGTACGAATTGTACGGTTTCGATATCCTGATAGATAGCGAACTGCGCCCATGGCTTATCGAAGTAAACATTTCGCCAAGCGTCCGCTGTTCCAACGAGGTCGACTACGCGGTTAAGACATCGCTTGTTCAAGACGTGCTGAACATATCCGGTGTCCAAGTACCGTCGGACGATTTGGTGCTTCAAGCTCAGGCTGGAAAAATGTTGGACAAAGGCATGTCCATCTCCTTGGGCTTACTGAGTCGATTATTTCAGCGAACGACCGCCGGATAGTTTGCAGTACATCAATTTTTTCTTAAAGCCGTACGCCGTCGAACCGTCCAAACGATCGCAAGCCAAAATATCCCATTTTGAACGCGCCTTCGCAAGGACAAAGGTAGTCCATGAGCTTATCAATAGTCTCCTCGTAATGGCTAATCGTTCAGGCTATTGATCTTTCAATATTGAACCATCTGACTTCGTACGATATTCGCTTCTTGTTGGATATGGAAGACGAGTACGATCGACGCGGAAAGTTCGCTCCGATTATACCAACGTTTTTTTCTCAATATTACCTAAAGTATTTCCGCAAAGTTGAATACGTCAACCTACTTGTAGCCGCTTGGAAAGAGCGCTATTCAATGAATCGAGATGCAGGCAAACCTGTCGCCTTCGTCTCCCGCTGTTACAGTGCGTTCATTTTCAGGTTGCGATCTTTTGGAAAAAACTGGGCTCTCCCTGTTGAAACAATGGTTACCCAAAAGCTGCCAATCGTAGCCACTTCCGGTCGGCGCAATCGTCGTTTATTCCAACGGGAAAATCACCGCCGTTGAGCTTTGCTTTTGAATTTTGCTCATTACGCGACGGCATGACGACCCTATGCTCACTTTTTGTTTCTTTTCGGTTGGAATTGAGTTGCTAAAGAAAACGAAAACTAAAGCGGTTTATTATGTTAATTTTGTTTCTTTTTATGTACTCGTTTTGTGTTTTTACTCAAGTTCAAAGTTGCAGACTCGAAAATGGGTGAACTTATTAGAAGAAAGCGTAGGTCGATGGCGAATTTGATCTTTGCAGATAAGAGAAGCACATCGGTAGTTCTCAGCGTCTGACTTGGGGTCATTATCCGCTTACGGGTACGCAGTAAGGTTTGGGTGCAACTCAATGTTATTGTTATCATTTTTTGCGCCGCCGCCAAGCTGGTCACTGTTTGAATTCTGAAATTATTTGCATACCGTTCTTCTATTCTGGCAAAGAAGATAACCGTAGTGGTCACATATCGTAGTGATCTTTTCCAACGTTTATATATTTACCTAAGCCGATGAGGGTAAGACATTTTCTATTGTCACGGCCTGCTTGGTGTGCCCGGCTAGCAGAAACTGGACTTGCTAGTTGCTAAGCAAGCTCAACTCTCTCAACTTCACCTGCAAAGAATTGTCGTTGTTGTTAAACAGAGCGACGAAACCAGTTATCATGACCGTACTAACAACAGCGTCCTATAGGTTAAGTGTCCGCTAGGTCGACTAGTAGGTCGTTGCACTTGTCGGTGGCGTTTTTCAGGAAGTGAGTTCCCTGCTTTATCGATTTGCTCATTTTTCCGTCATTGGCATGAAATTGAATTTGTCGCGAATTAGTACAACAGTTATAAACAGACGCGCAGATATTTTTTAACCTTCATGCATATTGCCCTACGAACTGTCAGTTACGACGTCCGCTTCAGCCTCTGTCGTTTTCGGCTGACCAGTAAGCTCTCAGTTCGAATAGATAAACCTAACCTTCAAGTAACGTAGAAACTCGATAATTCAAACTAAGCTTTCTCCTTCGTCTATCGATTTTATTTATTATGCAAATAACAACAACTTCAGTCGGTTTCAAAACATTCGCGATTGGTCGTCGCTATTGGTCCTTTCAGCGCTTAATAGGACAAAGCCTGTGCGAGCTTATCGTTGTTTTATGAGCAGTTGTAGTTTCAAAAAGCCATAGCTTTGTTGCATACTTTGCTGAGAACGTGAAGGCGATTATTTTTTTTATTTAACATTCATTGTTGTCAGTATACTTTAAAACGTCAAACTGAGAGTCCTCAGAGGATTACAGAATACAAAGTCTGTATAATGTCATTGAGTAGCGTGCGTGCCGCGGACAACCAATCAGGTCGCACAGGGACAGACTTGACATTATCTGCTCACTGCATCGCCGCGGAGTGTTAACAATTAATGTCATCTCTATTTTTAGAAGCTTCAAAACTCCTTTCTCGCACAACTGTTTCTTTTCTGCTTTTGGAATCAATATTCAAAGCTAATAGACCATCTCGAATTGTAAAAGACATTCTAGATAAAAGCTTAGAGTTTTTCTGTTAATTACGCACGTTTATGAGATTTAAATATGAAAAACTGCTCTTTTGACAGTTAAATGACAGGAGTACAGTATCCCTTCTTTGGAACGCAGGTACGGTTGCATAGGGTCGCATATTTGACATGTCTGCTTTACGAAGATTATTCGATATTTTCATTCAGCTTACAACTAATATCAAAAAGTAAAACGTTTCGAGAAGAATAAGTATAAGCCTCCGTGGAGAATTGCTATAAATGTCAACTTTCTTCAGTTGCGTGCGTATATCTTTTCCTTTTCGGAATGATAAAGCGTGCAACGCTCAGCGTTAAATCATTTACTGCTTTTACTCCATGGCAGAGAAGAGACTCAGCTCAGCTGTGTATACGAAACGGTTTGAGCAAACTTTCCATGTCAGTAGCATTTTAAATGTTAACCATGCAAGGTTTTTTGTACATATTATTGGTAAATACTTGTTATCATTAATAATTTCACCCACGGCGGGACTTGAACCCGCAGTCTTCGGTTTAGGAGACCGACGCCTTATCCATTAGGCCACATGGGCTTATGCAGATTTCTGTCCTAATCGTTAGTCTCGAAGCTGCGACAGGCTATCGCGTACAGAGGCAGCAAGCATACACTGTCTGTTAATGATATTGACAACGTTGCGTTAAGGTTATATGCCTTCTGTAGAGCTTAGGAAGTATGGCTAACAGGTAGTAAGAAATCAGAAAAAAGATCGGGACCTGTTGGATTAGAATCAATTTGTTACTTCAAATGCAACGGGGCGAACGTTGCTTGTTTTAAACCTTATTTGTGAAATCTACGACGCATGATGAACAAAGGAACCTGAAAATCACTCTCAAACGTAACCGATCATTGATTTACGGTTATGCAGTTTTTCGCGCGGTGAATAGTGCTGCTTTTTACTTCAGCTTTGACAAGCTTCACCGTCTGAACTAAAGTAGTCGTTCGTGTAAAGAATGGGGCGGATTCCATCCGGCACATTTTTCTTCGTTTCAATTTTTGCCCATTGCCTATCTAGTAAGCCCAGCACCGACGAGTATCCCGAAGAAAATGGAGTGGTGATTTTGAACGACGAGAATTACGATTCTTTCCTTGAAACGCATCCGGTTGCTCTGGTTGAATTTTTTGCTCCGTGGTGCGGCCACTGTATGCGTCTTGCCCCTGAGTACGAAAAGGCAGCTCAGCGGTTAAAGGAAATTGCGGGAATTCCGTTAGCAAAATTGGACGCCACGGAAAATTCCGCCGTAGCAAAAAAGGAACAAGTGATGGGATATCCTACTTTGAAATTTTGGAAAGACGGAACTTATTTGCATTACGACGGAGATCGCGATGCGGACGGAATTGTTGCTTGGGTACGGGAAAAAGCTGATCCAGCTTATCGGCCTCCTCCGGATGCGGTCATAACACTTACGTCGGAAAACTTTACGGACGTTGTGTCCAATGCACCCATTATTTTGGTCGAGTTCTACTCACCCACGTAAGTTGGCTCTTCAGTTTTAAGCGAATTTTGAGACAAAGCAGCGTTACATTTTTATTGTAGTTAGCAAATTTAGAAAGTTAGTTCAGCGGTTGTCTTTCGCAAGTAGGTAAATACACGCGCAGCATTAGCAGTAATTCCGTTAATGGCAAATTGCAGGTGTATATATTTTTTTAAAATTTCTCGTTAAGCTTTCGGGATAGTCGTGATCCCATTTATAGCTCGAAGATGGAATCGGAACTATCCCGAAAGCTTTGTAAAATTTTTGACCTACTGTAAGCGGCTTCATCTGTGAAATAAAACTCCATGAAATCTATTTAGGCTATTTAATATATATCTGTAGTTTAAGTGCTTTTTAATTCGGCTCCTCATCTCACTGAGATACTGAAGAATTCTTTAGTGGGGTAAAACCTTTTATTGTCTTGTTTTCAGTCCGCTCCCTTAAGGAACGAACCTTAACATGAGAATCATGAGGTCAAGGTACTTTTAAAAATGATAATCGTACCCTTTATAAGTTGGCAATTATTTAAAATTCAAAGAAAAAACATCATCATACTTTTCCGTAAAAAACTTCACTCTGTTTATTCATTTTAAATCATTATTTCTTTGTATAAAGTTAATGGCGCGTCACGGCTTTAGTGATTTTCAAGTTCTATGTATATTCGAGAAAGTAGAACACCACATTGTCGTATGTTGCAGAATTGTTCTTGATCCCGTCGCTAACGATGTTGAAGACTTTGTTGTGCTTTTCTAAAAATTTTCTGAGCCATTCGAAGTTTATATTAGCATTAGTGCAGCGCGTAAACCTTGAGAACCTGCGTTCTCATCTTTACAGTATACTTGTAATTTAAAAATAATTTCCCATATTACATGCAAATTTTTTGGTCGTATCGTCACCATGTGAACTAGAAAAGTGCCACATTTTGCAATGGAGTAATTCGTAGGCTTCAAATGACGAGTACTCGATAGACGAAAAAAATGATTGCATAAAAGCAGACTTTCTTTAATCAGCTTTTAAATAGGATCTTGAATGGGTGCTGTCTTGTAGCTACCTTCCGACCGCTTTTGATTATCGTAAAGTAAGTTTTTATTATCCGTAGCTTTCGGGATTACTTGTATCCAGCAGAAAATAAAGCTGACTTATTAAGGCGGAATAGCAGCCAGACGCCTTTTCGAACGAGAAGGGAGTTTGCTCATTGTTTGAATCTTACGCTTTTGCCAGTCAGTAGTTCCCTTGTTAAAAGCAAGCAAGTAATCGATTAAAGCTCTTTATGGAGTGGGCGTTTGCTGACATTTTTCAACTTTACATAGTTAAAAATGGCTTTTCTTGGCTACTTCTGTAAATCTCAAAGTGACCATCCATTGTTGAGGTTTTTGCGCGCTAAAGAAAAGCTGCAACTTACTGTTTCTACGCATAGAGTTCAACAAGACCAGTAGAGGCTTATTCGTCCCGCCTTTCCCATGTCAACAAAATTTGAAATTTGTTTTTATTAAAATTAGCATTTGAATTTCCAGCACTGCTTACTGTAGGTTCAGGCGAAAAGCAAGTAAAAAGTTTTTTTTCAAACACACCGCTGCTGGTTAGCTTACGCAGTGTGCAAGACACCAATAGCTTAAAGCTGTCCAATGATTTCCGCCTTTCCTCAATTCAGTAAACGTAATGTCCTTTAGCTGATCTCATTTGCATATTTAGATGTGGCCATTGCATAAAGCTGGCGCCGGAGTACGAAAAAGCCGCCAAGAGTTTGTCAAAGCGGCAACCTGCTATTCCACTGGCAAAAGTGGACGCGACGAAGGAAAATCAACTGGCAACGGACCACCAAGTCAGCGGTTACCCTACATTGAAGGTATTTCGCTTTGGGCGCGCCTACGAGTACCGCGGCGGTAGGAATAGCGATGGTTCGCAGCCGTTTCCCTGCAAAGTCACGGTCGAAAAAGCCTTACTTAGGAATTGTATCCTACATGGAAGAAATGTCGTTGCCGGCAATACGAGAGCTAACGGAGCCGCAGGAACTAAGAAACATACGGAATGACGAAACTGTAGTTATAGGCATTTTCAAGCACAAGAAGCAGGCACTGTACGACAATTTCTTGGAAGCAGGTAAAAGCTTTAATAATTATTCGCGCCAAAGCGCCAACCAGTCACCGTCTCCCACCAATAGGCGAAGAGTTGAGGGAACATTTCAAGCAAATGTTCTTCTCCTCCTCCAAAAGCGTCATAGACCACTTGGCTTTAGCCGACGAAAATCAAATTGTCGTCGTGCTACCCGAATTGCTAACGACAAAGTATGAGACGAAACAGAAGTCGATGAATCGGGTATAATTGGCATGAAATTTAAAAACTCTCTTGAACCTGCGCATCTACCGTAGGGTGACGCCAGCAAGGAAGATATCGTAAAATTCGTTACCGAAAGCAGCATCCCGTTGGTTGGGCATAGAACAAGGGCTAACGAAGCGTGGGCTTACAGCAAAGGCAGCAGAGCATTAGTAGTTGCCTACTATGGTGTTGATTTTGGGCCGGACTTCGTCGCCGGTAATACGGTAATAATTCAAACTTAATCAAATGATGTTCATGTTCCATAGATACACAGTATTGGCGAGAAAAAATTGCGGCTGTCGCTAAAGTTTATCCATCCTACTTATTCGCTGTTTCTAATGAGCAGGAATTCGACAATGAGCTGAAAGAGGTCCGTTTGGACGACAGTGGTATGGACATTAACGTAATAGCTTACGGGGTGGACGGGCGGCGTTTCAAAATGGACCCGGATGAATACAGCGAATTCGACGAAGAGGCACTACAAGATTTCATGGCAAAACTCAATACAGGTACCTTCCGCGCCTGCATTAATCCTACGCGATGCTTGCCAACCTTAGGTCGGGTAAAGGCCTTTACCAAGTCTGAAAAGCCACCAAGAGTACAAACTGGACCTGTAACGGTAGTTGTAGGTTCGACTTTCCGGCGCGTTGTCTATGACGAGACTAAGGACGTGCTGATAGAGCTTTACGCTCCTTGGTGCGGACATTGCAAAGTAAGACTATACGGAATTTTTGACTTTTTATCTTTTATCTATTCTAGGCGTTGGAACCCATCTACGAAGAGCTTGCCAAAAGTTTAAAATCAGTCACGGGTGTTGTTATTGCAAAAATGAACGCTGTCGATAACGACAGCGATTTAAACTACCCTGTAGGCGGCTTTCCAACCATTTACCTGGCACTGAAGGGACAAAAGAAGAAGCCGATCCAATACAACGGAGAACGAACCGTTAAAGCAATGACAGATTTTCTCAAAAAGCACTCCGACGCTTTTTCGGAAAAATCGGAACTATAGTTCTGTTATTAACGGTGCCAATGAAATCTATGCAAACCTTTTCCAGTTTGTTAAACGTTTATTAAGCCGCCAATTGCTCATATCATCTGCTCGTAAGGAACTGCGTGGATCCACTTTGGTTTGTTCTTTCTTGTACGGACTACGTGAGCAGCTCGAGGACCTTCCGGCTAAAATGTTAGAATATAACAACTTTTTAAGGGCTGTATTGGAAAAAAGACAATTAAATGAAAAGCGGACCACAAAGCAACCGCTTTTCAATCGTAAACTTGACATCATAGCCTATTAGGCTTTTTAAAATTCAAAAATAGTGAAATCTACAGTACCCCACAAAAGGAAATCAAGTAACAAGTACCTTGCGTTTCAAAGATATTTTCACTCCGCGTTCTTTTGCTTCCTTTCGCAGACGTTCGTTCTCTTTCACTCGTCGAAGAAAATCTTCGCGACATCGACTGGGCTTCACGTGCTCCACTCGAATGTTAATGCGCTTTTCAATTATTCGATGCCTGTGTAGAATAAACTTATTGAAGAGTGAGAAAAAAATGGAAAAACAAGTACCTCACGCGCTTGTTTACGAGTACACCTAAACCGTGTGGCGTAACGTTAAAGACGCGACCGGTTTTCCCATGATAGTACTTATACGGCATTCCTTTTGTAAACGCGCCATTTCCCTAAGCGAGAAAGCATTGTAGAGAAGTGCGTCAACAAAACTGGGTATTACCTTGATGTCGACAATGTCGCCCATTTTGTAAACTCGCAGGAAAGTTGTCAAAGGCTCGGTTCCGTGCTTTCGAAAGGGGCGGGCAAACAGGTAACGCGTACCGCGACGATAACCCTTTGTGTTCACCATTTACGCACTGCAAAGAAAGAAGACGGTATTTTTGAAGGTAAAACTTACCTTCTTTGGAAACAAGTAGAAAATTAAACCGCGCAACAGGCAAAATACCCGCGAAAGAGAAATTGGAAACGAAACAGAGCATTTAACGCCAAACAACTGCCAACTACTGTCTACAGAACTCGAAGCAGCATGATGTGCAGGTTTTATAAAGTACAGTACTCTAGAAGAAACATTCCATTGCGAAAGAGCTAAAGAGGGCTTTCCTCTAAAACATTAATGTTCAAGAACAAATGTTTTTGCCTTAGTAAGACAGGAAAAACTTTAAAACTTCAGAAACGCCCTTAATTTTCTAACATCATAATGTAACGTGTAGAAGCTTAGCTTGCAACTTCATTCTTTCGCTTACTCGAAAGCATCGGTTGCAAATATGAGACGCTGAGCAACTATTTCCGCGCAGTGGTGATCCGGAAGCATTTGTCAATCTTGTACTTGTAAATCAATAAAATTGACAATGCGTACTGTCAGCTAAAATTTTGTATGTCTTAGGTAATTATTTGCTTTGTTATCTTTGTGGAACAAAACTTTTAGTTGAACTGCCCATTACCTCCGCGAAGGTATTTTTTAACTTCGCGCGCAATGCTGCTATAATGTTGGCGCCATTTTTTCAGAGTTTAGCCTTACTCCAATGCTGCCAATAAGTTCGTATTCGTGTCGGCTTGGCTCTGCTGTCCTATGCTACCAGCAAAAGTGCGGGTTTGCCACATTGAAAGACAGTAAATGAATAGTCGTTTTTTTCTTGTTTACGGCCAACGATCGATCTTTTTTAGTCACTATCCGTTTGAAATCCGTAAGCAATATTCAAAAGATCACTCAAAGTATGAAGATGGTCGCCGCAGCGAAATATAATCGGGCGCAACGCGATCTTCGCCCTGCTAGACCTTACGGAGAGGGAGCATCAGGTGCTGCTCAGTTGTCGTCTTCTCCTGGTTACTACATGTTTCTGCATAGTGTTTTTTGATTGCCTCAAACTAGAGGAGACTCCTAAAAAGCAGGAACATCTAATGGTGGTGATTAGTAGTGATCGAGGCTTATGCGGGGCAGTACATTCGGGTCTTGCCAAAATGGTGAAGCAAGATATAAGCGAGTTGGAAAATCTGAATGTTCGTCTGGTATGCGTTGGGGACAAAAGCAAAATGATTTTGTCGAGGTGCCTATCTTATGCGCTTTGGTCATTCAGTCTAAAAAGATTAACTTTTCTAGATCATTCCCCGACAAGATGTTAATGAGCGTAAATGAAATTGGAAAAAAACCTCCAACGTTTCAAGATGCTCGCAGCATAGCAACGGAAATACTGAATTCGGGCTACAATTTTGATCAGGGCAGCATATACTTTAACAGATTTAAGTGAGTGAGCGTTGCCGCTTTTACAATAGTATATGGTATAATCTTTAGAAGCGCTGTCTCTTACATACCAACCAAACTCCCTCTGTTCAGCCGATCGGTCATTATGGAGACACCTCAATTTAGCGTTTATGATTCCGTTGACGAGAATACGTTGGAGTCATTTCACGAATACTCTTTGACCTCCATGATATATTACGCATTGAAAGAAAATGCGTGCTCGGAACAAAGCTCGAGGATGTCCGCCATGGATGGAGCGAGCAAAAACGCCGGTACGTAGTTTCAAAATTTCATATCCTTCCTGTAAAGACATTTATAAGGCCACATAAGGCGTAGCCGTAAACTTAAGCGTAAACCGTTAGCAGAACCTACTGCTCAGGGCAAAACGTGTCGTGTCTTACCGCTCGCGTCAAGATGGCTACAGTCCAATATCTTTATTAGGTCTGCTAACCGCCTCTATTTTCTTGCAAGCAAAAGTATTTCACGTGAACGCGCGATATACAAGAGCACACTGCATGATTTTTTGCAAAATGGCTTCTAGAATACATGGCAATTATTGTGTAAAATTTTAGGCGAAATGATTGGAACACTCAGTTTGATCCGCAATCGTACAAGGCAAGCCGTCATAACTAGAGAATTGATCGACATAGTCATTGGTGCTTCCGCACTGTAGCACAGTTATCTCTACAAAGAAAGTTAGTTTCCTGAATTTGAAATTACAGTATCGCTTAAATAAATGGTGGTCATGTTCACTTTTTTATTCTTCTTGTTAACTGTCAAGTTAATTACGGTAGTTGCTACAACTAACTTTCTACTGTGTTACTTTATGGACGTTCGTTATCAGTGTTATAAATCTGCAACAGTGCTCATACCGTTACAAATCGAACTCCGATAAACCATTGAGTGTTCGAACTCTGCTTGCCAAGAGGATGAACCGCAGATGTATAGCAGTTGAACTTCATTTAAGCAATATCTGACGAAGTGTACAGTTGCTGGCGAAAAACAGAATTACGACTACAGTACAACTAACAACGTTCAAATGCTTTTTGTCTACTGAAATGATTGTACTCTTTGCGTGCTGAGTTATACTTTATTATTGTAAAAAACTACAAAGCCTGGATGTACGCGGCATAATCAGCTGCCTCCCGAAAACATCATTTCCTTTATCGTAAGTAAGAGCCGAGCGTGAGCTAGGTAAGGATGCATAAATTCATTACAAGACGCCTTATACTTAAGTTTGTTCAGGCAAAAATTTTTAGATTTAAAAAAACCATACTATTTCGCATATTATAAAGTAATGACAGTCAATTCAGGGAGTGAAGAGGTTGCACCTTGCGCATCATTTGTTCATTCTGTAAATTCATTGTTTTCCTTGTTGAATTCGGATAATCGACGCTGAGATGCATTAATATTCATTTCTTTTGGCATAGCTTTGTGCCAGTGTGACGCTTTAGGTGAGCAAACTTTTCTTAGCGCGCCCTAAAAACCAGAGTAACTCGGGAAGCTCTTTTAGAATTTGAAAATTCAAAATTACAGACTGACTCGTTAGGAGAAATTAAGTTCTATGCACGCGTTTGTCGAAATTTCCCCTTTAACAGCATTAATATTATACATACAATGGGCGTATTAACTTATGTGCGGATGGTTTCTTTTTTGCCAGTTATGCAAATTCACCAGGTGCTGAATTTATTGGATTGTAAAGTTATTTCCGACAAATTCGCGGAATGGAGAAATGGTCAAAAATCGACCGACTAAAGAAGGTAAATAAAAATTTTTTTCCGACATTTTACAAATAACAATTTCTCTCTTAAGCGAATGGTTATTCAAAGTTTATTCTACAAAGTAAACTTCGCTTCGCTTTGTTTAATTACACGAGCTAATATTGAAAAGTGATTCGTATATTTGAAGGTGCATTTCAAGTTCGTAAACGATCGACAAGCGTTCCTTGTTCTTCTCCAAAATACTTTTGTAAAAGTTCATTTCGGCTTCGTCAAGTTTTGCAAGCAATTCGCTTTGCAATCTTTCGTAGTCTTCTTTGCACTGAAAAGTTGGATCCTCCTGCAGCTCCTTCAACTCGCTACGCAACGAACTAATCCTTTCCCTCGCTTCGGTAACAACAACTTTATTACTCTTCAACATTTCGTCCAATTCTTTTTCCAACTGGTCTTCGGCGCGCTTCAGTTCTTCAACGTCTTTGTCGATAGCAGCGTTCGCCATTTTTTTTCTGTCGCAGTCGAACTTCATTTCTAAAAGTTTTTCATCGCTCTTCACCTTCAGTTCAACCAAGGTGCTGTGCAAACAATTTAAAAATTCTTCGTCCACTGGCTGGTCACGCTGAAGACTTTTTACAATGGGCGCCATTTCGGGACATAAACCCATAAGCTCTTGTAGCATAGAAGCAATCTTCTTTCTTAGTTCTTCCAGTTCGAAGCAAATTCCGGAAGCTTTCATACGCTCTTTTGCAAGTTCGTTATTCAGATTGGATATATCTTGTCTAAGCGATTCGGCTTGCTTGCTAAGCAGTTGAGCCTGTTGAATTTTTTCCATATTCTGCTTGTTGGTCTCCATTGTTTGTATGCGAGTCACCTTGAGGCGCAGCAGTTGATCCTGGATGGCTTCGCTTTCGTCTTCTACGGCTCTCATTTGCATTGTTCTATCTTCTATCTCTTTTTTGCATGATTCCTGGTGAATCAGGCAATTTTTAACAACTTTATCCAACTGCATCTTCTCGGCCAGTTTTTCGTCCAGTTCCTTTTCAACGTTGAGCAGCGGCTGTATTTGCTCTTCAATCTTTGTGTGTTTTCTCCTCAGCATTTCAATGTTGTTTTCCGCTCTTTTCACCTGCTCCCTCAATTCGTTCAACTCCGCACTGTCGACAGGCGTGTAAAGGACGTTAGCGTCGCCGGCTAACCATTGAGAGAAAAGCGCGGCTTCGCTGTCAAGGTTGCTAGATTTTTCGATGCATTGGAAGTTTTCCGCGGAGCAAACATTTTCTTGGAACTTTGCCAAACTCATAAGCCAGTAAAGCATCTGAACAATTAGCGGAAGGCTGTTGGGAGCGCCCAGAGTTTGAAGAGTGGACTTCTTCGGCAATAAAGGGTAGCCAAGTAGCTTCAACATTCTGGGCACGTCACTTTCCAGTGGTCCCATAGTGTAGGGTTCGTCGATTACAAGGCTGACAAGATGTTCAAAAATTTTTGTAAACGTACTACGCGCCATTTCTTTCATTTTCTTTTCGCTCAAATCTAGCGAAGGGACTGCTTGAAAAAAATTGACCAAATCGAATATCATCCGACCAACGCTTGGCTTGCCACCGCTTTTTGCCCCTCGGGTACTACACGTCCCCCGATTGTTCGACTCATTTTGATGTAGGGTGGATTGACTGCTAATGTAAGACCGCACAGAACGTCCACCTAAAGACGTCGGTGGACTTTGACCGAGATTCCAAAATGTTTCAACGTTCCCACGTCGTCTGGACATACTTTTCTAAAAATAAATGACTAGCCAGTGACCACTACATCCTATTTCTCTTGTTATCAACGATAGGTACCCTGGATAGAGCGTTATTGCGCGAGTATGTGTTGGCTTTACGCGACAGTAACTTGCACATCATTAACAACAGGTTCATTACAGTAACACTTTTAAAAAATTAAAGAATGGCATGTCACTCATTCATCCATAATGGCTAAGGCGGCAAAGGAATGTGGGCAGTACAAAGGGGAATAGTTGAAGCACAGCTGCATTCGCATTGCAAGTAACAGTCCTCCCCTATGTAAGTTATGTGGCGCAAGAAGCGTTCTCCAACGGATCAATGAAGCTTTTGAAGTTAAAAGAGCGGTTCATTAAGGTTCTTCTTGATAAGGGCTATACAGACCCACATGGCTTCGCTTTACAACGAGGTAGCCGATCAGCAGGTGTTTGATTGTT
This sequence comes from Trichuris trichiura, assembly GCA_037903355.1. Lineage (NCBI taxonomy): Eukaryota > Metazoa > Nematoda > Enoplea > Trichinellida > Trichuridae > Trichuris > Trichuris trichiura. The sequence goes on along the minus strand of JBAJFE010000061.1, from coordinate 603,509 downwards.
CGTATTGATATTATTTGTACGTGAATTATTATAGCGGACAAGTAACGCTTAAACCGGTCGAAGAAAAGAATGGAAAATAGTAGGATAATGATCACGAGTGGCTCCAGCCGTCTCGGTTGCTGCTGGACGAGATAGTGGACAAGCTGACTTTGAGGAACACTGGATTGGAGCAGCGTAAAAGCTCAGAGGAAGACTGCAACGAAGATATGAACATTTCGTTTCTACTACGCTCGTTTTGGCCAAAAAGAAAGTCGAGACGAGACAAACAGTAGCTGAATTAACATTTGCGCTATATGCAAAAAAATAAGCTTACAAAAACGTACAATAGCGCATACAAGCAAGGTGTGGAAACCAAGCGGAACAGCAAATAACCAAAGTACTTACGCGGGACAAACGGTAGCAAGACTTCGTTCGCACGAAAATTTACCTTCCCAGACCGGCAGAAACAAACTAAACTTTCTGCGTAACGCTAACGGCCCAAAATTTTTTGACCATCGAGACGCTAAAATCGAAATTTACATTGCCAAAAGAATGCTCATACCGTATAACTTATAATCAGGTTACATTCGGGGATAGCGAAAGACGATCATTTCTATTTCAATAATAATAGCACTATAAGGTTTAAAAAATTAGGGACTGTTTATCTCCCGCGCCAACTAGTCGGCGCAAACTGATGCAAACGTCTATTCAATTAGAATTAGCGCGAACAATGCGCTACCGTACTGTAGAGCGGCCGGAGATGATGTTTTCGTCGGCCCGTGTCGACGTTGGGGAAAAAAGTAAAAAATGTACAAATTCACTTTTTCAGTTTCGATCATTTACAATTGCTTGCTTTGTGCTTTAACTAAACATGACTTTGCGAGCAGGAAAAAGCTCGAAGTCGAAACGTCTGCTGTAAATAAAAAATTCAAAAAGAATGAGCGGCTTTTTATGAATTAAACATTACCATGAATTACGCTTTGTCAACTTTCCTATTTGAAGACAATCAGCAGGAAGGTGCATTTGGCGTACTGTCTTAACGACTTTGTAGCCGATGAAGAATCTTGCGATAACTGTTTAATACGTCCAAAACGAAAGTATTGATTGAACGAGACCAGACCTATCGTTAGAAAACGGCGGGAACTCACCTAATTACCGTACTAAAGATGTGCAGGTGCAGGTCAGCTAAAACTTACTTGTTCGGTAATTACTTCCTGTGCTTTGTTAAGCAGCTTTTGTTTCAAACAACTTTCGGGTCGTTTTCGCACTGCTTCCAGTTCTTTAATAAAAAATCTTAAATACAAATTAAACTTTCTCCCCTCCGGGGGTAATTCGTTGGTTTGGCCACTCTGGCGCTCCATGACGAATGTTAATATGTTGCATTAATTTTCCCAGTATTTATTTTGGGATCTGACTTATCAACTGCCCACTATTCGTACTGTAGCTACGCGAAAACAGCGAGAAATGCAGGTTCCTTTGGCGGGGACAACAAAGTACATCGTATATATGCATTACATTTGGATCACAGACAGTTTGCAGTGCATACGTACGCATCGTGCGCGTTCGCTATATTTTAGACTCATACACCTGCCACATTTTTTACCTGTGCTCTGCGTTTGCCGCTGCTTTAACAGGCTTGCTAGCAAGAGTTCACGTTATTTTCGAAATTGGTGCGATCTTTTGTCTCACCCTTTGGTAGACACCTATTATCTGAATGGGTTTGCTAATACGGCTTAGCCCTGCAATTTCTGCGCAGCCTCTGAAACTGTATTTCAATAGGAAGCAGGGTCAAAGTTAGACCTCAGAAACTTGCATTATTCGATGCTTTCGCGAAACTACAGTAATACTGGTGGGAAATCAACAAGAAAGGTTCGAATTGTCTCTTATAACCTATTTATTGTCAGTTAATCTAAGCAACTGAGCTTCAGCTCAATTTTGTAGTTTTGAATCAGCAGGTAGGAGAAATTATGGTTAACAGCTTTGCCGTTCAACAATGCTTGTTTAATCCTAAAAGTCCTTGTAATATAGAACATCCGGGAAAAGTAACATTTTGAAGTTTGAATAATTTTGTGCTATCTGTTTGCCAAAAGGGCTTTCATAGGGCGGGCAGACCTATTGCGAGAAATTCTGGGAAACATTTATCTCTGCGTATGCTCGCCGGAATCAGTCCTTCCTTATCTTCTTTGGCTTAAGCCTTATTTGAAGTAGTATGCATAAAGGGCAGTTTTTGCAGATTCTCAACAGGTAGAAAGCGACAGCTGTTTCAACTCGACACTGCAAGCAATGATTTCAGCAGCAGTAGCTGCAAGAGAGCTATTGTGAAGCCTTATCAGACATTTGAGCGAGTAATACCCAGTATTATTTACTTATTCTGTAAATACATGTTTCTCTTTTTAATTTATGTCTACATATCTTATAATTCAAATTTTGACTTGTCTGCACATCGCGCATCTGTTCCAGGGCAAATATTATTCATCGCAGATTGTACACGCCTTCTACAGTCGCGATTGTGTTCTTTTTCTGTAGAAAAGATATATACAAAAAGCAAAGCGGATAGAAATAACTTTCGCGTAGGTCGTCTCAAATGCAATTCCTATGCCGTGATACGCCGTCACGTAAGCGTATTTTCAATGCAAAATTTTCTTCGGAATTTTGAAAGTCCTCAACCAGTAACTAGTCGCTGTTTAAAGTAAAATCCTTTCGCTTTGTGAAGACGATCTCATTTTTGCCTTTCCCGTTTGACATAAGATTTCGTCACTTATAAATCATAAGTGAGTTCCAATGCTCCAGACCTATCTGTCCTCTTAGTTTCGCGACGGTTATCAGCTCATATGCAAATGCAGTGTACGGACATTTTTGTCACCTTATTCAATGCATCGCATGAATTTGTTTTTGTGAAATTTTCTCTTTAGCAACCTTGACTTCTTTGCTATCGATCGGCAGGAAGAGGAGTACGCATATAATCGCGAAGTGTCCCTATTTATTTAAGGGAAACTGGAAATGAATACGAAGGCTTATTTTAGCTACTTGAAATTGAAAGAACTATTTGTATTGTTAGGTACTGACTTAACAGTAATGTTAGTACGCTGCCTCGGTTTTATTGCCGAAACGCAACCTGTGCTGCCCCGTCAATTCGAAAGATGGCCTATTCGTACTTCTGTTCCACTTTTTTGAGCAACGTCCTTGAGAAATGTCATTTCAATTTCACTGTTCATCTCCAACGGATTTGCATTGCTACTGAACTACTCCAGGTTTAAATCAATATCTCTCAAGTTGAGTCCCCCTGTGGCTCCCTCTTTTTCACGGTTGATTTTAGCACTATCCTGCGTGACTCTCCGTGTTCGTCCCTTCGGGGCATTAGGTACGTAAAGTATTGAAATTGACAATTTTATTTCTTAACAGAAACGCGAAAAGGTCCGTGTTTAAAGTCCCAAACGCATGAGTCATGAAGCAGAGGCTCCAAAGAAGAACATTAGTCATTCAAGTTTCGTCGAATCATCTGCCGAGGCAACTCTAATGGGGGCGTCACG